>JAIGNY010002095.1:565000-627500 GCA_020152595.1 Chiridota heheva
ATTCACAAAGTGTGGGATAATCATGTGTGTATGGAACGCCAAAAGGACCACCAATTATGTTCGCAAAATATACTGTATACGCAAACAAATATCATCGCGAAATATACATTCGGAAAACAATATGCCAGGAAAAAAATGGATGCTCGGAAACAAATATGTTTGAAAAATATATTTTGGAATCAATATCTTCACAAGAGATATGTTCCCAATTGTTATGCTCGCAAAAGAACCGCGTTCACAATCAATATCTTTGCAAGAGATGTTCACAATTTGCGACGAACAAAATTTGGTGGCTAGTTTGGCGTTCCATAAAAGGGGAAAGTGTTTTTCAAATCTTATCATTTTAAATTTCAAATTCAATTTAAATTTTAAAATTCAAATTCTGCCTGAAAGTGTGTATATTTGGGAATGGGGGAGTCTCCCTGCCTCACAGGAATTGCGGTCCTGCTTTTGATAATCCAAATTGTTCTTGTGAGATAAATATTTCTTTACAGTCGAACTGTCATCGATCTTCCGTTTTGACCTGTTTTGAGGATTGACCTGTCGACTGCCTGAGCCATTTACAAGCTGCATAAACGTATAAACTCGACTTTTTTTCTCAACTTGCTAATGCAGATGATCCACGGGTGTAACAAAAAATATCTTTTTTCTCAAGTTTCGTCCATCTGTCCATGGCCCTGTTTGGATGGCATCCATGGCCCTATCAATTGGATTTGCCCCATGCGATTGCCATAATTCCTGGGAAATTTAACATAAAAACATTAAGTTTTTGAAAAGTGTTGGTGCACACTTGAGGAAAATTTGCATAATTTATTCAAATAATACCTCACAAGCTAAAACTCAAAAAGCTGTAAAATGATTAAATTTTAATACATCCTGATGAAATGTTTAACAACATATTTTCTTTCAATTAAGCTGATGGTGTCACGGTTGCCATCTGTCCCTGGATCTTGAGTTAAACAGTTACAGCAATTACATCGAATTCATTTTTCAAATCATTCCTTGCTAAGATCACGCAAGGTTGTAAGGTGCATTGCATGGCAACTAATTCTTGTAAGAAATGGACTTTCAAACAAAGAGGCCAGTGTAACAAGTGAGATTAAAAAGTAAAAGGCGTGGGAAATTTTGAATATTTGTTATTCTGGATAGGATCATGGCACTTCGGTCGGAGATGTCTTGATGCTTTTTTTTCAGGCGGGGAAAATCAACCCCTTCAAAAAAGTTGATGCTTAATCATTTTTATTTCTTATTTTTAATTATAGCATATAATATAAGAAAGAATGCCTTGACTTGTTTATTCATGTTTTTGTTAACGTTTTTTATATTTTCATTTTCTATTAAAGAAGTTTGACAAACTGCGATTTGGGGCAGGTCCAACATGTTTCATTTTGATACGTTAACATATTTTCTATTTTCATCACACTTTTTTACCCCACGCCATCCACTCTGCCAACAACTGTAGATGAATACTGTAGCTGTGTGTATTTTCTCGTACGTTATGTCTATTAGTATTACGCAAAAACATATAAAACAATACTGTATAGCATTGGTAGCACGGATGGGAGACCAAATAATTAAGTAATTAATGATAATTAATTCAACGAATACTTAAATAACATAGTAAAACAGGCTACTGTGGATTTTTTCTTTGGGGGAGGGGAAGGGGGGCATGGCTCACTAAAATCACCCTTTATCAAACGTCAAAAACGAAGCTATTGCCTGTTTGCAGTCGTATATGTTTCGTCACTATGTGTCAACACAGCAACAAAATATTCAGCACTCGCTTGTAGGCCTATATACAACCTTTGATTCTCCTGGGTTGCAGTTTTTTTTTCTTCCTCAATTGTAGTTTTCAAGTTCTATGGACAGATGGATAGATACAAACCTTTTCGGTCAGACCATGAAAGCATAAATTCTGGATGTATTAGTCTTTGAATTTTAAAAATAGCGTGTGTAAGTTTGAAGTTATGAGTAATCAAAGTTTGATTTTGTTTTTAATATATTGAAAAAAATATGAGGTATGAACAGGAAAACAACCTCAAAGTACTTGTTTTTCTTTATATTTCTTTCTTCACATAACTTAAATCTGTAAATTCAGGCCTTGAATTGAGGTTGGTTGAGGGTATAGGAAAGATCAATATCTTCCTTTTTTGAAAGGGAAATGGAAGAGGTTAAAAAAACATGATAAATTACATAAGAAATATCACAAAGGTAACACAAATATTTGCATATTTGCCCATAATTGCACAAAATACTTCAATAAACGTATAAATTGTCCATTTTTATTCGATTTTGATTTCCTTTTTGCTATTTTATTGCTCTTTCAGTTTTTTAACAGTTTAAGTTATGGCTATCAACTTTTGCAATACGGTTTTTTTTTTTTTGAATATAGCTCGTATAGGTTTTAAAGTTATCACAAATCAAAGTTTGTTCAAAATAATTAGCACGCACGTTTAAAAGTGATGATGTATGAATATGAATAGTATGAAAACTGAATTCCAACTGTTCAAACGATCTCAATTTGCATTCTACTGCCAATTGGGGTCAAAGTTATGATAATATCTAATTTTCTGTTTCTAACGAATGCAATTAATTCCAAATATTTAAAAAAAGAACCGAAATTAATAAGTAAACATAAGCAATTTTGTATTTTTTCCATGATTTTGAGGTTTCAAAATATTGCGCAATTTATGCTAATTAGATATATTGATGTTACTTTTTGCTGTTTTCATATTTTTTAGTACATACATTAAAATTGTGCATTTGTTGTAAGTAAGTGATGAGTGATGTATGCAGGGTCGTAAATACTGGGCGGGGGTTGTGTCACACCCCAAAAGTTTAAAACTTGTCGGTAAAATTTGAGATTAGTCGGTAAATCTGGTATCAGGTTGGTAAAAATACCGATTTTGATTATTAACTTTTTTACAGGGAAGCAGTTTTTTTTTTTAAAGATGGGGTGAAAATTTGAGGCCGTCGGTAAATCTTATGCTCCCCCTCCCCTCCCCTCCCCGGTCCCAGTCAAAATGGCCTACGGACGCCACTGGATGTATGGTTGGACGGGCAGCGTAATAGTTTTCCCAGTGGGACGGAGAACAATGAGGGCAATTTTTCGGGCAGCTGCAGCGTTTTTCGGGCAGAAGGTTGAATTGAATTTTTTTAAAAAAAAAAAAAAAATGAAGCCTTGGAATTCTACGAAATTGAAGAAATTTTTACGAAAATTGAAGACTTCTCGAAAATTAAGAAAAACTCCCAAAAATGAACAAAATTGCACGTAACTTGAAGCTATTTTCACGACAATGAAGGAATTTTTACAAAAATTGAAGAAAAGTTTACGAAAATTGAAGGCAACTCAAAAATATAAAAAAAAATTCCAAAAAATGAACTAAATTACACGAAAATTGAAGCAAATTTCACGAAAATGAAGGAAATTTTACGGAAATTGAAGGACATTTTCTAAATATTGGGAGACAACTTTTCGAAAACTGAATCAAATTTTCCCGAAAATAAAAAGGAAAGATATGAGTTGTATACTGTTGTTTCAAAGCAATTCCAGAACTTATCCATTTGGTGTTTTATATTTTCAAAATTTCTTAATTGTATTCACTACATGGGTATACATTTTGAATATAATGAGTATACATTGTATCTGAAATGCTGGTGGTATTAAATGTTTTAACAAAATCCAACAATTGAGCAATTTAACCCATCTCGAAAAAAATCGTCTCCCCCTCGACTGCCCCTCGTTCCCCCTCGTTTCCCTGGTCGCCCCCTTGTCCCCCTCGCCTCTCGCTCCATCACCCTCGCCCCTCGCCCTCGACCCCTCGCCCTCGCCTCCCTACCCCTCGCCCTCGCCTCCCTACCCCTCGCCCCCTCGCCCTTCACCCTCGCCTCCCTTGCCCTTGCCTTTGCCCTCGCCCCACTCGCCCCTCGCCCCCGCCCCTCCGCCATCGCCCCCGTCCTCGCCCTCTCGCTCCCCCTTGACATAAGCACGTGCCCATACGCCTATGGTGAATTGTACTGCGAAAAAACAAAACCTTAACCAAACTTAAAGCTAACGGGCCCTAACACTCCAGCACTCAAAACTGGGCTGAGCTGGCCGTGTATTTCATTGGCAGTATGAATTATGTACGAATAACCCACGTGGACAAAAACATTAATGTAGTAGTAAGGGGACACTACAGCGGCCTTTGAGCGTTTCCCAATCACTACCTGTATAGCGGCCCCTGACAAGGTCACAACCTGTATAGCAGCCCCTAAGATTTTCTAGCCAATCACTACATGTATAGCGGCCCTTGAGATTTTCAGCCAATCACTACCTGTATAGCGGCCCCTGAGATGTTCCCTCTGGGTCATCGGATTACGTCACATGATATTCTCGACTGTTCCATAGAATCCTTTGCTGGCTTCTGATTGGCCACTACCTGTATAGTGGCCCCTAAGATTTTTTCATATGGGTAATCGGATTGCCGTTACGGGATAGTCTCGACTGTTCCATATAATCCTTTGCTGACTTCTGATTGGCCACTACCTGTATAGCAGCCCCTGAGATTTTCCCTCTGGGTCATCGGATTGTCGTCACAAGATAGTCACGATTGTTTTGCAGAGTCCTTTTAACGAGGTGTATAGCTTTTTCTGATTGGCTGTGTCAGGTGATTGTAGGGTAAAAGTACCTGCCCCAACCAACGCAGGATACCGTAGGAGGCAACATTAGTAAAGGCATTGCTTAAAAATTTGTCCTGCAATTTTGAAGCAACAAATTAACCACATCATTCAACAAGATTAACTCTGCATCATAGCATTGAGATATAAATAGGTCTAAGCTCAATAGTTCATGTCACCTTTCCCCAGGGACTGGGTGTGTCAGGTGATTGTAGAGTAAACGTACCTGCCCCAGCCAAAGCAGGATACCGTAGGAGGCAACTTAGCCATGGTAGCTCTTTTTCCTCCTTTCGCCCTCATTAGGGTTTCATCGGATCTTAAGTTACGAATGTTGGCATTCAGCAGTGTGGTCTAATTGAATCACCCGATAATATTGTCACAATTTACGAGTCACGTCATTCGAGAAGACATTGTTTACTTGTCATGTTTGAGACCATGGAGCCTACTATTTGGGAATAGTATCTCCATGTTGAGACCAACGTTTTGAAAATAGGTAAGATTTGAGCTGCGATATTTTTTAAACGGTCAGATTTGAGCGGCGATATTTTTTAAACGTGTTCGATTTGAGAACGAAATTTTATTTTAAAATCTTATTGACTTTGCATAAAAAGCAAAATTTGAGCGACGATGTTTTGGAAACGTGAATAAATTGAGAAGACATATTTTTCTAACACTCCTCATTTGAGAGACAACTTTTCTGAAACACTCATTTGAGAAACAATTTTTCTGAAACACTGTTATTTGAGATAATAAGATAAGCTCCCAGATGCAATCAGGAGTATCACAGGGATGTGCATTTACAGATGTGTTAAAGGTGTCTGGACCGATACGTGGAGGCAACAACAGAATAATTGCTTTAAAACCATGCATGAAAATAGCAAGTATTCCAGTAATTAAAAAATAAATGTTATCATGATGAAAAAACAAACGTAAACTGCGTAAATATTCCTTCCATAGTAGACTTACTATCAGACAATTGTCAATCATTTCCAAATAGATATGACAAAACTTAAAACTTGAATATCTCCTTGAAGTAGTTTCTTCATCATTTTGTTCCACTTTAAAGGCCAGTTATCGTCTCTAACGTGGAGGTAGATATATTTCATTTCGTGCGTTTTGATTGGTCGATACACAATGGTCTAATGTGCACTTATATTGATTGGCCAATAAGTAATCGATTTGGAATAAAATGTACGTCGCCACATTTTAGTCACGATAGATGGCCTTTAATTTTCCTTTCATATAAGATGAACTTGCTTAACCATAAATAAAATGCAATTGAAAATAGCTAATAAGCAAAAGAATATCACAATTTAATCATCAACACTATTCGGAAAACAACAACAACTTATTTCTACCATACAAAATCAACCTTTATTATCATAAATCTACGCCGCCACCAGATTTTATTGGATTGATTAATTTCAACACTAATCATGATAATTTAACAACAAAGATTTACATTCAGATAAAAAGATGATTGGTGGAAGTTTGAACGAGCTGTTGCTCTTACAAAGCAGACCCCTGTACAAAGAAACAAATAAAGGAACATAAGATAATGAAAACTTATATATATATATATATATATATATATATATATATATATATATATATATATATATATATATATATATATATATATATATATATATATATATATATATATATATATATATATACAGGAATAATACATATAGAATAGACTAATACCTTCCACCACATCATGGTACATGCAAATAATACAAGATGATAGGCAATATCATACTACTATGCTATTATAACATGTAAACTAAACCCTAGTCTCCCTACAGAATCCCAACATCCCCTCCCAGATACACGCGTACACCAAAGGTTCAATTACTAAGAAAATAAGTGACTTAAGACAATTGACATTATAGTGTTTAATCAGGGAAGTGGTTTAATGATTATACAAAAGTAATTGCTTCAAGTTTCTCTGAAAGATAGAAACTGATGGGTCTTTTCTTATGACAGTTTCAAGATTATTCCAGAAATGCACACTTGAGACGCTGGAGGACTTTCTTTGAATGTCGGAGCGAATACTATACACAGGTAAATTACTGGAATGCCTAGTAAAATAGACTTGAATGTAATGTCTGAGGAGACTGCATAGCAAATTGGACAAAAGGTTGTTAATGGATTTATACATGAATACACCTAATTGGAATCTATTGATATTGAACAAAGTGAGGATCTTCAAGCCTTTAAAAAGTGAAGCGGTATGAGTTCTATAGTTTGACAATGTGATTACACGAATACTTTGTTTCTGGAGAATGAATATGCGGATAAGGTAAATGGGGTGAGTATTACCCGTGATAAGATAAGAGAATCATAGCATTAACGTCCCGAAAGCATCCAGTGCTGGACATTATATCATCAAGACGGCCACGGCCTTTGATAACCAGTTGTGAACTCACTGGTTGCAGACTCACCGGGATACGAAATCGGAACGTGCGGGCAAGAGGACAAAGCACTAACCACTACACCATGAAGGTCTGTACTATTTATAATAGTTATATAATGAAATAAGAAGCTTTTGTGGTACAAAGTTACTTATTTTATACAAGATTCCTATAATTCTGGCAGTCTTGTCGCATAACGTATTGATATAAAGCTTCTAATTAAGTTCTGAGTCAAGCACTTATAGATCAGATATCCAAGAAGTTTCCCATTTTCCGATTTTTTTTTCGAATTTCGGAAGATTTTCTTTAAAGTAGAAGTACAGGTCTATACTTTATACAGTAGACCGTATAGCTGGCTCTTATCGACCTTGTGGATTGCTTGTCGCCACGGTGGGTTTAAAGGTACTGCTGGCAGACGGACTTATTCGGGTCTCTTGTTATCAAACAAATAATACGTTGAATGATCTCCAGCAGTTGCGCCACCCATTTCACAAAGTCAAAAGGTACTACCACTTCTGTGATCCGTATTGTGCTGGTTGTAGTCGGTGGCTTGGCATCTCCGTCAATGACATTGATTTTCCATCCAAAAAATTTATGAACAAAACACTGAAAAATAAGTAAATATAAGAGGTGAAATAAGTGGATGGAAAATTTGATAGTTACACTTTCATATGATTTTTATTAGGCCTAGACATGTAATACGAAAGACTGGGCTAAGATTCCTTGGAAACCTGTCTGCACTCTCAGGTGAGAGTAAGTTAAGATTAGTACGTCTTTGAAGAAATCTGTGTAACGATATTTTGGGCCTGGAATTATTGGATTTAAGATATAAATCTTGGGCTAAACGTTAAACTTGAATGCCCAGTCATCCTGGTGCATTTATTTCAGTCTTCTACTCCACTTCGTGGATGAGAGTACGGTCCTTGCGGGATTTGGTCATATATGGCTTTCAAGACCAGAAAAAAGAACACTGACGAGAGCCTGTGTAGCTTTGGTTTTTGTTTGGTGTCATGGATCATCTTTTTTTCCTGGCGGCTATTTAATTTTGTTCTTATTTTCTTTTCTTTGTAGATGATGTATTTTTTCAGTTTATTTACGATGGTGTATATTGTGGGACCTCATATATCATTTTTTCAGTCATAGATGCAAATCAGTCAATGAAAGTAATAAGAATGTCTGTTTCAGTTAGATAATCTTGTAGGAGTGGTAAAGATTCCATCACATTTTGTCAAAGCCAGCTGTCCCTCTTCAGCGGAGAGCAGTGATATAAAGAGGATCACAAAATAATGGATTTACATAAAAAGTCTATATGTGATCATACATCACGGAACACAAACAAATGTACGATCTAAGATTCTAAAATTCAATGCATTAAAATTGTCAATGTGTTCCTAATTTGTTTTGGAAAATTTGGCCAATTTCATTAATTTTGATAGAATTTGAATCACTTGAACGAACCATCTCTACACTGCACGTCCACATATTACTTTTCTTCACCATTGTATGTTTTCTCCCTTGACCACTGTAGTATTTCTATGCTCCATGACCATAATTCGCTTTCACACAAAGTGCGGGGGAAAACATTGAGCCGTATTTTACCTGCACAAGGCCGGGGACAATGTTTTTCACAATCTTATGTATTTCTTAAATATTTCCGAAAAATTGGAGCGACCATTCCCTCGCCCTCACCTGTCCGGCCCTGCTGTGCTTACCTGATAGTAGACTAGATCAGGTGTGTACTCGTCAGGGATCCATTCGAGGATTCCAGGTAAACCTGCCTGGGGACAATTTAAAGTCAATCTTGATCGGAATTCTGCGAATGTCTCGAAATCTTCGGGATCGGCCGTAGATGTCCACTCGCATAATGCACCAACTGTAATTATGAATTACCATTTATAGATATTTAATAGTTTTATTCCGTCATTTTGTAGTGAAAATATTTATCCATCATGGATAGTTGTTCTCCATCCTTGAAAACAGATTGATAGAATTAGGGCAAAAAATAGCTATTCAGGGCAGAATTGCAGAAGAAATTGGCCCTAGTCGGATAATTCTGAGCATCGACGCATGGAAATTACTGTAAGGAACACTTGTTTATACTGGCCTAATTATTCTGACATTTTGGGGTCCATTTAGACCAAGAAATGTTTTTCCGCATGTTGTTTTTTATACTATTGTTTTACATTTGAAGAAAGCGCCCCTTCAAACATGGATGGGATGAAACTGCCAGTGTCATTTTCGTCCCGTTCGAAGGACACTCTCTCAACGAGATAAAAAGGTATTACGCAATTATTCGGCCACACAGGTAGTTGAGACAACTCAACAAAAAATGTTGTAATTTTATAAAAACTAAATATTTGAACATCAAGGAGTTCTTACTTTGATCATTTATATCCTAAAAACAGGTTTAATTATTTCATTTGGTGCAGAAATCGTAAAAATAGCACTAATTTCAGCAGCGTAATTCTGGGTGACTTTCAAAATCATTCCGACCCTTTAGCGTAACCTCCTCCCCTTGACACCATTTCTATAAACAATCCTGCCGTTAAGGCCATTTCCATTTATCAGTGCAATATACTCGTAAGGACTCTTTGTGCCTAGATGTCCGGGGTTATGCACCATCGAGCATACTTACGAGATAATCATACACATAAACTCATGCTTCTTTGAACATGACTCAAATGAAATTATACATTGGTTACTTATGAATATACAAGAAATACACTTTACGTTTCTTTATGCCCCAAACTCCAAAGACAACACATATTGATATTATTAAAATAAAAACTCCCCTCGTTTTGCCGTTATACGGGGAGAAAGTTTTATTGTTGGAATGCTGCTCTTGATATTTTTAACTTCTTGAAATGAGTTTACGTGGAAATACGAAATATAAAGTCAATTTCAATGTTCAGAGGTTGAATCTTTTAACAATTTGTCCAATTAAAAAAAATTCACATATTTCACACAGGGCTAATTTTGTTAAAACGTGAAGTGGAATAATTTGGAAATAAACTGGATGCAAACCGCCACATGCGGTTACTGAAATGCCACAGGCACAGAAAATCAGGATGGAGTTCTGTTCAAGCGGCGAGTTCTGTAATGACAATCATCAATGGTACAGCATGTTACCAACCATAATATTACATTGCTTTGAGTCTATTTTGGCTTGTGTGAACAGTTTTTACCTTCAAAAGAACTGTTAAAGCTCATGGTGAAAGCTGCGCTTTGAGTTTGAGTTTTATCAAATCATACTACAATATCATCATTGTTATTTTACCCCCAGATATTCAAATATTATTAATAAACATTCTTACCTGTAGGTCCTGCATAAACTATTTCTTCCTATGGAAAAAATAAATAAAAACAATTTTAACCTTCTTTTATGAACTTTACGCGAATTACGTCGACAGATCGATGGACTTTGCCAACTTCAGGACTTACTGGTCAGGGAACGTCACCCAGATTCGAACGTCGATAATTACCTTAACCGATTAAATGCCACTTTTTGTTTAAACTGATACATGGAGTAGGACTTATCAACGTTTAAAGGATTAGTTCGGTGGTCAAGCATGTTTATCTTATATGAAAGAGGACTTCAAAAGAAAATATGTGTACCTACTGTGGTGTAGCGGTTATCATATATGTCTACCTGCACCACAACTGGTTATCAAAGGCCGTGGACTTTGACTTGGTTGTCGAGATTATGTCTGTGCGTACGTCGTACCTGTGTTTTCGTCTATGGTTGGCCATACATGACATAACATCTCCTAATATGACGCCTAAGAAAAATTAATTCTTATGTCGTAGCAATTCCATTTCACATGTCTAAAACGAGTCACTGATTGGTTGATTCTTTTAGACGGTAAGAATCTATTTTACACGTAAAAACTAATTTTTCAGACGTTGTTTTAAGTTTCTTTTAGACGTAATGGTCTTCTGATCATCTGGCCGAAAGGGTCATAACATCGAATTGAGATTTTACCCAAAGAATTACCCAGGTAATTCCTACGCCGCAAGAAAAATAACCAATCAAAAAAAGTAGGAAACAGATCTTCCTTATGTGATAAGTAACATAGCCAATCACTAGGAAGTTTTAGACGTAGAAAATGGTTGGCTATTTTTCTTGCGCCGTAAAATGAAATCATTTGTTTCTTGCGCCGTAAAGAAAGACACCATTACGGTCTAACACTCATTGATTAGCCATTTTGCTTAAAAGGTAAACTACAACTATTTCCTAAGTCTACAACTCATTCCTGATTGGCTGTTTTTCTTAGGGCGTAAGAATTACTCATTTGTTCTAATAAGATCTCTTTATGACGTTATGAAACTATCAACCAGATGATCAAAAAACTATTACGTTTAAAAGAAACCACTATTTGAGCGGAAATATTAAAAAGCAACGTTTGAAAATTAGTTTTTACGCGTAAAATTACGTCTATTCTTACGTCTAGAGGAAACAACCAATCAGCGACCCATTTTAGACGTATGCAATGGAATTGCTACGACGTAAGAACTGATTGTTACGACGTAAGAATTGATTTTTTTTAGACGTATGACCGACCATATTATGACCCTCATGGTCAACCATACTCCTCCGGATCGTATTAAGCGTTTCGTTATTGCATTGTTACTATCATAATCAAAATACGCAGGTGACGATCCCGTCATTGTAATTGTGTCTTCACTCGTCGTCGCGAAAGAAAATATGGTGAAAAAGCATCCAAAAATCTTATTCCGTTAACTTATTAATGAGTTATTCAAGTTTAGCTCTGTCTTATCTGTGTAGAAATGACTGGTGTAGTAAGTCTACCATGGAAAGTTGGTGTCTTTATCCTCACGTTCTTAAGAATTGTTAATGTATTTTTTTTTATTATTCAATTTTTTCACTATCTAAATTATTTTTTCCTCAAACATTCATCAGATGGTATAATTATAAATACCCTTACTAGATTCAATCGATGGCACGTATGAAATTGGGGAAAATAATGGTGAGCTGATGTTTGTTGTTTTTAGTATTTAAAAACGTTAAATGTAGGGCTTTTGGGCCCAACGTTTTCTTTCGGGATAATTAGAACAAGACATTATCCAGCATTCCAGGGCATGCCTGATATTCTGTTTTGAAGTCCGTGTACCATAAGACCTCGAGCTAGTTTCTAATAGACGCTTTAAAGGAGACATCTACAATACTTATTTCATATGATACAGGATTAAATTCTAAACCAACAACCAAAAATCAAAAATTTATTTCCTATCTCAGGTTCCTCATGCTTGAAGTTGACATACTGACATGGAGTCTGACATTTTGTTCAATTATGAAATCTTGTGCATGATGGCACTATTTTCCTAACCATAAGGATTATGACGTACTTTCTTTACATATTTTTTATTCAAGTTTCTATTCCAAAATGATGTGACAAAAACTTTTATGTATAGACAGAAATGTCCTTGACTCTTGACAAAAGAAAAACAAAGTTTTCATCAGCCAGAAAACTTGAGACAAATTAAAAAGAAATACAAGGCATTCCAAGATCCTGCTGGGTTGATGGCACCATTTTCTGCATGTTTTAAAATAAAAATAAAAACTTACTAAAAATAGCACTAAAGTTTTTAATACTTGCAAAATATGTGTTAGATTGCTGCGGGAGGTATAGAATTTGGTCAGAAGGTTTGTTATTTTAAATTTTAGCATCTAAAATAGGCCTAAGATTGTGTCAGACTTTATATCTTTTTAACGTTGCAGTCGACTTCCATTGGAATATCGGCGTGAAGAAACCAGTAGTGAAAGACTAGCATCAGAAACCTACCCGGGAACGAACCCGCAAACCAAGCCCTTTACTTGTTTTGTTAAATTGACAGGGTTCACTCACATTTTCCGTACTACACATGCCATGCATACCAGCAGTGCAAATAGTACAATGCCGCAATAGTTTAAGTTTAAGTTTATTACACTTATATGGCGCATTATCTAAATAACTTATTCTAATGCGCCTTACAAAATATGCATATAAAGAAAATAAATACAAATGTGTAAATAAGATAAGCATGAAATATAAAGAAAACAAAGAACAAGAAAATTATGAAGAGGACTTGAAAGCACAATTAAATAAGTGAGTCTTAAGCAAGGTATGGAATTGTTTAAGGGATGGAGCAGATTTGATTGAAAGAGGTAAGTCATTCCAAAGTTTTGGGCCAAATATTTGCAAAGAGCGATCGCCAGTGACAATGTTTACTTTTTGGAACATAAAGGATGAGGTGGTTTTCAATGCACCTCGGCTAGTTTGTTTATAATGAAACATTTCGGTCAGATATAATGGGCCATGTTCGAAGGGATTTGAAAATGAGTATTAAAATTTTAAATTTAATTCTATATGAGACAGGTAGCCAATGAAGATTTTGCAGTAGATAAAGTGATGGAGTGACAATCTTGTGACAGCCTTGCAGCATAATTCTGACACGCTGCAACTTTTCACTGTAACACCTGGCACCCGGCAAGGCAGTGATATTGCAATAATCATGCAGTGACAATGCACATTTACAAGTGATAATGCAGAGCTTCTGTCCAGAAACTTCATGCACCTTCTAATGTTAAATAGTCCGTTCCTGATGCTCCTCGGCATTGACAATGCACCTCGGCATTGACAATGCACCTCGGCAGTGACAATGCACCTCGACAGTGACAATGCACCTCGGCAGTGACGATGCACCTCAGCAGTGACAATGCACCTCGGCAGTGACAATGCACCTCGGCAGTGACAATGCACCTCGGCAGTGACAATGCACCTCGGCAGTGACGATGCACCTCAGCAGTGACGATGCACCTCGGCAGTAACACTTCGGCAGTGACAATGCACCTCGGCAGTGACAATGCACCTCGGCAGTGACAATGCACCTCGGCAGTGACAGTGCACCTCGGCAGTGACAATGCACCTCGGCAGTGACAATGCACCTCGGCAGTGACAATGCACCTCGGCAGTGACAATGCACCTCGGCAGTGACGATGCACCTTAGCAGTGACGATGCACCTCAGCAGTGACAATGCAGCTCAGCAGTGACAATGCACCTCAGCAGTGACAATGCACCTCAGCAGTGACAATGCACCTCAGCAGTGACAATGCACCTCAGCAGGGACAATGCACCTCAGCTGTGACAATGCACCTCAGCAGTGACAATGCACCTCGACAGTGACAATGCACCTCGGCAGTGACGATGCACCTCAGCAGTGACAATGCACCTCGGCAGTGACAATGCACCTCGGCAGTGACAATGCACCTCGGCAGTGACAATGCACCTCGGCAGTGACGATGCACCTCAGCAGTGACGATGCACCTCGGCAGTAACACTTCGGCAGTGACAATGCACCTCGGCAGTGACGATGCACCTCAGCAGTGACGATGCACCTCAGCAGTGACAATGCACCTCAGCAGTGACAATGCACCTCATCAGTGACAATGCACCTCGGCAGTGACAATGCACCTCAGCAGTGACAATGCACCTCAGCAGGGACAATGCACCTCAGCAGTGACAATGCACCTCGGCAGTGACGATGCACCTCAGCAGTGGCAATGCACCTCGGCAGTGACGATAATGCACCTCAGCAGTGACAATGCACCTCAGCAGGGACAATGCACCTCAGCAGTGACAATGCACCTCAGCGGGGACAATGCACCTCAGCAGGGACAATGCACCTCAGCAGTGGCAATGCACCTCAGCAGTGACAATGCACCTCAGCAGTGACAATGCACCTCAGCAGTGACAATGCACCTCGGCAGTGACAATGCACCTCAGCAGTGACAATGCACCTCAGCAGTGACAATGCACCTCAGCAAGGACAATGCACCTCAGCAGTGACAATGCACTTCAGCAGTGACAATGCACCTCAGCAGTGACGATGCACCTCAGCAGTGACAATGCACCTCAGCAGGGACAATGCACCTCAGCAGTGACAATGCACCTCAGCAGTGACAATGCACCTCAGCAGTGACAATGCACCTCGGCAGTGACAATGCACCTCGGCAGTGACAATGCACCTCGGCAGTGACAATGCACCTCGGCTGTGACAATGCACCTCAGCAGTGACAATGCACCTCAGCAGTGACAATGCACCTCAGCAGGGACAATGCACCTCAGCAGGGAAATTTCCCTGTCCCATATATAAATCGCTTAAATAATGATTAAATGATTTTTTGTAAACTAAAATTAGCTAGCTTGTCCGATCTATTTAAAATGTTTGAAGCTTGATTGGCAACTATCCCTTGAAATTATTGTGGGATAAGGATTTCTTAATCAACCCCACACATCCATTGGGTTTCCCTTCATGTTGAAACCGGTCGGAATATATTCTTGAAATGCGAACACTTTACCCCTCTCAACTGATTACACTAAATATATGGGATTGTGTCAATGCTGTAATTACCATAGAACACGGGCAGATCACGTTTGAAAATTAAGAGATAAGTATAAAATTATAGCTTTGTGTTCAACGTTTGAGTTTATGGGAATAATTCAGTCAGTAGTCAAGCAAGTCCATCTTCTATGAAAGAGGACTTCAAAAGAAACGTTAATGAGATATCTATGTTTCAACGTATAAGTATAATGGTATCATTTGTGTAGAAATGACTGAAATTGTGACGTCACAGACTCAGATTCCTTCAAAATCTTTGGGTATTCTATAATATTTTGTCCTGCGATTGTGGCTTAAAATCCATTGAATATGTCAGGAAAGTGGTAAAACAGATATTTATTAAGGGTAATTATAATTTACCACCTGAAAAAGGTTCAAGAAAAAATAGCTCAAATTGTAAAAAAGGTAAATACAATTTCTTTAAAATGCATCAACATTTTTTAAAGAATGTGAGGATGAAGTCGCCAAACTTCCATAGTAGACTTGCTATACCAGTCATTTCCTTACAGATAAGACTTTAAATTTGAATCTCTTCTCAACGGAATAAGGTTTTTGAATGCTTTCTACACCATTTTATTTCTTTTAAAGTCTTCTTTCATAATCTTGTTTGACCACTGAATTAATCCTTTAATATTCTTTCCGCCTGAAAATATCTGAACTGTATTTGTGATGTACTTGATGTATAAATGTATTTGTGAAATTGTGTATTTTCATTAACACGTTGACCTTTGAGCTTCGCCATAGCACCCGATGCTGATAATCTGTCCTTCATCCACTAATTATTCGCCACGGTTCATCCCCACCTTGTAGATGAGATTGAAGGCCCTCGATGCAGTGGGTTTTACTATCTGACTATATAAATCAAACATCACCTGTTGTTCTTGGAATGTCTTTTGAGAGTATCCACCATCTCTATCATCAGTGATATAAAATGGATGGTAACTGGCTGACATAGACCCGTCATTTCCTCCTCTAACCCGGAAGCGATATATGTTTCCCCGTCTCACCGTAATTTCTGGTATGATGGTACCATTAACATACCACGCAACCCCGATTCCAACTTGGCCTGTAGATGATACACAAAAATTACAGTCATTTAAAAACTTATCTGATACCATACTCATGCATGGCATGTAACACGAGGGCGGGAACTAATATCTTGATCTGGGAGCCCGAATAATAACGTGGAGCTGTTTTTATGGGGTCCTGAACACCAAATTCCCCACGGAGTCCTAAAGAACCCATATGCACTACTAATGGATATGATGAATAAGTCTGGCTATAAATTTTCAGTCCAATGCATCCAAACTTACCAGAGGTTTTTATAACTCACTGATGCAAACATCCATTTAAAAGTCCAAATAATTTCTCAGCCCCACATTACACGCATGACTTTGCCCTGTCAGTAGCCTAATCCACAATGCTTGTCCCTTCACAGTAAGTTCCATTGTGTGCATATAGATGATTGGGATTGTAATTACTGATGCGTAAAATCACTGAACTATCAGCAAATCAGGGATGGGTTTTTTAAATGCTTCTAGTCGAATCTAAATGTCATACCCGCCGAAATGGAGGTTCTTGCGGGTGGATAGACTGAAATTTTGAAAGGAGGATTAGTCGTAAATAGCAGTGGCAGTGAAGTTGTAGTTAGGCCTTACAAGTATCACGGAGTTGTCAGAACCACGAAGAGAAAATAAATTAGACGGCTTGAGCCGTGTTTTAGTACAAAACGAATATGAAGAAAGCCTACACGAGCATTCATTATTATTTAACTGTTTAATCGGGATCGGCTGATCGGGAGATCTCCTGATTGGGATATCTAGACAGTCGGAGACTATAATTTAAGCTTTACAAATTTTACTGCTATTCAAATTCTGTTATTCTTAAATTGTATATAGTTTGCAGCTTTGAAAATGATATTGAAATTAATATTACTAGAACTCTTTGATAGGACTAAAGCCCTATCCCCTCCCTTTAGCTTACGCATCAAATCGGACCTTCTCCATCTCGGCATCAACTCCTCTACTATTGCCACCTTCTCCTGGCCCACGTTTTCTTCCTGGGCCAACCCCTCCCTTTATCCACCTGGGCCTCTTCGCTCACCACAAATCACAAACCCACCTTAACCTTTCTAACCTCTTCTCCAATCTCCACGACCAAATCAAAGACCAAGTCTCAAACTACACCTCCATCTATACTGATGGCTCCATTGCCGAGTTCTTACAGAAAACCCTCTGGATAAAATGATCTCCTTCCTTCATCATGCTTCCCTCTACAACCATATTTAGTCCTCCTCTCCCACCCACTCTCTCTACTTTGTTTTTTCACCCATGCACCTCCTCTCTCGATCCCAGCTTTTTAACTTTCAGTTCTTTATTTCTCTCAATCTCCCCGTTTCTCTTTTCTTCAGTCCTTCCTACCTTTAGAATGATCTTACATCTCAGGCACAATTTGACCCTCGTTGTCGTCGTGCCGTTAAGCCCCCATTAAACAAAGAAACAAACAAACAAACTGGAACTTAAAATCTTTTTTCTGAAATTTGAGGTTTTGCTGGTGACTGACATGTTAAAATCTACTCGTCAGAGCCTACTTTAAATCTCACATGTAAAAACCGTGCCGTCGGAATCGGGGACGGGGGGTGGCTTCAGCCCCAAATAATTTGCAGACCTTAAATTGTTCCCATTCGTCATGGTAAATAAAAAAATTATATAAAACTGCTCCCAGGCCCGGTGACCCACTATACAGCTGCACACCAGGAGCGGATTTAGAGGGGGTGGGAAATATCATAGCTGTCTCATAATTTTCATGGCCCCCTGATGTTTTTCGATTTCACTTTTTTTTGGCCATGAGATAATTCTTACTCATGAATGTAGATGTCAATTTTCTTCAATTTTCGGAAATTTTCATTCAATGTTTGGAAAATCTATTTTAATCTTTGAGAAATCTTTTTAATCTATGGGAAAGTTCCCTCATTCTCGTGCAATTTTCGGAAAATTTCCTTCATTTAGAGGCAATTTTTCTTCAATTTTTGGTAAATTTTCTTCAATGTTTGGGAAATTTCTTTTTAATGTTGGGCAATTTCCTTCATTCTTGTGCAATTTTCCTGAATTTTCGGAAAATTTTCTTTATTTTGGAGCAATTTTTTTCGATTTCTTTAAGTTTTCTATATTTCCGGGCAATTTTCGGAACATTTGCGGGAAACTTCCTTTCTTTGGGCAGTTTTTATTTTTTTTATTTTAGAGAAATTTCCTCTAATTTTAGGAGAAGATTTTGCAAATTTTAGAATTTTTTTTTACATTTTACGCGGATAAATTTCTTAGATTTTCGGAACATTTTCTTCCAAATTTTGGAAAATATCCTTCAATTTTTGGAACACTTTCTTTACTTTTCAGTAATTTTTCTTCATTTCCGGCAATTTTCTTGCATTTTAGGAATATTTCCTTCATTTTCGGATTTTTTTTGGTGGGAAGGGGAATTCTTTTTCTTCTGGGGAACTAATTATCGGTAAAATTTGCCTAATTTCGGGAATTCTTTTCAACGTTTGGGAAGTGCTGCCAAATTTTACCTCCCAACCAGGCAGAAAGCATGCAACGGGGAAAATGAAATCATTAGGAAGGGGAGGGGAAGTGCCTCCGCGGTCCTGAATCCTACGCCTCTTCTCCTCCTTTCAACCAACCTATCAATTTATTGGCTCACCAGTGAAAATTTCTTTAAAAAAGCCCTGCCTGCCTGTCTGACTATACCCTCCCAAATGGGTTTTAAGTGCGATTATTTTAGACCCACAAAAGGGTTCAAATGCAACAATTTCTGGGGATTCGCCCCCTGGACCTAGGGCAGGCCCTACCAGGGGCCATTAAGCAAGCCCCTGCACCCCACGCCGGAAATCTTACGCTTTGCGAACGGATAGCGCTAACACGCTATAAACTTTCAGCAAAAGCCTATTTAGCCCCCTCTTTCCTCACACACACCCCTATACCAAAGACCTTCCGCCGGCACTGGAATGCTTGTAAGTCAAATTTGCGATGGTGAAAATGGAGAAAATAACTTATCGTTCTGTTGCACCAAAAGAATATGAATATTTCACATGTAATTTTCTTATCTTTACTTTAAACCTTTTTTACCGTTATGTATTTATATTGAGGAATTTGAATGTGGGTTAAAATGACCAAAAGTCTCCTGATTGGGAGAACTCCCGTTCGGGGCGTAGACAGCCTGAGAACTGTTTTATTCATTTCTTCTTATTCTTTCAATGTTTATGGAGAGGAGCAACAACGTGAGATTAAATAGTTAAAAACATATAAAATAAAAAATGTAAACAGCAACAGTCCAATCAAAATCAATTAAATATCTGAAAATCTGAATATTGACCATTTTATAGCTTTTTAAATTCTCGATACCTAATTAGTATAAAATATGCAATGTTTTGTGACCTCAGAATGTAAAAAGCAGAACATTACTTATGTTGATTTATAGTTTTCGGTTCTTCCCAAAATATTTTGCATGATGGGAGAACTTGGCTACAGTAAACATTATCTTGGATATTGTTATAAACTTCACCCAAATTTTACAGTAGAATTCAATTTGATAAACTTTGATATTTTACAAAGAATAAATTAAAGAATTTTAGCTATATTTCTGTTGATACATCATAATTTTTGCACAGGCTGAAAATTTGTAGAGACATTGATTTGCAATAACATTTAATAAAACACAAAACAAAAATTGAAATGGATTGAACATCGTTTGGGCAAACAAAATTATCTGAAAGATTCAAACACCAACATGAAACTGAAGACATTTCTAGCCATGATCAAAAAATAATTCAGGTTGCTAGTTAAAGATCAATGATCGTCAATAAGTTTATGACCTATTGAAAAAGTTCCAATAAGAAATTAAATTTTGAGAAGTATTACTTCGTAGTTAAGACTGACCAAATTTGGAAGATTTGTCAACATATTGTCAAAATATCGTGTTTATAATCAAGTAAAGTATATTCAAATTTTCCGCAATAATTTACCAGCTGCTAGACGAATTCATATAATGATTATATGATTTTTGTATAATGCATTGAAAACTGTATGTGTTTACAAAATGTCAAAAACCTACTAAATTGTGGGTTATATATAGCCCCTACCTCGTTGCCCTCTTATGGGTGCAGATAGTTGCATGATGGGTATAATTACAAAGTATGTGTACCTGTAATTCCTTCATAACCGCGTGTTCCACCTGCAGGCCCTATGAAGACGTCAAAGGTTACATCACCCTGTGGCTTAACGGGTGGTATAGCCCAGTGTTCCACGTATGTAGATAGGGTAGAGCTAGGGATGGTCATTTCGGGGCAGATGGAGCTTGTTCGCGCGAAGAACATTAGTAAGTCACCTGTAAGAAAAATATAGTAGTTATAAGTTATTCGGTCTAAGCAATGACCACATTTATAAACTTTGGATTCATTATTTGTACAATTTAATGGAAAAAGGATCTGGCTACGCCATTCCATTTAAAGGATTAATTCAGTGGTCAAGCATGTTCATCTTATATGAAAGAGGACTTCAAGAGAAAGAAAATGGTGAGGAAAGCATTCAAAAATCTAAGTTCCGTTCAGAAGATATTTAAGTTTAAAGTTTGGTATCATTTCTGTAGAAACGACGGAAATCAAACTTGTTGTGACGTCACAGCCTCAGTTTCCTCAAAGTCTTTATGTGTTTTAAAGATTTTTTTTCTTTTTTCTTTTCACTATATAGTTTTTCTTTCTTCACAACTTTCTTCAGGTGGTATATTATAAATACCCTTCTTAGATTTAGATTTACTACTTTTTTGACATATCCCATGGTTTATAAGCCACAAAATCGCAGGAAAAATATAATAGAGTACATAAAGACTTTGAAGAATCTGAGGCTATAGCATCACAACAAGGATGTACGTACATCCTTGATCACAACTAGTCTGATTTCAGTCGTTTCTATACAAATAATATCAAACTTTAAACTTAAATTTCTCCTTAGCGGAATAAGATTTTTAAATGCTTTTTTCACTATTTTGTTTCTTTTGAAGTTCTCTTTCATATAAGATAGACTTACATGACCCCTAAACTAATCTTTTAACGGGGTCAACTGATGCTGTAAGTATTGAGAATATGGTGATTTTGGTTTCCAAATTTTTGAGTTAGTGTACGTATTAATAATATTGTATTAATTTATTCAGGCCAGTAGGACGCGGAGTAATTCCAATTACAGATTAGTCGTAGTTTCCCTCAACTCAGTACCGCAGAAATAAAACCTGTTATTACGTTTTCATCCTCCTGGAATCTAGAAACAATCTCGCTTGAGGGTCAGCACTCCTGGTATCAATTAGTTTGATAATTCTTTAAAAAAAATACCAATCGAAGATCGAAGAAGAAATAAATATATATCTATCAAACATCAACAGTGTTAGATGCATTTGAAAGATAATGAACCACTGATTACTGGATAACGACAGTATAATAAATGGTTCGTCCATATTAGTCATATTACAGTTATATTACCAAAGGAATCATTTGAGACATAGGGATGGAGAACATAGTGTAAGAAAATTATACAAATGGTTTTACTTGAATTCACAATGTTTGTGGCCCTTATACTTGTTATGCTGTGTCTGTATGTTAGTGAATCACTTATTGCCGTAAGTCTAAAATCACTAGTTTTGTGTATTCTTCATGTATTTCATTGTTGTTAAGGTCAAATCTTTAACGTATTGTTTACTAAGCAGCTCTCCCGAGCCGGGATTCTATTAGAAAAAGTCATTGCCCTCCCTCCATCTACACCCATACTAAGCCACCGTTGTACTCAATAGACTGATATAGTAAATCTGAACAATTCTGATCTGCTGATACTCACAGCATAATATTTAGTATAAAAAGGTAGGACATTTTAGGTTTAGATACGCCAGTGCACCACAACTGGTTATCAAAGGCCGTGGACATTGACTTGGTTGTCGATGTTATGTCTGTCCGTACGTCGTACCTGTGTTCTCGTCCGGGTCGTATTAAGCGTTTCGTGATAGCATTGTTACTATCATAACCGAATACGCAGGCGACGACCCCGTCATTGTAATTGTGTGTTCACTCGTCGGCGGCGAAGTTTAGTGACCCTGGTCTAGGGGTTAAACATTCGGTTTGACAAGCTAGCGTCCCAGGTTCGATTCCCGGTGGGTCTCCATACAAACAGTGCACCACAACTGGTTATTAAAAGCCGTGGACATTGACTTGGTTGTCAATGTTATGTGTGTTCGTACGTCGTACATGTGTTTTCGTCCATGTTGTATTAAAACATTTCGTGATGGCATTGTTACTATCATAACCAATTACGCAGATGACGATCCCGTCATTGTAATTGTGCTGAGGTTTAAGTTCAGTGGTAGTTGTAGTTATATCAGTTTAGCTGTATAACTGCTGTAGTAGTTATTCAGAATTCACAGTCATTGCATTAAAGAATTACATGTAGCAGTTACAGTGATAAAGTATGTGTTAGCTAAACACTTGACGACTGCTTTTGCCCTTCATTGATGTCTACATTTGTTACTACTGTCCGGCTCACGTCACAATAGTATGCCAAAGACGAAAATCACATGCAGCCTTGCAATTTGAGACACTTTGTGTAAAAACCTTTCAAGGAAATAACTGCTTTCACCATTACATATATATTTTTTCCACAGGTGAAAATGGGTGATAAAGTGTGGACTTCTCCATTATTTTGTTCCTTTAATTGCACTCCTTCATAAAAGATCAGCATGCATAGTTACTGAAAGACATATAGACAGGTAGTGGCAGCATTAGCTACATGTATTTTCAATCCACTAAAAAACATGAAGAAAGCAAAACATTTATTCAAATCGGTTGGTTTATGTGGAGATAAATATATAATGAAATTCAACGTTTCTGATTAGTCGACATTTGTAAAAGTAGTTAGTGGCCAATACAGTCCTTGACCAACCAGAACCAGCATTGCTATCACGTGATAGTTTATTTACATATAATTAATGCTGTCTTCTGATTAGTCGAGGACTGTATAGGTTTCTCGAATTTTATCATACGCCCGTCTTCCCTCTTTTCGGAGGGATATTGGTTTATATACGATTGTCTTCCTATTTTCATTGGTCAGTCGGTTGGTGGGGGAAAATATTTTCATCGAGGGAGAAGGTCCCTTCCCAGGGGCACATAACACATGACAAACAAGTACGAACGTTACACACGAATGTCAAAATAGTAGCTCTCAGAAAAGCCTTTGGGTTTTATATCGTCGTTCAATCTACTGTCCTCCTGTGGTCCACTGATGTTGGCCTCTCCTTTGTTCTTGTCAGTGTCTTGACCTTTCTTTGATTCTTTACGTGCCTCATCGTTTTCATTTGCCATGTTAAAAGCAGCAAGTTAAAACTCCCATATACTGTACCGTCCCGAAGGGCTGACACGTTTTGATAAGCATAGACAATTCCTGCCACAATTACCTCTCCTTCTGCAAAATGAAATCCTACTTCGAAAGGTTTGAAACAGTTGCATCTGCTTTCTAGGTGGTATATAACTTTATCGTAGTCGACAGGTTCAGGACTCCATTTTTTCAAGAGCTTAGACATTTGGTCGGATATGATTTTCCACTCCATGATGCGTTCGCTCAGAAGTTCTGAATACAAATGGCAGGAAGGGACAGGCCAAGCCGAACAAATCCACGAGGGCGATTGAAAAACACGTCCGTCTTCTTTGAAGTCACAACACGAAATGACAAAATAAGCATTAGCACTGTGCACACTGGCAAAGTGCGCGCAGAACTCGAATTCAGAACCAGAAATGAACACTGGGCGACTACGACGACGAGTGAACACACAATTACAATGACGGGGTCGTCGCTTACGTATTCGGTTATGATAATAGGGAGCTTTAGATTTCACGACGCGGAGTAGTGCGACGGGAACTTAACCGACAATGTACGTCGTCATACTGCCTTCCCCGTCCTGTTGGTTTTGCGCTTTAGATTTTTACGACGGAGAAAATGACAGTCATGTGATTACAATTCGTGAAGGAACAGGAAAAGTCACGCACTTCGATAGGATCAACTTTTTCACAAGTAGCCCAAAGTTCATACACTATATGATAAACATATGTGAACATTTCCAAGATGTACCAGTAAAACGTAAAATATCTGCGCGCTGATGAAAATGCAAATACTTTATAATCCTTTACTTTAAACTTTAATTTTCAAAATAACAAAGACAAAATTTGAGTCAAATATTCATTTGAAGAGCAAAAAACTGTAACATATGCTCAATTATGTTAAAAATGCAGATTGGTATGACAACATATGACATCACACGCTATCCCAAGTTGCCGTTTTCAGCACAACGTGAAAACACCCTGACACCTGGTGTAGAATTTCAGGGATAGCGAGAAGGTGAAGTATTCGCATGCTAACAATTTTATTACGAAACGTTTAATACGACCCGGACGAGAAGACAGGTACGGACAGACATAACATCGACAACCAAGTCAATGTCCACGGCCTTTGATAACCAGTTGTGGTGCACTCTACCCAACCCAGGCTTGAACCTAGGACATTTCTGTAGACATGTATGATAACCGCTACACCACAGTAGGTACACTGGGCATTAAAAACACTAATTAATATAATGTAATTCGGGTATTCCTCTAACCGCACGCTGTGATTGTCAACTTTCCTACAGCGCGTACTTCTGATGCAAAATTTGTAGCGATGCGAAATTTGTGTGACGGGCTTCGTCCGGGTACCGTTATTGGTCAAAGACCTAAACAACACTGGAAAATACGGTAGCTCTGAAGTATCCATTAATATAATACATTTCGGAATTCCCCTAGCCGCGCGCTGTGATTGGTGAACTTTTCTACAGCGCGTATTTCTGATGTAAATTTTGTGTGGGAGCGATGCGAGGCTTTGCGTGGACAGACTCGTCAATGTGAAGACTGGTTCAGTGATTAATCAACGACTGTAATAACACTGGAAAATACGGTAGCTCGGAAGGATCTGTTTATTAATCTTTTTATTTTGGTTTTAAAGCAACAGGATGGGACGAGGTGTTCCGTGAAATAAAGGTACATCATCAAAAAAGTTTATGTTGTAAATGATGGGAAATACAATGGAAATAGATCAAATTGAGATGTCCTATTCTGTGCGGACCACTTTTCTAATGTCATTGACGTCGAGTGCAAACATTTTGACATGAGCCAAAAAAATTTGAGATGCACAATAATTTGAAGTACGATTTTTTGTAATACACGACGCATTTCAACAAAGATTTTCTCAAATAGTGTTGTCATTTCAAATATTTTTTCTATTTTAAATCCTACTGACAAGTGTTTGAAACGTTAGTTTAAACGTTTCCCTAATTCTAGTAGGTTGAACGCAGTATCTGACGTACACACTTTGATTCATTATATATTTCATCAGTTTGAAGGGTGGAAAGACGTTTACAATGTTTTTATTTCTCAACTTCCTCAAAAAAGGTTACAGAGATGAACGTTCTTGAAGTTATTGCGATACCTCAACGAAGTACAGCATGCTCATGTACAAGGTTGTTTAGCAGCTGTACATAAATTCCTCTATACAGGGCAAACGGGAGCTCTTTCGTTTTCCCCAGGAGCGTAGGGCGTTATAATGTATGGAATAAAAAGATAAAGTAATGAGTAAAATGAGTAATGTTTGGAGTAAAAGAAGTGAACAAATAAGTCAAAGGAATAATGTATGGAGTAAAAGGAGTAAAGTAATGAGTAAAAGGAGTATGTAGGGAGTAAAAGGAGAAAAGTAATTAGTAAAGGAGTAATATGGAGTAAAAGGAGTAAAAAGTAATGAGTAAAAGGAGTAATGTATGGAGTAAAAGGAGTAAAGTAATGAGTAAAAGGAGTATATAGGGAGTAAAAGGAGAAAAGTAATGAGTAAAAGGAGTAATGTATGGAGTAAAAGGAGTAAAGTAATGAGTAAAAGGAGTTATGTATGTAAAAGGAAAAGGTAAAAGTAATGAGTAAAAGGAGAAAAGTAATGAGTAAAAGGAGTAATGTATGGAGTAAAAGGAGTAAAGTAATGAGTAAAAGGAGTATATAAAAGGGACAAGTAATTAAAAGGAGTATGTATGGAGTAAAAGGAGAAAGGTAATGAGTAAAAGGAGTAATGTATGGAGTAAAAAGAGTAGAATAATGAACAAAAGTTGTAAAGTAATGGGTAAAATGTAGATAGTAAAAGGAGTAAAGTAAAGAGTAAATTTCTGGTTCTGACTTTGAATAGGACGGACTGCGTGCTTTTTGTTAATGTACATGCACAGTGCTAGTGCTCATTTTGTCATTTCGTGTTGTAACTTCAAAGAGGATGGACGTGTTTTTCAATCGCCCTTGTGGGGTTTTTCGGCATTTCGGTGTGTGTGGAAATACCAAACGGAAAGGATTTATTGGATAATTATTTGATTATTGATTTGGATCAACGCGTACGTAAGTTATCTACATGTTTAACTTAATTCTAAGGCAATTGATCGATGCTGCCATAGGTTGATATCTTTGTTAGGAGACTTGTTTTTTTTTTTGGCCCTGTAAACGATGCGGATTTATTTATACAAACGTAATAGCGTAACAAATAATTCAATTTGATTATGAGGAAATACATCGTTTCAGCCATAGATTTACATGCATTAGCAATGTGTCTTTATTTGCGTTGAAACATTCAGATTATTACTCTTTGTATGCAAAATTAGACTATTATGTCACGTATTATTTTTTCTTTGAAGTATCATTAAAAATAAGGCCTACAAGATAGACCTACAATAAATCAATGTTGATTGTAAGTATACGCCAACATTCACAAGGAGTAAAACACATCTTGCTTGCCCATGATAAGCTAGAATTGCTTGACGTAAAACAAGGGTAACGAATGATATTCGCCAACCTCGCATAGGGCGATATAGCTCTGCGGTGAACACGGGCTTAGGTGGTGCTTCCACACTATGCGAGAGTCTTCGACGTTCCATTGTAAAAGATGGTTTTCTAGCTAAGCCGGAAAGTCCAAGACCGGTCGATGTTCACGCACAACACTACACACACGCGCGCGCACACACACTAAAATTGCAATAAAATAAACTGCATGGACTGGGATTATGTACCAGTGAATCAATCGACAATTGATATATTAAAAAAAAGCTAACATACTTTGAATGAAGATGGTAAATTTCATTAAAGGTGTATTAATGCATTCAGGACTCTCCAAAAAATAACAATATCAGTATATTCCGACCAAATTACCGTGTGTGTTTTGTTTAACGACAAGCGGTTTTTTTTTCTACACGCATTTTATTTTTCTACGAGGTATTTTTTGTCTTTATTCTAAGAGTATTTTTTTATTCTACAAGATGTTTGGTATCTCGCTAAAATGCAGAATCATGAATAGTCTGTAGAAGCTGATTTTTAGAATAAAACGTAATAAACGAGCGCCACTAAACTTTCGTGCAATCTTATGGGTCAAGGACTATAAACCAAAACATCGGAACAAAGAATAAAAGAACAAAGTAAAAAATTTCCTTTAATTTGGATTCAGAACTTTAGAGCTAACGCCAAAGTAGCTTGTATAATAACAAAAGAGCGCCACTATCTCGGATGATATCGTATCTTTCTGGTTTCTGATTGGTCAAACAGATCGGAACAACTTACAAACTTAGCAAAGCAAACCTGACTCTTCCTGCTATTTGTATTCAGAACTTCTGAGCAAACGCATCATGTAGTGAAAAATCATAGCCGATTAAAAGTTTAAATATTGAGAAAATGAAGTCCTGAACCTGTCGACGATAAAGTTATACACCACCTAGAAAGCAGATGCAACTATTTTAAACCTTTCAAAGAAGGGTTTTATCCTGCAGAAGGCAAGGTAATTGTGGCAGCCAATGTCCCTGCTTATCAAGACGTGTCAGCCGTTGAGGACGGTGTATGAGAGTTTTACCTTGCTGCTTTCAACACGGCAAATGAACAGGGCAAGGCCGTAAAGAATCAAAGAAGGGTCAAGATACTGACAAGAACAAAGGAGACGGTCAACCTCAGTCGACCACATGAGGACAGTAGATCGAAAAATCGATAGAGAACCCAAAGGCTCTTCTGGGAGCCACCAACCATTCAAGAAAGGAACAATTCATCTTGACATTTGTTTGTAACGTCCGTACTTGTCCATCAAGTGTTATGTCTCCGTCTGATTTTTTAACCCCCAGCCCTGAGAAAGGGACCTTATTTCTCAAAAAAAAATGTTTTCTCCTCCACCAACCGACCAACCAATGACAAAAAAGAAGACGGTCGTATATAAACCTATCTCTCTTCAAAAAGAGGGGAAACGGACGTATGATAAAATTCGATAAGCCTATGCCGTCCTCGACCGATCAGAAGACAACATTAAGTATATGCAAATGAGCTAACATGTGATATCAATGTTGACTTCTGATTATTCGAGGACTGTATAGGCTGCTCTCACTACTTTTAAACAAATACATACAATCCAAACGATTCTCAAGGGAAATTACGTCACTAGAATGTATAATATTTACTGGTGACGTGTAAAGCAATTTGGGCGAGATTCCCTTCTAATAAATAGAATATTAAAAAACATACCTGGAGTCCGCACCGAATGTCTTCTTGGGTAACCACCGTCATTAATAAACCCCAGAGCCCACGAAATATAAACATATTGATTAATAGGAAAATTCTTGTCTGCCGCTTCCGCTGAAGTAAGAAAGAAATTTAGAATATAAGGTAAAACCGTTTTTAAACTGTGCCAACGCTAATTTGCATATTTCGAGTTTTGGGTGATCTAATTCCATTTTTGTTGAATTTATGCGAAATGTTTGACATAGTAAGTTTAGTTGATGGCATGCCATTTAAATTTTGAGCCCCTTAGCGCACGAACATCCTGCAAATTTGCTATTGGCATATTGAGCACCATTGGAGGTCATTCTTTTTCCATGGCTGGCGCATGTATTATGCAGCCAGTTTACCTCAACAGGAAGCCACGCCATGCAAACAAAAACATGTAGAGTTGCTAGAAGCCTATTAAAATGTCCTTTTATAGTTCATTTTATAGTTGAAGTAGTCACAGACATAAAACATACAAGCTGACAAATGGAGTTGAGGTGAAGGGAAGCACCCATTTCCAAATACCCAACAATCAAATTCTTAAAGTTATTTTCCATTGAAGTGGTGATTAGGAGATGTGATTGCAATCAAATCTGAGAAGGATGTCAAATGCGCTTTTTCAAACTTTTGTGGGAGAGTATTAAAACAATGAATATACATCACAAAGTGACGATTTATTCACCAGATGACGCCACAAATTTGCATTTTTAATCAATTGGTTGTTAATTCAGGAAGTTGTAATATGAATAATCCTTAATTGATTCGTTTTTGCTATTATCAATCTACAATCTTGGACAAAACTCATTGGGACACCCCGTTCCCCCGTTCAATGTTGGTAAACTGAGCGAAAAATGTTGATAATTGCTTTCTATGTCTCTGTATTTCCTAGTGAAATATTTTGACAAAATTGAAAGGGGGTGCGGGGTTGAAGAGGAGGGGAGGGGTGAAAAAGCTGTACATAAATATTAAATATTTGAAATAAAATGCAAACTTTCCGGTAAGTTAGTAAGTGTACCAAAAGTCTTGTCCAAGATTGCCTGAGAAATGTTATGGACTGAAAATATCGCAAATGTAAATGAAAAAATAGTTTTATATAGGGAATTCATGAATTTTTTTAAGAAACAGACATTCAATTGTTTTGAAATTCAGAACAATACAATTAAAGGCATTAACCTCTTTTGGACCGTGCTATTTTAAATAGATAGGAAATATGTGCTTTATTCTTGTTTTCGGCCAAAAAACTTGTGTTTGCAACTCATTTTTTCAAATTTGTCCGAGTGCTTTATTCTTGACCATTGCATTATTCTGCGCATTTTGGATTACAAGGGCAATCATTAGGGTGGGGATGTGGGCGGTGGGGATGAGAGAAGTGGCTGAGATGGAGACTGAAATGATGGAAGTTAGGTGAAGAGTATTTCTTTCTTTTTTATCAGATTCCAGCAAGTAAAGAAAAAGTAGTTTTGACATGCTGATATTGCTTTTCTAATCTTATTTTTGAAAAATATTGTACAATAATAGAGAGAAACCAGGACATTGATGAAAAACTAACAGTTCAAAAAAAAATGGATGACTAAAATAAATATTGACACGATTTTGTGATTAAAAACTGTTTCATTCCATGTTTAAATTAGACGTGCGCCACTCTTGCTTTAGCTAAGCGATTTACCATATCTGTAGTAGATAATTGTGTCTTTTATTTGAAGAAAGTAAATTGAGATATCCTATTCTGTACAAACCACTTTTCGTGGGGGCGTGAAGAGGGGCGGTCGGGGAAGGGGCGGTCGGCAGAGGGGAAGTCGGGGATGGCGGAGGGAGGGACGGGCGGGGGGCGGGGAGAGAGGGAGGGCGGGGTAGGGGCGGGCGAGGGAGGGCGGGTGGGGTGGGGGCAGGCGCGGGAGGGGCGGACGGGAGGGGCGGGTGGGGAGGGCGGAGAGGGCGGAAAGGGCGGGGCGGGCTGAAAAACTGTACATAAATATCTAAAATAATATTGCGAACTTTTTGGTAAGTAAGTAAGTGTCCAAACAGTTTTGTCAAGATTGTAGTTTATGTTGCGTCTATGTATAAATAGTTAGCCTATTTAACAAAATTTGGGTTGAAAAGTGTATACTCACTGGCAATTATGGGTCTCTCAAATACAATTTTGGTTACGCCATTGTCCAAGGAATAAGACAGCAAATTTGCATTATCTGTGCCACCAGTGACTTCATCTGGACACACACCTACACGTCTGGAGATCATACACTACCGAGTACATGGCGAAAGAATAAACTAGTAAAATAGCAAATGACAAGGCATTGTTCCTTTATGTCTACTATTGCACATTCATGTCTACCGATATTCCAATTTTGAGTTCAACTCAAATACTACTGAGAATCATATCTTGGAAAATAGTATTTTAGTTTCCAACGTAAAGCTTTTTAAAGACTTACAGATTTGTCAATAAACACCAAAATTTGGGATGCATAATTGGGAAAATCGCATAGATTCTTATATGACTTTAAAGTTCTCCCAAATATTAATTAAATTTGGCCCCTGTCAGTTGCTATGTTAAGTTTGCATTGAAAATGCGATGAAAATCAGCCAAATTCTAACATCAGAAGGCCTGGCTACCTGTGGTCTCGGTTTCAGATTGCCTAAAGCCACTGCTAAAATTAAACTTCCTGTCTAAAATGCGTATGTGTACCTGGTTGTTATACAATAAATTTTTTTTTAAAACGATAGCTTACTTGGCTTTGGATTCTAAGTTGTAATCCACCACTCGCGCCTCTTGCAAAGTTGTATCAAACCACGCCAGTGACGTCAGATCCAACCATCTGAGTTTGAGTATCGGAACCACTGATACCAAACGCCATGTATTCATTTGCGTCCAATCTTCCTTGAAGCCCTATCAGAACTTTGCCCTCGTCCCGTTTCAATGTCCATGATACATAGAATCTTTCCGGTATTAAGACTTGGCAGTTCTCAAATGACTGAAAAGAGGAATACTGTAGTATTGTATACAAGTTAAATCAAGAGTCTCATAAAACTAAATCTTTGGTGTAAGGATACGTTTCCTTTAAATACACATCAAAAGATGCAGACCTCTTTGAAGTGATTCCATGGTTTATGCTGTCATGAGAGTGATTACTAACTAACTTACTTCCTCGGTGCTTATATAGCGCAGAATCCGAAGGTTCTCTGCACTTTTACAGAACAAAGAGAAACTCCATACACAAATAGTCTAATAAAAGGTAAAAACATGAAAATAAAAGAGATTAATTCAAAACCTGGTACTATACATGCAGGAAATGTTTCTCAAAGTGTCTTCAGGTGTTTTTTGACACATCAATGGAGGAACAGTTTCTAATTTTATAGGGTAATTCATTACACAGTGGTGGGCCAGAAGATATAAAGCTTGGTTCTCTTTTTGAAGTGAAAGTAACTAGTGTGGGTTTGTCAGTTGAGAATCTCAAAGGTCGGTTGGAATGATAAATTGTGAATATGTCATTAAGATAATATGGTGTAGGCTTGTGGAAATATTTTAAGATATAGGTAAGAAGGTGAAAATGTATTCCAAAATAACAAGGTAGCCAATGTAATCCAGCAAAACTGGTGAAATGAGATCAACATAAGTGCGCCTTGTAACAACCCGTGCAGCTTTGTTTTGCATAAGCTGAAGATTTAAAATTTAATTTGTGTTTGAGAGATTCATGTAAAAAGAGAATGCAAAATCAAGTCTTGACGAAACAAGGCATTGGATGGCTGTCATTAGAAAATGTTTCTTTATGGACTTTTATGCTCTTCCTCCTGTTTCGGAAAACGAAATGATATTTTAAGAAATATTCACGTTACCGATAAAATCGTTACTGATGTATTTTTTGTCTTTTTTTATTTCCTGACATAGAAAGGCGTGAGCGACGCGAGTGTCGCATACAGTGATGATGTCTACGATGTGAATTTTCCAGGGACCTTATCTAATATGATAGAGATGATGGATTATTTGATCTCACATCAGAAACTGCCATTATCTTGTGGAACGGAAGACTTACCATCGAAGGTAATTTCTTCGTCACAAGTTCAAAATGTCTTTTGCAACTTTATTCAGATAGACCTACCTGATGATTTTACTGCCAACGGGTATATTTCTGTAAGGCATTACATGTAGCCCAATCTGGGTATATGGAAGTTTTAAAATACATTGAAAAATGTATCCAGAAAATTAAAAAAGCCTCAAACCTTCTCAACCAATTTTAGTCCGTAGTTCTTAATGAAGTCTTTACCTGGCATGTCCATATATCTTTAAATGAATGATTGTCTACTGCACATAGAAATACCAAATGTGAATTATTAAAGTAACTAGAGCATGTATTTTTAATTGGCGAGTTAAATGATTTAAACTTGACCTAGATTTTTGGTAGATTGTTCAAGACAAAAACTGATCTTTACATGTACTTTTTAGAGATATCCCCAAAGATACGCTTGAGAAAATTTCAGTAAACGAATCTATATAATGAAACAAGTGAAACCTTCTAAAAGCTAAAAAAGCAAATCCTGGGTGCAAAAAAGTATCATAACAAAGCTTTTTCAATCCAAATACAACAATTCAACCAATCAATGCTGTCAACGAAATGTCAAAAATAGCAAACTATGGTTTCAAAATGATGATTAAAGCAGTGGACCGTGTTCCTTTTGAAAGTATACATTCTATACCATGCCACCTGGCCATTGATATTGAGGTCTATGGGTAATGTACCCATTTGTATATCTACAATTTGTCTTATACAATGATGTTGGAATTGCCTTTGCGCCAACAGAACTAAAACACAGTAGAAGAGTCTCTAAATTTTGAAGAAGAAAAAGTATGTATTTAACTATCAAGTTGTGGCTAATACGGAAAAGTTAGATTGTCGTCATCAACGAAAAACATGAACAGAAAGGCAGCTTCAGAGCTTTACATGGGTCTTTAAGACAATGTCTGTTCAAAGGTTTTGGTAAGATCTAAGAAGTTTCTTTAGTTTAGATTCATCATTCCCCTTTAAGCAAATATTTCATATTAAGATATAAAGAGGTCTGAGGTCTCTCCTTCATACTTTACAAATTTACATCAACATTTTCATATCAACACCTAAAACTTACAAAGGCAACACTATTTTTATTTCTTGAAAATCTACTTACTTGAAACCATAAGAATATTAAAATAATATAATATAACGTAATAAATATAAGTAATGACGATGATAGATATAATTAATTATGATGATTTATTCCAAATTACGTTTGGTATACGTCATTAACTAAGAAGCAACTATACTGAATATATCTATGTTTATGAAGAGATGTGAGGGGGGAGGGGGGCGCTTGTGAGCTTTACACATGGTGCCCGTACGCATTCATCGTTTTTTACTGAACGTACATAAGTTAAAATGAAGTGGATGTTGGGTAATGGATATTTCTCATTTGAACGAGCAAATTCTATATTCCTACCGATTCAGGTTGGTCCGTACGATAAGCAGGAACATTCAATGCATCGGGAAGAATGCGATGACCGAAATCTACCTCAAACGTTACACACCAGAGTCCAATGAAATCAACGTCAAAAACGGTGTAGCCTACGGGCAATGTCACGGTGATGTTTTCACGATCAATTCTCGGTAACTTGTTTCGAAAATAACACAAATAAATCGCGTAAATAAAAGCATCGGTAAGCCAAGCTAAAAGGACAAGTACATGTATAGTATAAGATACAAATTCATAATTTTCATCCAGAATGTGGAAAGAAGGGAAGTGCGGGCACGGGAAGGGTCTATATGCATATAGCGGCGATTGATCGAGACGGAGCCCTCATCGCAAAGCTTAGCGTTTAATCCAAGATGCATAATCTAAATAAAAGGATGTATTTCATTTCTTCAGCAATGTGGGTGTGTAAACTGGTAGAGGCAGCATTAGTCAAATGCTTTAAATCAATAAAGAACTATAAAAGTAGACCAAAAATCATCCAAATTGGTTAGGAATTAGCCATTTTACAGCATTTTGATATATCAGTCAACAATATACAAACTTTTATGCCAATTTCTGATGTACAGTGTAATTTTTTGAAGTGGTGCTAGAAATTGTTTACCAAGTGTTATTTTTATAATTCATAACTCCTACCCCTAGTGTCTGACCCCCATTCTGGCCTTACTACTACCATTTTAGTATGTATTACTTTTACGCCTTCCACGCTGGTTTCTTCAGGTTCCACGTGTTGTCTTACCCATAAGTATATTCTTCCAATTTTTCCTGTTTTGGGTCAGCCTTTCTGCTGTCACTAGGGAATTGTTGCCTATAAGATGTGTAGTGCCAATATAACTTAAATTGCATAAGTTAAACAAATGACGATGACAATGATCAAATCAAGTTAATAGCAAAGGGAAAATGAAACTTTTTTAATGAGCAAGACTTGCAGCGTGAAGAGGTTGAAAAGTTAAAGTAAAAATAATGAGAATTTTTTTTCGATATCATCTGATTATGGGCCGACGAATGGTGTTAGCAGGAATCTAGGGGCTGCAGCCTGTGATGCCAAACAATACAAAAAAACAACCAAGGGATACATTTATTGTTTTGTTTCTGGTTAGATAGCCCAATATTAAGTATGATTAACCAAACAGTTGATAAATGTTATCCATTTGAGGGTTCACTTAATGACTTAGGCACCAATGAGTAATATTGTATCCATTGTTTTAACACTGTTTATGGCTAAATTTGTCATTCGAACGATTTTGGTAATTGCTTAGAAACCAATGTTAGCCTTTTTGTCTGTGTGGAGTGGATGGTTTTATACAACCAGGCAATGGATCCTTACCCGGGCCCTCTTTCAAAGGCAGTGATGATAAAACTATTATAAATACAAACGTACACCTCCAATTCATGGTACACCAATATTCCTGATGGTGATGGGCTCCCTGAACCAGTCCAAAAATGTGTTTCTGCGAATTCAAAATAGAAGACAAAAAATGCTCACGACAATTTTCTGTTGCTTTTTAGGGATTCAGACCCAGACCTATTGTTTTCATACTTTCCATAGTGAGAAGAAAGAAGATATCACGATATTCGTCGTCTCCTGCAATAAAACCATTGAAATCGCCGCCTGGATATATTAGTATACAGGCCAATTTTAATTTCACACGAGATACATCATAATTATATTTATTGACAAAAAAAGGTTACCTGGCGCAAGGCCATCCAATTCCAAATGAATGAACTCAAATTGCTTTGTGTTCTTGATTATGACATTATCAGCGTGGACATTGTGCACACGTGGATTATATCCCAAACTGCCAAAGGTCCTAAACTCAAAGGAGCAGGCGCTGGGATGTCGTCATCAGTAAGATAAGCAGGAACATTCAACGTATCGGAAAGAATGCGATGACCCATATCTACCTCAAACGTTACACACCAGAGTCCGATGAAATCAACGTCAAAAACGGTGTAGCCTACGGGCAATGTCACGGTGACGTTTTCACGATCAATTCTCGGTAACTTGTTTCCTCTGAACAAATAAAAGGAAAATAACACAAATAAAACGCGTAAATAAAAGCATCGGTTAGCCAAGCTAAAAGGACAAATATATGTGTAGCATAGAATACAAATTCATAATTCTCATCCAGAATGTGAAAAGAAGGGAAGTGCGGGCACGGGAAGGGTCTATATGCATATAACGGCGATTGATCGAGACGGAGCCCTCATCGCAAAGCTTAGCGTTTAATCCAAGATGCATAATCTAAATAAAAGGATGTATTTCATTTTTTCAGCAATGCGGGTGTGTAAACTGGTAGAGGCAGCATTAGTCAAATACTTTAAATCAATAAAGAACTATGAAAGTAGACCAAAAATCATCCAAATTGGTTAGGAATTAGACATTTTACAGCATTTTGATATATCAGTCAACAATATACAAACTTTTATGCCAATTTCTGATGTACAGTGTAGTTCTTTGAAGTGTTGCAAGAAATTATTTACCAAGTGTTTTTTTTATAATTCATAACTCCTACCCTTAGTGTCTGATCCCTATTCTGGCCTTGCTACTACCATTTTAGTATGTATTACTTTTACGCCTTCCACGCTGGTTTCTTCAGGTTCCACGTGTTGTCTTACCCATAAGTATATTCTTCCAATTTTTCCTGTTTTGGGTCAGCCTTTCTGCTGTCACTAGGGAGTTGTTGCCTCCAGATGTGTAGTGCCAATATAACTTAAATTGCATAAATTAAACAAATGACGATGACAATGATCAAATCAAGGTTAATAACAAAGGGAAAATGAAACTTTTTAATGAGCAAGACTTGCAGCGTGAAGAGGTTGAAAAGTTAAAGCAAAAATAATGATAATTATTTTTCGATATTATCTGATTATTAGGCCGAAGAATGGTGTTGAGCAGGAATTTAGAGACTGCAGCCTGTGATGCCGAACAATAAAACAAATAATGCAAGGGATGCATTTATTGTTTTGTTTCTGCTTAGTTAGCCTAATATTCAGATATTAAGTATAATCAACCAAACAGTTGATGAATGTTATCCATTTGAGGGTTCACTTGATGTCTTATGCACCAATGTGTAATATTGTATCCATCGTTTTAACACTATTTATGGCTAAATTTGTTATTCGAACAATTTTAGTAATTGCTTAGAAACCAATGTTAGCCTTTTTGTGTGTGTGGAGTGGATGGTTTTATACAACCAGGCAATGGATCCTTACCCGGGCCCTCTTTCGAAGGCAGTGATGATAAAACTATTATAAATACAAACGTACACCTCCAATTCATGGTACACCAATATTCCTGATGGTGATGGGCTCCCTGAACCAGTCCAAAAATGTGTTTCTGCGAATTCAAAATAGAAAACAAAAAATGCTCACGACAATTTCCTATTGCTTTTTAGGGATTCAGACCCAGACCTATTGTTTTATACTTTCTATAGTGAGAAGAAAGAAGATATCACGGTATTCGTCGAACCTCCAATAAAACCATTGAAATCGCCACATGGATATATTAGAATATAGGCCAATTTTAATTCCACACGAGATACATCATAATTATATTTATTGACAAAAAAAGTTACCTGGCGCAAGGCCGTCCAATTCCAAATGAATGAACTCAAATTGCTTCGTGTTTTTGATAATGACATTATCAGCGTGGACATTGTGCACACGTGGATTATATCCCAAAGGTCCTAAACTCAAAGGAGCAGGCGCTGGGATGTCGTCATCAGTAAGATAAGCAGGAACATTCAACGTATCGGGAAGAATGCGATGACCCATATCTACCTCAAACGTTACACACCAGAGTCCGATGAAATCAACGTCAAAAACGGTGTAGCCTACGGGCAATGTCACGGTGATGTTTTCACGATCAATTCTCGGTAACTTGTTTCCGCTAAACAAATAAAAGGAAAATAACACATCGCGTAAATAAAAGCATCGGTTAGCCAAGCTAAAAGGACAAGTACATGTATAGTATAACATACAAATTCATAATTCTCATCCAGAATGTGGAAAGAAGGGAAGTGCGGGCACGGGAAGGGTTTATATGCATATAACGGCGATTGATCGAGACGGAGCCCTCATCGCAAAGCTTAGCGTTTAATCCAAGATGCATAATCTAAATACAAGGATTCATTTCATTTTTACAGCAATGCGGGTGTGTAAACTGGTAAAGGCAACATTAGCCAAATGCTCTAAATCAATTAAGAACTATAAACGTAGACCAAAAATCATCCAAATTCATTTTACAGCGTTTTGATATATCAGTCAACTATAAACTTTTATGCCACCTGATGTACAGTGTAATTGAAGTTTGAAGAAATTATTTACCAAGTGCAACAAATTATTTATTCAAAGTGCTACTTTTTATATAACTTTTACGCCTTCGCTGGTTCCTTCAGGTTCCACGTGTTGTCTTACCACATAATTAAATTCTTCCAATTTTTGTCTGATCAACAATCGCATAAATTACAAAAATGACGATGACAATGATCAAATCAAGTTAATAACAAAGGGAAAATGAAACTTTTTTAATGAGCAAGACTTGCAACGTGAAGAGGTTGAAAAGTTAAAGTAAAAATAATGAGAATTATTTTTCGATATTATCTGATTATGGGCCGACGAATGGTGTGAGCAGGAATCAGGGCTGCAGCCTGTGATGCCGAACAATAAAAAAAACAATGCAAGGGATACATTTATTGTTTTGTTTCTTGTTAGTTAGCCCAATATTAAGTATGATCAACCAAACAGTTGATAAATGTTATCCATTTGAGGGTTCACTTGATGTCTTATGCACCAATGTGTAATATTGTATCCATCGTTTTAACACTGTTTATCGCTAAATTTGTTATTCGAACGATTTTAGTAATTGCTTAGAAACCAATGTGAGCCTTTTTGTCTGTGTGGAGTGGATGGTTTTATACAACCAGGCAATGGATCCTTACCCGGGCCCTCTTTCGAAGGCAGTGATGATAAAACTATTATAAATACAAACGTACACCTCCAATTCATGGTACACCAATATTCCTGATGGTGATGGGCTCCCTGAACCAGTCCAAAAATGTGTTTCTGCGAATTCAAAATAGAAGACAAAAAATGCTCACGACAATTTCCTGTTGCTTTTTAGGGATTCAGACCCAGACCTATTGTTTCATACTTTCCATAGTGAGAAGAAAAAAGATATCTCGATATTCGTCGTCTCCTCCAATAAAACCATTGGAATCGCCGCCTGGATATATTAGCATACAGGCCAATTTTAATTTCACACGAGATACATCATAATTATGTTTATTGACAACAAAGTAAACAGTTACCTGGCGCAAGTCCGTCCAATTCCAAATGAATGAATTCAAATTGCTTCGTGTTCTTAATTATGACATTATCAGCGTGGACATTGTGCACACGTGGATTATGCCCCAATGGTCCTAAGTTCAATGGGGCAGGCGCAACAAAATTTGATGGAATGAAAACCTGAGCAAAGTTCACCTAAAAGAAAGAAAAATAAGTTCATAAGTAAGATCAGGTATAACGCAACCCACATAGTAGTCCGGGAGGACGTATTAATAGGAACCCAAATGTTCCTCCAATTAGGAACAGTTTGTTATATGGAAGCCAGCATTTTGTGACATTTCCAATGATCATTTGCTATCCTCTTGTTAAAGCATTATTCAATGTTATATATTTGAAAGACGTCTGGACACAGTATCTTTGCAAGGGAAAATTTAAGTTTTATTATTATCTACTCCAATTGTATACTAACCACGTCATTTTTGAAATATCAGAAAATTAGACAACACAGCTATAGGCTTTTAGGCGCGAAGCCAGTCATTTTGAAAAGTCAAATGTTTTTAAAAAACACTTCGGCCGCATGACTTCAATATTCTCGAGTGTTATACATGTTCCTATTATTAGGTACTAGTGCATAGAATCGAGATCAGGAAAACAACATGATGTGACCGAGAACTTTAAAGGTGAATAATATCGCCCTGTCACCAGAGCCGCAATCTTTTGTGGACAGGGGGACTTCCTCCACTTTCTGGTGAGATTCAAAGCTACATAAAACTACTAGAAAATTAGTGTCCCCTATTCCACAGGCATAGGAAGTGGATATCACATTCCCGCTTGCATGCCTTTTGCCCGGAGGTAAAATTAGAAAACTATTAGCATAAAACTGGGAAATATAATGAAATTATTAGATACTTTTAAATTGGTAAAATTTCCCAAAAATTTCCCAAGAATTGACCAAAAGTTCCCCCAAACTGGTCACAATTTCCCAAAAACTGGCCAAAAGTTCCCGAAAATTGTCAAAAAATTTCCACAAATTGACCGAAAATTCTCACAAACTGGCCAAAAATTCCCGAATTTGTTTTCTTCCGAAAATGAATGAAACCTCCCGGAAAATTACCAGTGCAATTTTCCCATATATAATTGCTGTAGGAATATTTGGAGCTTTTGCCCTCTACCGCTTGAGAGGTGTCCTACTTCCCTGCCCAAAGCGTGAAGGAAAATTACGGCCCTGCCACTTGCACTTCTCTTTTCTGTTCACGAGCATCCAAAAAGGGCCAAATAGGAATGTTGTCTCTGGGTCTAGGCTGCATTGTTACCCAGTGGATTTAAAAAAAATGAATATTATATGTGCTTGAGAGATTTAGAGCACCTCTGCCCCCTGCCGCAAGATGCAATGTGTCACGCCTATTGCAGAACCAAAACTGTGAATATATCTATAGGGGGGCAACTGACGTTTTTGGGCAAGACTGCAGGGTGATTATTTGGGTAAATATGTAATCAGTCAAATGCACACACCTGCAATTTTTTGCAGGTGTGCGTGTTTGTTTTTGTAAATGTCTCCCATCTCCAGTTCTCCCACTGGACGGCCAAAACTTCAGTCACCAGAGGAATTACACATGCACAAAGTTATGCCCGTTGAGTATACATGTGTTGTGTATAAAACAAACTATGACGTAAACCCTTAAAATAGTTTGTATACTTACAAGTTTAATAGGAGATTGAAATGTGAAGTCAGAGAATTAAGATGTCCTTGTCAGCTTGTAATTGCCTTCTGTTGACTGACAAGATAAACCCAGACATGCAGAACAAACAACTGCAGTATTTTCGCTGTAGTATAGGTGCAGTGGTCAACCACGCTTATTTTATATAAAAGAACATTTAATTCAATAAAATCAAACTTGCGAAGAAAAAATGTAAAAACCATATTCTGTCGAGGAGATATTCAAGTTTAAAGCTCTTGTCTGATCTGTCTGTATGTGTAGAATGTCTGTTATGGACGGTTGGCACGCTCATCCTCATATTCTTAACAAATTGTATTGAGCTTTTTCAATTTTTTAAATAATTTTCCTTGACCTTTCTTTAAGCTGTCAGGTGGTAAATTATAATTACCCTTACTAGATTCTGTTTTACTACTTTCCTGACATAATTAATGGTTTTAAAGCCACAAAATCGTAGAACAAACTATGATAGAAAACATAAAGACTTTGAGGATTCTGAGTATGTGACATCACAATTAGTCTGATTTCAGTCGTTTCTACCCAAATTGTTTAAAACATTAAACTTATATATCTCCTTAACGGAGTCCTTGTCGACTTCTTTCCCCTGGGTGTAAAGATTGAGTCTTTTCTAAGCAAATTCTTCCATCTCTTTCCGTCTCTTGCTACTTACTGCAGCTTCTCCCACAGCTCTTCCATCCCAAACCGTCTCTCTTCTTCTCTGCCACTTTTCTCCATTTAGTTTTAGGTCTTCCTTTTTTTCTTCTACCTTCTGGTGTCCAAATGATGGCTATTCTGGCATAATTTTCTCCGTCCTTTCTTAATACGTGATCCAGCCATCTCCATCTTCTCTTAAATGTTTCCTTGCTTATCTCCATTGTGTCTAATCTATCATATAGTTCTTCATTGGTGACATTTACTGGCCATCTTATTTTGAAAATAATTTTTAGAGTGAGCCTTTTTTCACCATTTTGTTGCTTTTAAAGTCCTTTTTCATATGATATGAACTTGCTTGACCACTGAACTAATAACGGTCATAATATACGACCTATGACCTTCCATTCAAAATAACTCTGAGAATAATTGTTTAACTGTGAATATGTGAAAACCTATGGCCATGGAGCACCGGTTACAATAATTCAACATTGAACATGACTTCAACATGATATTTGATTGGCTCATCAGAATATATATGCACATTTTTGAAGACAAAAATATTTACACAAAATATCGGTTTTGCCAGTAATCAAGCAACTATTGCTTTTAACGTATTAATAGTCTAAGACTGTTAATATGTTCATTAAATTTGTATTCATTAATGATTTTCGTTTCATTTGAGACCAGTATGATATTCAGAAGTATTTGCAGTTCGAATTCCTATACTGCAATATTGGTATGTGGTATATACATGTTGTATATGAACTTTCCAAATCACCCACCTTAATTAGAACTATTCATACATTTGTCATTTATAAGATAACAATGATATATATTGTTCCGTACATGACATTGTCAAAGCACACTGTTTACAAAGTCACGTAAGTCTGGCCTTTGATAAGCGCTTGTTTGCTTTTCAAATTATTTTTCTGTTGGTTGCTGTTCGCAGAAATACGTTTCAAGGCAAATGGAAACAGAACTGCCAATAATGTGATCTGTTTCGGGCGCGGAGCATTAAAACGGGAAATCGGGTTCCCTATTTTCCACCGAAATTTGGTTTTAAATTTAAGAGGCACATAGGCCCAATACAAAGTAATACAACAATTTGGTGGAAAGATTCTAAGGGCCTTAACTCACGGGAACAGGGGACTTGTCTTCCCCTTTCTGGATATAGAAGTACATAGTTTTTGAAAAATGTTGCCTTCCCCAACTTCTTGTAGGAAAAGTACGGTCCTGTTTTCCCTTTACCAGTTTACTTCGTGGAGGAGAATGAAGGTTCTGTAAACCAATATTTTGTAATATAATCTGTCGTAAGAAATCTAGGTAAGGTCACTAAGCCTACATTACGTATGGGTGTTTTCATATTCAATTGACCAATGTTTCAAAAGATTTTGCCGCTTCAGTAAAATTTGGCAAGATTTTCATGAGGCAAGAATTTTAGATAACTAATAATTAAATAATTTTGCTGCATTGATGTCACATAACACTTGAATTCCCAAAATAGAACATTTACCCAAAACTCCTGACACGTTGATGATGATGTCGGTATTTTTTCTCGTTCCATTCGTATTCTAAAACTACTTTTTATGGAAAACGTTTTACCGACCTGATCTCAATATTACTACTCCGACAAGTTTGAAAAATCGGAGTCTACGATATTCTGATATTCAGAGTATTATTGGTTGTTTTAATAGTTGATTTACTTACGCGTGCAAGGTTGCGCCAAACGGATATCCATCTGTAATCTCTAACAGTGCGTCCAGTGGGTAAGCGCAGTACTAAATTAGCATTGCTGTACTCTCCAAGGGGGTCCGAGCTGTGAGAAAAAATAAGACGCAAGTGCGTGGACACAGAATGACAAAATTATTGAATTAAGCGATATTTGTATAAGGCCTGCCTAGCTGCAAAATATACTGAAAAGAACCAACGTAACCAGGTAACGAAATGCATGGAAGCAAGGGCGGACTGGTCAGTCGGGCATTCGAGCGATCACTCAAAAGGCAGGTCGATCTGAGGGCTATTTTGTTTGTAAGGTGGTACTAATAAAAGCAAAACTGAAAGAGCTCAGTTATGCTCAAGGGGGATCTAAAAATAAAATACGACATTGAAGCCGATTCCAAATGTAAATATGCTTCAAATTGTTTAAATAGCGAAAAGGAAACCATTCGAGTCGGACGCTATTCAAGAAACTCAGGGCCACATGGGTTTGTGGACCCATGTTTTTGGACCCAGTGGCTCTACTCAGTGGCTTGGTGGGTTATGTTTTACTGCAGGCAACTCTGGCGCCCCTCTGCTCATAATGCTTAAAAGAGTAAAACGTAATAGAGCTAAATTAGCATGCACCGTTTAGATGGGACCAAAGTTAGAAAATTGCTTAAAAACAGTTCTAGGCACAAAGCCCTGAAAGGGGTTCTATGAGGGGAAGGAGGGGAGGGGGTGGGGGAGGTGGGGGGGGGGGGGGAAGCCTCCGGAAGCCCTGCTTTGGTAAAATTTACTAAAAATTGAAGAAGAAATAACATCCCGAAAATTAAAAAAATGTCCTGAAAATGGGAAGAAAATTTCCCGAAAATAAAGGAAATTTCCTGAAAATTGAAGAAGAGTTCCCAAATATTGACGAAAATATCCCCAAAATAAAGTAAATTTCACTAAAATAGAAGGAAGGTTTTCGAAAATTGAAGAAGATTTCCCGGAAATTTGAAGATTTACAGAAGAAAATAAATTCGGAAGACCTTCATTATTAGGGAGGGGGTGAGGTTTGGCAAAGTTGGTAGGCCTTGCCTAAATATGTTTCAACTCTAGGCATGCTTTTAGAGCAAAGCCCTGGTGGGGACCCAGGGTTTCGTGGAAAGGCCCTGGTGGGGACACATATACATTTCTCGTGGTTTTGATAACAGAAAAGGGCTTTAAAATGTGTCAAATCTATGGGGCGAATCTGCAGTTAGAAAGCGCACGCGAAGTTTGGAATCCCTGCATTTCTAGCAATTTTGATAACAGAAAATTGCTTACTATTGTGTCGAATCCAGGGTTGACGTCCTGGTAGGCGCCCTAGGGGGCGAAGCCTCAGGAAAGTAGTAGCGTTTTTTGGTGTGATTTTAGTAGCAGAAGATTGCTTAAAATCGTTTTATTTTCACACTAAACTGCTAAACTTAGTTGAAAGGAATATATATTTTAAAACGAATGTTCAAATATAGGATCCCATTGACTACAATGTGTGTCTCTAGTTGGGGTTCGCTAACCTAGCCATGGTTTTCATGTTTTTGATGTAAGAATGCTGAATGAAGCTTTGAGAGAAAACATTTACAATGTTCTGAATAGAAATAATTTAATCAATTTTTGCGCCCATGTGAGCATTCGGCGCCCTTTCGACAAGCTTCTACCAGCTATATTCAACAAAATTGTTTGCCCTTCATGGCAGGAGCATTATTGCATCGAGCGCGAAATCCAGGGGCCGCTTTAGTTCAAATGTAGGGAACCAGGGCAAAGTTTCCGAAATTTGTTTTTTTTCTCTGGAAAATTCATGCGCTTTTGGACTACAAAAGTGGAATATTACGTGCTTAATAGTACAGTAAGAAGTTATTGCTCAACACGTAAATTTTTGCAGGGCCTAAAATATATGTTCTTAGGACAATTTTGGGGCCCCCTTAAGTACTTGGCGCCCTCTCAAAAATATTCGCTGGGGAAAGTTTCCCCCTTGCTCCTGCCACCACGCCACAGAAGCTGTTGACGTTGACCTGGGTGAAGATCAATGATCATCAGATCATTGGCAGATGTAAAATGGTTTGCCACTAACTTCTCTGGACGGCTTTACTCTCCGATTGGCTGACGATATTATGCAAATCATTGGAAATTATTCAGACAACAATGCAATGTCGCAGTGATTCCATCGGCCTTGAACTGTACATGTATGTTGCATGTGAACAAATTTACAAAACCGTAGATAAACGCACTTTTATGAATGGCTTTAAGTAAACATTTTTCAGCAAATTCTTAACACTCAATTATGGCTTTCAGTAAATATTTTCAGCTAATTCTCAATACTCAGTTATAACTTATCTATGTCGAACTACAATAATTTCAAGCGTTTTGTTCCCATTGTTCTTCCGTGTTATGTTGAACGTTCGAACTCGACAACGAATGGTATGAATGTACGAAAAAAGTGAGAAAAAATTAACAATGTGATATTTCAACAAACAAACTGTCATAAACATGCAAGCACATAATGTGTCATGCATTAATTGTCAGACATTGATTGCAAAAAAAAAAACGCTTTGTTGGTCTTTCTATCATGCTATTGTGCTAATGCTATTGTTAGCAAATGGGTTACAAATGACGACTAAGAAACACCACATCGTCTGAGGTGGGTCGTGTAAAGTTAACAATTGCTAGGTAATTTTCTTTTCAAAACGAATTTTCATAGATTACCAAAAGTGTATTACCCTGCATTGAAAAGTGATTTGACTAGCAATATATTCATGGCTGGTTGAAAGTTTAGTATCATTTGTGCAGAAGTACTGAAATCAGACTGTGACATCACAGCCTCAGATTCCTCAAAATCTTTATGTATTCTATCGCATTTTGTCCTGCAATTATGTGACTTGAGAACCATTGAATATGTTCAGTGGACAACCAAGATTGTCTTATATGAAATAGTACTTTAAAAGAAATTATATGCTGAAGAAACTACTTTAAAAGAGATATTCATCTTTGAATTTAACTCTGTCTTAATCTATGAAGAAATTAGGGATTTAGTAAGTCTACTATGGACGATTGGCGTCCTCATACTCACATTCTTAACATTTAATGTGTTTTTTTTGAGAAAATGTATTTTACTTTTTTATCATTGGAATTATTTTCCTCGAGCTTTCTTCGGGTGGTAAATTATAATTACCTTTACAAAATTCTTGTTTTACAACTTTCCTGACATATCCAAAAGTTCTCAAGTCACACAATTGCAGTACAAAATATGATAAATTACATAAAGACTTTAAAGAATCTGAGGCTGTGATGTCACAACTAGTCTGATCTCAGTAGTTCTACACAAATGATACTTAACTTTAAACCTAAATATCTCCTTAACGGGATAAGATTTTTATTTTAATGCTTTCTTCACCAATTTGTTTCTTTAATTTTCTCTTATTGTGGTATAGGATAAATTTGCCTAAACTAATCCTAAGGTTGGTTCAATAAACCACTTGAAAATTCAGTGGCCCTCGAACTAGCGAAGTTTTATTTTATGATGGAAAATTTAAATTTGTCTTCTTTTCTATGCTCAATTGAGCCGTTGAAACTGTGTCCACACGTATTTCTAAATATTTAAAAAATCCATCATTTAAGCTCTTTTGGGCATCAAACGCACGGAATCTTCGGGGCTTTGCCATCTGGATCCATACCAAGGTTACGCCCCTGCATGGATACCATTTGAATATCTTTCCTCCTATTTTGTTGGGTATAACTTGAATATCTTACCTCTCTATTTCATTGAGCATAACTTAAATATCTTACCTCCCTATTTCGTTGGGTATAACTTAAATATCTTACCTCCCTATTTCGTTGGGTATAACTTCCCCTACTGGGCCAGGAAAAGCTGAAGATCCTGCATAGAAATGAACATCTGAAAAAAGAAATTATAAGGTATCAGTCGGCATGCATGCAAGCAGGCAGGTCAGATGAGACATTCCTCCGCTCATAATTATATTCCAATTCTTAAAACGATCGAATGTTGACAGAACGAAAATCAAAATTCAACTTCAAGAAAAGATTATAATTTGTTTTAAATTGAGCACTTACTCCTCCACAATTTGTAAAGTAAAAAAATATCCTTTTTTCTAAATTAATTAACTGAAACGATGAAATAAGACTTTTCGTGACGTCAAATCCTTACTCTCCTGAAAGTCTTTATGTATTCTTTTGTAATTTGTTCTGAGATCGCCAGTGCACCACAACTGGTTATCAAAGGCCGTGAACATTGACTTGGTTGTCGATGTTATGTCTGTCCGTACGTCGTACCTGTGTTCTCGTCCGGGGGGTCGTATTAAGCGTTTCGTGATAGCATTTATACTATCATAACCGAATACGCAGGCGACGACCCCGTCATTGTAATTGTGTGTTCAACTCTCTCTCTCTCTGTTCTGAGATTTTGTTTAAGTAGTAAAATTGTTCAATTAATATAGGGTAATAATCTAAATAACATTACAATTAATTACAATTTCTTTTTTCACAAATGATAAGTATTACTGCTTTGTTTGTTTTAAATTCCTCTGAGAAATCTTGCTTGATTACTGAGCTATTCCTTTATCAAGCTAATTAGTTAGATATAGTAAGCAAAAAAGTTATTTCCTCGTTTATATGCCACCCGTTTTTCTGCGTACGGATACAATTTGCTTTATTTTCTTACCTGGTGCTGTTCCATCATAGAAAAATCCTCGGACCCATATGTGGGTATGGTTAATAGCATACACGTCCCCTTGTACCCCATGTACTGCCTGGGGTGTGCCTTGGGGTATAAAGCTTCCAATATAGGCCCCATAACGGCTCTCAAGTTGGGACTGTGCTGACGTACAGAACACTAAGATCGCTTCAAAAGGAAATTTGATTATTTTAAAAAGACGAAGCAATAAATTCTGATACAATCCTTATTTCACATGATAGAATACAAAATAAATTATTTTCTGACGACGTTTCATACCTCTAAAAGCAATATAACATATGTTGTGCTTAATGCTACTCAGTACTATGGGAGCCGCCATTTTGATATTAAAACATGGAGAAGATGATATCATGAGCCCAGCAGGCATACAGGATGTTCAAATACCTTGTGTTTCTTTATAATTTATCTAACGTTTTATAGTTTTGTAAGGGTCAAGGACATTTTCGTGTACACAATAAATTATTAAAACTTTGTGTCACATTATTTTGAATAAAACCTTTGGTAAAATGTATGAATAAATATATTATAATCCTTATTTCCCTGTTGGGAAGTAGTGTCATCATGCGCAAGAAAATGACAGCCTCCATGTGTCGCATCAGACATGAATACCTTGAAATAGGAATAAGATTTTGACTTGCTGGTTTTAGTAGTTGGTTTAGATTTGGTGAAATAAAGGGTAATATGTATGGATGAGATACCACACCTACAGTACAACCAAATTCGCATGTAATGTAATAAAATACGCATGTAAACACAAAGTAACAAAAGAGAGGAAGAAAACAAAACATTAAAGGAACACTAGACCGAAAAGTGAGGGCGTAGTTTTAGGGGTCCCAAAAAAATCAAATGCATATCTAGTCAGCTAGTACGCAAAGTTATAGTACATTTCTGGTTCATATGAATTTTCAAGTGATCTTTGCCCTCACTTTGTATGTAGGCTATGGAAGCATGAAGTTTATCGATCTGTTGTGGATGATATATTTGTGAAATTTGCAGAAACAAGCGCCCTTACTTTTCGGTCTAGTGCTCCTTGAAGTATACGTATCAATATGATAAAAGACATCTTAGTAAAACAGATATAAGTGTTATTATTTTATGTTATTCGATCCTAGTGTTTATTAGATTATACTTAAGATTATTCTTCAATGACAGAAGCGGACTAGCACATATAAATCTAACGAATCAAGTGAAGTAGCCGGCACCATAGACTACTAGGATGAACAATTTTACGTTAATTATGGGTAAAATCGAAGCTTCCAGGGCTAACCTCAGCGGCGCATCCGTCCAGGGCCAGTGGATCATGCGGCCAGTCTGCCCTGTTCATTGAACTGAGTGAGGGGGGTTTGTTGAATGACAAAGGACAGGAATGACACACGTAAGCGCCTGTATACTTATTATAATGGCGACATATGTTTTGCTTATGGAAAGGGGTGAGCAAGTTGTTGTCATTTTGAGCTTTGCAGGGATTAAACTGCTTGTGATGAACAAAACCGTTGACAAAATGCTGGAAACATGAATAGAGGTATACGATGAATAATCAAATCAAATATGTTGAGAGTGTTTAAATCAACAAAGAGAAGGGCCAAGGGGAAATTAAAAGGAGCATGGAAGCATGGGACTTTTAAATCAACAAAAAGTAGGACCAAAGGGAATTAAAAGCAGCATGGAAGCATGGGACCTTTAAATCAACAAAATGGAGGGCCAATGCGGAATTAAAAAGAGCATGGAAGCATGGAACCTTTAAATCAACAAAAAGTAGGACCAAAGGGAATTAAAAGCAGCATGGAAGCATGGGACCTTTAAATCAACAAAATGGAGGGCCAATGCGGAATTAAAAAGAGCATGGAAGCATAGAACCTTTAAATCAACAAAGATAAGGGCCAAAGACGAACTAAAGGAAGCATTGGGCCTTTAAATTAACAAAGAGAGGGGTCAAGAGAGAATTAAAAAGAGCATGGAAGCATCGGACCTTTAAATCAACAAAGAGAAGAACCAAGGGGAATTAAAAGAAGCATGGAAGCATGGGACCTTTAAATTAACAAAGAGAAGAACCAAGGGGAATTGAAAGAAGCATGGAAGCATGGGACCTTTAAATTAACAAAAAGAAGGGCCGATGCGAAATTAAAAGGAGCATGGAACCTTTAAACCAACAAAGAAAAGGGCCAAGGGGAAATTAAAAGGAGCGTGAAAGCATGGGACCTTTAAATCAACAAAGAGAAGGGCCAAGGGGGAATTGAAAGGAGGATAGAAGCATGGCACCTTTAAATCAACAAAGAAAAGGGTCAGGAGGGAATTAAAAGAAGCATGGAAGCATGGGACCTTTAAATCAACAAAGAGAAGGGCCAAGGGGGAATTGAAAGGAGGATAGAAGCATGGCACCTTTAAATCAACAAAGAAAAGGGTCCGGAGGGAATTAAAAGAAGCATGGAAGCATGGGACCTTTAAATCAACAAAGAGAAGGGCCAAGGGGAATTGAAAGGAGGATAGAAGCATGGCACCTTTAAATCAACAAAGAAAAGGGTCAGGAGGGAATTAAAAGAAGCATGGAAGCATGGGACCTTTAAATCAACAAAGAGAAGGGCCAAGGGGGAATTGAAAGGAGGATAGAAGCATGGCACCTTTAAATCAACAAAGAAAAGGGTCAGGAGGGAATTAAAAGAAGCATGGAAGCATGGGACCTTTAAATCAACAAAGAGAGGGGCCAAGGGGAATTAAAAGGAGCATGGAAGCATGGAGCCTTTTAATTAACAAAGAGAAGGGCCAAGGGAGAATTGAAAGGAGCATGGAAGCATGGAAGCATGGACCTTTAAATTAACAAAGAGAAGGGCCAAGGGGGAATTAAAAGGAGCATGGAAGCATTGGACCTTTAAATCAACAAAGAGAAGGGCCAAGGGGAATTGAAAGAAGCATGGAAGCATGGGACCTTTAAATCAACAAAGAGAAGGGTAGAGGTGGAATTGAAAGAAGCATGGAAGCACGGGACCTTTAAACCAACAAAGATAAGGGTCAAGGGGAAATTAAAAGGAGCATGGAAGCACGGGACCTTTAAACCAACAAAGAGAAGGGCCAAGGGAAATTAAAAGGAGCTAGAAGCATGGAACCTTTAAATTAACAAAGAGAATGGCCAAGGGGGAATTAAAAGGAGCATGGAAGCATGGGACCTTTAAACCAACAAAGAGAAGGGTCAAGGGGAAATTAAAAGGAGCATGGAAGCACGGAACCTTTAAACCAACAAAGAGAAGGGCCAAGGGGGAATTAAAAGGAGCATGGACGCATAGGACCTTTAAATCAACAAAGAAGGACCATGGGGGATTTTAAAGGAGCATGGGACCTTTATATTAACAAATAGAAGGGCCAATGCGGAATTAGAAGGAGCATGGAGCATGGGACCTCAAACCAACAAAAAATGGTCAAGGGGGAATTAAAAAGAGCATGGAAGCATGGGACCTTTTTTTCTGGAGAAAAAATATCAATATGACATGTATGAGTGAAAACCCAGAAAATGCAGCAATAGGAAAGATACGGTAACATTGAATCATTACAAAATATTATCAAATTTTCAAAATACACATTGTTTAGAAAGATCATATCCGAACCATTGTTTAGGATATTTGTATCATCTGCAATCAAACTGTCAATACCAACTTTATATTAGAACTAAATAATTAAGCTATATCAGAAACAGAAGCGGTGCGTGAATAGAACCTTAAATGTTACAGCATATAGTAAAAGCGTTTTTACTAAGCAGCCAGGTATGAACAAAACTGATGTTTGAAATGAAATAACTATTGATTTTTGCTTTCAAACGTAATTTGCTTAATATGAACAGATTATCATGGGCATTTCAAAATTGGCCTCATTTAGGATTCATAACTGACCCATTGCATAAAATGTGTGCATCATCTGCCTTCAAAACAAACTTGAAATTCAAACTAAATGATTAATGTATTTCACAACCAACCGGTGGAAGAATAGAACCTTGGGATCACCACGCAATATTTCACGATAGATATAATTATAATTTGATATTGACTCACACATATTGATACATCTTACATTAATGACTTGAAATCTATGGTACAGAAGATTAAAAGAATATTGTGGCCAAGTATCTCGAAAGCTTTGAATACATCTACGAATATGTCGCATCTTAATAATAATAATAGCTGGTGATTATAAAGCGCCTTTAACTCAGAAGAATCTCAAAGCGCTGTACAATACCATAAAAATGGAAGAGAATAAACAAAAAAAACTTAAAATTCATAAGTTACAAAGTACCGAACATTAAAATTGAAATGCATATTTAAGATGGAATGCAAATTTAAAATGGAAATGCAGATTTAAAAAACATTTATGTAGAAATAGGTGTAAAAGAGTAAAAATGATTATGGTATATACAGAATATAAAAATATAGATCAACGGTCATTGTGTAAAAAGAAAAGTCTTAAGTTTGGATTTGAAGACAATTATTGAAGACGCAAGTTTAACATGCAGAGGCAGTTTGTTCCATTCGGTGTGTGAGTGGCTTCCATGAAAGAACGTCTTCCATAAGAAGTGCGAGAACAACATGTTCTCGCCAATTGGGGTTTTACTTTCATACAAATTAACAATATGATCAACTAGTTTTGTTATAGCATATAGTAAAAGTGATTTGATCAGACAGCCAGGCATGAAACAGAACTGATGTTTGATATGTATGGAGTGTTTGACAAGAAAAGAGAAGATACACGAGTAAATACAAGTTTTTTAAGTGATTTCAAGAACATGGTTTAACGAAGATTGGCGGTATAGTTGTTCAATTCGTTTTGTTTTTTTAAACGGGAACAACACGCCGTACAACTTTGAAGTTAGGTAAAATAGTACCTTTTAAACTGAGTAATTTGTGATATAACTAAGGAATTTCGAGAAAAAGAGCTAGTGACCGAAAAGTAAGGGCGTATTTAAGTTGAGTCTCGTAATAAATCGAATAACTTTCTTATACCCAGCGGTACAGAATATCATAAACTTAACTAAATCCCGACCTGAGTACTCGAAATTTGTACATCTTTTTCAACTAATATTTCAGCATTTGTTCGCTTGCGCGCGATGGGTGAAAAATTTCTGTAAAAACGGACTGTGTGACGCGACTTTATTGGTTAAAATGTAGATAAATTGGCAAAAACTCATTATTCGGCCGCAAGCACTTAAGACAGTTTTAAAGTGAATACCACCAATACTTGAACATGAGACCCTCAGTTGAGAGATACATTTCAAGAACTGAAGAGTTTATCCTCGTTTTTCATAAACAAAAGAGGGAAACAATTAAAATTGAGAAGATAGCTTAATGTTTTGAGTGTATTTTCTCTAGCAAGGTTAGGCCAAATATCTGCGAATTATTTATTGAGAGCATTACACATATAATCAGAATCAGAAATGTTGTTGCCATCAATATTTAGATTTTTCGAAAAAACCTTTTGATGTAGGATGCTTAGTGATATATTACTCCTTTTTAGCATGTGTAAATACAGAGTTGAATCATAAATAATACATATTTTCCCCATTTTCGACAGTTAGAGCACCGATCTTTACGTGGTTTATAGTACCTTTTTTTTCCGGACAAAGGAAACATGTATACAATATTAAGACAAGATTCACACATTCCGTATATTCAACCTCAGGTCATTACAGTGTGATAAACACGATATGCATTTTCACAACATAGAAGTTGCAAATGAACCATATTTATATTCCATAAATTTACGATTGAGAGGTTTAGCATGTTTCATGACAGAAGTTATTTTCATAGATAAGATAAGATATAGGTAAGTGATGTGATATATCATTGACAATGATCCCACTATACAAACATCACTGCGTGGTTATATTGTTAAGAATGTTATCAAGAAGCGAAAAAGAATTGCAACTGATATGTTTTAAGTTTAAGAGTTTGAAGAGAGAATAAGAAATATGAGTAATGAAACCATTGACGTCACTATTGAAATCCAACCAATTAACATTAAAATTCGTTAAAACAAAATACGGGTTGCACTTTGTATTAATCCTAGTAAGAAAATACTAGCTAAAAAACAATATTGAGAGTTAAAATCAGGAAAACGGTAAACAACACCAATTACAATCTTTCAGAACGGGTCATTTAGAGCATCTAATTCAAAAAATTATCACAAATTTATTCAAAGTACATTAATTGAACATGAATAAATCGTTTTATCATAAAGCGTCATCCAATGGTTTTTAAGGTGACTGGAAGTCTACGGTGATCTTCTAGAAGAACCAAGTAATTCAGATTATATATATGCACATTATCTCCATTATTGTGCTGAGTTTGTTTGAATTCCTTGTTGTATTCATGTATACTAAATGATTATCTTCTTTTGTTGTTAACTTGGGTTTTTCCTGGCCTTGTATTAACATTGCGTCTGATAGGTTTCTCCTCAGTTGATAGTTTGATTGTTATAATCAATTTCTAGGGTCACTCAGGCTATAACAACGTTCTTTAGCTTTTTTGTAATTACTATCACTAGCTATTGTCTGGTTGTTGGCTTTATTTCTTCTCATTCTTGTCATTAACAATGGGTAATTCCTCATAATTTCTGAGTGGAGCCTCTGTATTTAATGAGTTATTCCATCCACATTTTGACAATTCAATTCAGGTTGATGAAGACGAAGTATCTAATTCTTGTACTAAATATAGTTATTATGATGAAGTCGATTTAGAGATGATTATCTGAAATCGGATATTAAGTATCCTTTTATGCATATCTAATGCTTGTAGTTTTTGAAAAATGTTGATTCCGTTTTTCATTTATTACACACTACACTTAATAATAATTAATATATTATAGGGATTTCAGAAACTTGGCTACATTTAAATACCCCTGTTTCAGTGATTAATATTTCAGGTTACAGCTTTATTAACAAAGATATAAACAATTAAAAGAAATGGGGAGGGGTTGTACCAATATGAAGATATTGATTTTAATGTTCGTGATGACCTGATTAGCAATCATAGTTTATCATATTCATTCTTTGTTAAAATTAAATTAAATTCAGGTAATCTTGTACTTGGTATTATTTACAAATTCCCTGATGTATCTGTTTCTGATTTGATTAAAGATTTAAAGAGTATCCTTCATGGTATATCAAGTGAAAAGAAAGTGTGTTACTTGATGGGAGATTTTGATGTAGATCTTATGAAATATGGTTAATCTAATCAGGTGTCTAACTTTCTAGATTTACTTTATTCATTTTCCTATGTTCCACTGATATCCAGACCAACGCGCCTAACTGAGACATCTAGCTTTTCTAATGCTGCACTGATATCCAAACCTACACGCCTAACTGAGACATCTAGCTTTTCCTATGTTCCACTGATATCCAGACCAACGCGCCTAACTAAGACATCTAGCTTTTCTATGTTTTACTTATATTCAAACCTACACGCCTGAGACATGTAGCTTTTCCTATGTTCCACTGATATCCAGACCAACGCGCCTTACTGAGACATCTAGCTTTTCTATGTTCCACTGATATCCAAACCTACACGCCTAACTGAGACATCTAGCTTTTCCCATGTTCTGCTGATATCCAAACCAACACGCCTAACTGAGACATGTAGCTTTTCCTATGTTCCACTGATATCCAGACCAACGCGCCTTACTGAGACATCTAGCTTTTCTATGTTCCACTGATATCCAAACCTACACGCCTAACTGAGACATCTAGCTTTTCCCATGTTCTGCTGATATCCAAACCTACACGCCTAACTGAGACATCTAGCTTTTCCCATGTTCTGCTGATATCCAAACCAACACGCCTAACTGAGACATCTAGCTTTTCCTATGTTCCACTGATATCCAAACCAACACGCGAAGACATCTAGCTTTTCCTATATTCCACTGATATCCAGACCAACTTGCCAACGCGCGTTACTGAGACATCTAGCTTTTCCTATGTTCCACTGATATCCAACCAACACGCCTAACTGATACATCTAGCTTTTCCTATGTTCCACTGATATCCAACCAACACGCCTAACTGGGACATCTAGCTTTTCCTATGTTCCACTGATATCCAACCAACACGCCTAACTGGGACATCTAGCTTTTCCTATGTTCCACTGATATCCAGCCCAACACGCCTAACTGGGACATCTAGCTTTTCCTATGTTCCACTGATATCCAACCAACACGCCTAACTGGGACATCTAGCTTTTCCTATGTTCCACTGATATCCAGCCCAACACGCCTAACTGGGACATCTAGCTTTTCCTGTGTTCCACTGATATCCAACCAACACGCCTAACTGGGACATCTAGCTTTTCCTATGTTCCACTGATATCCAGCCCAACACGCCTAACTGGGACATCTAGCTTTTCCTGTTCCACTGATATCCAACCAACACGCCTAACTGGGACATCTAGCTTTTCCTATGTTCCACTGATATCCAGCCCAACACGCCTAACTGGGACATCTAGCTTTTCCTATGTTCCACTGATATCCAACCAACACGCCTAACTGGGACATCTAGCTTTTCCTATGTTCCACTGATATCCAACCAACACGCCTAACTGATACATCTAGCTTTTCCTATGTTCCACTGATATCCAACCAACACGCCTAACTGGGACATCTAGCTTTTCCTATGTTCCACTGATATCCAACCAACACGCCTAACTGGGACATCTAGCTTTTCCTATGTTCCACTGATATCCAGCCCAACACGCCTAACTGAGACAGCTAACTTTTCCTATGTTCCACTGATATTCAGACTAACGCGCCTAACTAAAACATCTACATTTTCCTATGCTCCACTGATATCCAGACCAACGCGCCTAACTGGGACATCTAGCTTTCCTATGTTTCGCTGATATCCAAGCCAACACGCCTAAACTGAGACATCTAGCCTTTTCCTATGTTTCACTGATATCCAAGCCAACACGACTAACAGAGACATCTAACCTTTCCTATGTTTCACTGATTTCCAAACCAACACGCCTAATTGAAACATCTAGATTTTCCCATGTTTCACTGATATCCAGACCAACACGCCTAACTGAGACATCTAGCTTTTCCTATGTTCCACTGATTTCCAAAACAATACGCCTAATTGAAACATCTAGCTTTTCCTATGTTCTACTGATATCCAGACCAACGCGCCTAACTGGGACATCTAGCTTTTCCTATGTTTTACTGATATCCAAACCAACACGCCTAAACTGAGACATTTAGCTTTTCCTATGTTCCACTGATTTCCAAACCAACACGCCTAACTGGGACATCTAGCTTTTCCTATGTTTTACTGATATCCAGACCAGCGCCTAATTGAGACATCTAGCTTTTCCTATGTTCCACTAATATCCAATCCAATACGCCTAAACTGAGACATCTAGCTTTTCCTATGTTCCACTGATATCCAAACCAACACGACTAACTGAGACATCTAGCTTTTCCTATGTTCCACTGATTTCCAAACCAACTCGCCTAACTGAGCCATTTAGATTTTCCCATGTTTCACTGATGTCCAAACCAACACGACTAACTGAGATATCTAGCTTTTCCTATGTTCCACTGATATCCAGCCCAACACGCCTAATTGAGACAGCTGGCTTTTCCTATGTTCCATTGATATCCAAACCAACACGCCTAACTGAGCCATCAAGCTTTTCTATGTTCCACTTAATCCAAACCAACACGCCTAACTGAGACATCTAGCTGTCAGGCTGTTCCTATGTTCCACTGATATCCAAACCAACGCGCTAAACTGAGATATCTAGCTTTTCCTATGTTCCACTGATTTCCAAACCAACGCGCCTAACTCAGACATGTAGATTTTTCTATGTTCCACTGATATCCACACCAACACGCCTAACTTGGACATCTAGCTTTTCCTATGTTCCACTGATTTTCAAACCAACACGACTGACTGAGACATCTAGCTTTTCCTGTTTCACTGATATCCAAACCAACGCGCCCGGCGGAGGCTTACTGAGACATGTAGCTTTTTCTATGTTCCACTGATATCGAAACCAACGCGCTTAACTGAGACATGTAGCTTTTCCTATGTTCCACTGATATCTAATCAACACGACTATCTGAGACATCTAGTTCTCTTATCGACACCAATTTTTTTGTAATGATGGAATATCTAATTTTATGTCTGGGATTATTATAAATGATACATTTCATGTAATCTAAAAAATCCTGTTTCATGTTCATTTTTCTTGTCCCCAACCAAGTAATTTCTAACCTAAAAAAAAGGGCACGCTTACAGGTTTTCATGAAGTGTCAGCAGACTTACTCAAGTCGAATCGTTCATCTTTAGCAGCTGATTAGACTCATATTTTTAATTTAGCTCCAAAAGGTGGTGTTTTTCTTTCTCGTGCAGTCGTGCTAAATACGTACTTGTAACACCACTCTTCAAAACTGGTGATGCTAGAATTGTTTAAAATTATCGTCCTATATTTATCTTATTATCCCTTTCAAAAGTTTGTATTTAATAGACTCAGTATTGATAACAACGGTGTTTTAAATTCCGAGAAATGTCGCTTTTATCTGTTTGTAAAGGCTGCTTGACTTGCATGGCTGCTCTCGATACTGTATACATAATCGATGGTTTAATAACAAAGAAATCGCGAAATATCAAAAACTATTGCCATTCTGTATAAAATAAAAGATTTCGTACCTTCTTCTGCGTTTAACAAATTATATACCTCCCTTATACTTTCGAACATATCGTATCGTAACATTGTTTGGGGAAATTTAAAAGCAACTTCTTTGAATAACATTTTTCTTTAAAAGAAAGCAATCCGCCTTCTTACAAATTCAGCTTATGGGATCACACTAAACATTTTATGCAATCTGCTCAACATCTTTGACATTTATAGGCATCAGGTTGGCGTGTTTATGTATAAGTTGACGAAACGTTTACTTCCTACCTCAATTAACAGTTCACATGACTTGTCCTTCTCCTTGAAAATTTGTTCCAGCAAATCATAAGCACAAACTTACTGTAGCATATAGTGAGACCGTTTTATCTAAATTAAAATAGCCACACAATAAGGATTTATTGCTAATATGATTTTCAGCACCAACTTCCACAACAACTAAGGTTTTCAGAATAAAGAGGAAAAATCTGACCCGACCTGGTTATGTATCAGGTCGGGTCTGACTGTTTGAAACTTTAAGGAGCAGAACAACTAATGATTTGTTGATGTTCATAATTACAATACAACAGTACAAGGGGTTTCGGTAATATTCGTTAACCACCTATTTATTAAAACAGAATCCTTTAGACGTTCAATTATTCCGACTGGCAAAAATCAATGGGATAATTTATGTCCTGAAATATAACAAGCCAATGCAGTCTTTACATTTTAAAGATTAATACAAACTAAGCTACTTGTGAATTATAATGATAATGTATCGAGGCATTGTTGTGTTTTCTGTAGGATGGGGAGGGTGGGGTGGGAGGTGGGGGATGTAGTGTTTTTTTCTCAGTGTGAGTTTGTGCTTGTGTTATTGGTAATTATTCATGATAGATAACATATTTTTCAACATTCACATTCTATAATTCATTGTTTAAGAAATAAACTGCAATTACGAGTCCATTGTTGAGTAATAATCAGCAAGCCCAAATGATTTGAAGAATAATGGGCGAGGCGAAGCCGAGCCCATTATAGTTAAATTATTTGGCGAGCCGCTTATTACAAACAATGGGCAAGCGAGAGCAGTTTATATCTATTCTTTCACCAAAAATGATATAAAAAAACTTTGAAAAAATAAAAAAAATCTGATCAAATTCAGATAAAAAACATGCGAAATTTATACACAGTACCGCACATGCATCAATTTAGCTTATTTGCATATGACGACACAGAGAGAATGTTGACGGTTTTTAATCCACCAATTTGTACTTTTGTCCAACGAACAAAACTTGATCTCGTAAATGGCTCGCAAATTCATCAATTTAGAAATGTAATGTAAGTATTTTGCAATACAAAAAGCAGTATTTCATAAGAAAACATTTTGGTTTATTCCTAAAGAAAAATATCTATGTTAACTTAGCGAGAAACAATACACAAAGGTCAAATTTATGTCAGTGTCATGTAACTACACACTCGTACCGTACCGAAGGCCAGCTGTAAACATGTACTGCACTGTACATAGTAAAACATCTATGCAGTTTATGATCGGTTTGGCTGAAAACACGGCCGTGTCCCGTCAAAGTGCGAAGAATACTGGAAAATGGTAAGTCTTTCAGGCCTAGTTGTCATTGGAAGAGAAACTTTTGTTGTCCAATATTCTCAAATTTGTCAGAATAGAAAGATTTAAACAGTTTTGAAGTTGTTGAACATAGCGTTTTGGACTAGGGCTATGTACTGCTAGGCTGGTTACAACAACAGTTCTATTTGGCCTGTATGTACGTGCAATTCAATTGTGTTGTAAACACTTTTTAAAAGCTTACGCCTAATGTTACAAATAAGACTAATGATTTGAGAAAAAAAAGTAAAGCAGGCAGTGGCACGTTTCATTCCTAGTAATATACTTGTTTGGTGCAAGTGCTGAACAATTACAGCCCTCTTGAACTTGTATTAGTATGAACTTGTAGGCCTAACTTAAATTTGTACATTTTGCTTTTTTTCAAATTTATTTTATTTATTGCATTCTATTTTAAGCTGTACACATTGGACTGTGTTGTTGCTCAATTTAAATCTGGCATAATCAGCTTGTCAGCAAGAAGTTTGTTCCTGCTGAAACTGAAATTGAGTATTTTCGGCATGATTAATTTTTATGCGTAGAATCATTCTTGAAGGGTTAATCCGTGGTTGCCATGATTAATATAAGGATCTAATACCCGTACCCCACATTAGAAACTCAATCTAATGAATATGCAACTGCCCGGTTATTGATTGGGAGTGCTGTCATTGGTCATTTTTTTCACCTACTGTCCGTTCGTCGAGTATTAACCGAACAGTAAGATTATGCAAATGAGGCTTGTCAGCCAATCAGGTAGCTTGAATTGAATAATCGGACACTAGTGGGGGATAGAATACTTTGTTAATTGCTTGTTATATATTTTTTCTAAAGGTGGACTACTTTGTAAAAGCATTTGCTTATCTGGTCTTCCTCCACTAAATACGCTTTGTAAAGTTGTTTTTTTTGCTATCGCTATCTGCTTGTGAAAATAAAATAAAAATCTTGAATCTTAGATAATTATCCGAGTTATCAACATAAATACCAACACCGCGTTTGATTAAACGGGGATTTGAAATGAAGGTGCACATTAGATTTTTATATCAACTGAGGGGTGTGTCGTCATGTGACCATGTTTTGATAATAATTCCTGTACAGGATGACAGGTAAATCTCTAAGCCATAGCCAAATTTCAAATCTACATAAAAGCAGTGAAGTTCAAGGAAGTTTTGTAAGGCTTACCCGTTGTTGAAAATTTCTAGAAAGTAGGGGGGAAAAGGGGTCCAAAGTAACAGATGGGATTTCACAAAATTCTTTGCTATTGTTTCCCGAGGCAATAATTTACTTTTAATGATTATAATAATAATAATAATGATAATAATAATGATAATAATAATAATAATAATATGATGATGATGATGATGATGATGATGATGATGATGATGATGATGATGATGATGATGATGATGATGATGATGATGATGATGATGATGATGATGATGATGATGATGATGATGATGATGATGATGATGATGATGATGATGATGATGATGATGATGATGATGATGATGATGATGATGATGATGATGATGATGATGA
>JAIGNY010002092.1:0-36118 GCA_020152595.1 Chiridota heheva
TCGCTGATAATGGCGGATTAAAAGAAACGCTTTTGGTAAAGAACGGTTTGTTTTACATCTGTCATATAAGATTTGATCAATTTTATCATTCAAACTCTAGCAATTCTAGCAAATTAATCATTTTTTAAGAAAGGAATATGACATTGTATTGATCCTGCATACCGTTTCCACGGGTTTAGCATTTGTTCTTAGGTGTTAATAAAGTGCTATCACAATATAGTATGAATGAAAATTATCTTAGGACTACATGAGAAAAACGACAAAAATAAGATTCCGTTATACCTGATTCATTTTCAAGTTCACAAAAATATCATTAAACCGATTTACCGTATTCCTTCGCACCTTCAGCCTCCATATGGATTCAAAATGTGCTGAACTGGCATCACGTCAACTGATAATAATTTGTTTATTTGAACGTTAAAAATGATAAATATACAGTATTTCATAAGCTAATTAATATAAGTTAAATAAAAAACAAACGAAGTTTCAGAAAATATTATATTGATTTCAAAAAAATTAAATGGCGGCAATCAATAATGAAATCAATACTTTGCTTCTTAAGAAATCTGCAAAAATAATATCTACTTACCAGAAAGAACAGTTGGCTATCTTGCTAATGAAAATGACCTTCATCACCATTGCTGACAATAAAAGATTTTCCTGCTGGACAGCTTGAAAATAAACCCATTCGATTTTAAGGGATGTCTTGGCAAAAATATAACAACAAATAGACCGGGAACCCAGGCAGTTTATTCAGCTGATAAGATATAAAAGGTTTGAATGTCGGGTCATGTCCATCTGGAACGAGGACTTACTAATCAATGTTGCTGCCGGGTCACATCCTGTACCAGTAGCCAGGGCCACAAGATAGTGGGGCCACAAAAATGCATTTATTCAGCAGCCGAAGAGATACACGGAAACAAATTGTTGAATAATGCTCCCAAGAGGGTACTCATGCTGGCCATAACCATGACAGCAACTTATGTCTCTACCAGGACCCAGACAGTAGCATTAAAGGGGCCCACTCAGAGGGTTATTCAGCCAAAAAGATACATGGATGAATCTTCTTCTATTGGAACCATTATACCTTGGTGGTCACATAAATACCAATGACAGCAACTTTATTCTGTACCGGGGCCGTGTCAGGTGCCTCTGTCCTTATTAACTTGTTTAATCAGCTGAAAATATACAGGATGAATCTTTGTCCTTTAGGGTCATTATTCCCGGAGCACACACAATTGCCAATGACAGCCATGGAGCGAAAAAGGTAATACGACCATTTCACATGAATCTCAACTTGGCCAAATTCAAATTGAAAGAAACTGAGCAAGATCGGCAGGTTGACTCTCAAATAGGCTATGTTCTTTTAAGAGCAAAAGGCCTTGACTTTGTGTGGTTGATCAAATCATGCAATGAACAACTTCCATTATTCAATGGGTTTTGCTCCCAATTTGTAAAAGATCCACTGCCTACCACAGTCATCGCCTATCTGGATCCTGTGTCCAAAGCACCTACTCGGAATGACGTTGTACAAGAGACCATGTTACGATCTCTGAAAATTGCAGACAAACAAAAATGCCATACCATCCTGTCACATATGACCTTGCAGTAGCAGTAAAGGTACAATCCATTCAAGCCTTGAAGTGACCAATTTTTGACAGATTGATTATATTTTGCTTGGTCATTTCCATGTTGAAATGGCCTTTTTTGGAGCTGTTGGAACCTTCATTAATGATTCAGGCCTTCAATATCTGCTAACAGAAACTGATGTACTTGCAGAGGGATCACTTAATGGTTTCATTAAAGGGAAACTATACAACAGATGTACAAGGATACATTAGGTAACTGCCAGTGCACTTGAGAAAGCACTGTTTGAATGCTTTCTAAGCACCGAATGCAGCGAGGAACACAATGACGTGGTGTAACATATCAAGGACATATCAATGAGAGACAGGCTCGGAGCACTGTTGCTGATACCGAAGAATTCCAAAGGCTGCTTAAATTTCATCAGATATCCTTATAGAAGGTTAGAATTTCCTTATAAAATGTTACAGTTTTTCAGAGATACTTAAGATATGATTGAAAACTAGTTTCCTTAAAAAGTCTATAAAACATTTGATATTTTCTTAGAAGATAACTGTAAAATGATATAATTTTCCAATATTCTTCACAGATCCTCAAGTCTCTCTTGTAGCACTTGAGATTTAAAATCCTTAAAATTCTTCAAAATATTTGGGCACCAACAGTTGTATCAGGCATAATTATTAAACTCCACCTTTATTATTGTTGTCATTTGCATAAAGTTGCTACAGTATTTGACCTGACCAGATTGTTTTTATTTAGTATGCTTAGTCAAGGAGTGTAACAGGATGTGATTGTACATGGACATAGGGATGGATGCCATGTGGGACATGGATGGGGGCCAAGAGGGACATATGATATAATATTTACCATGTTGTATACACCAAGGGCTATATCAGGCATAATTATTTGACTCCACCTTTTTTCTTATTCAACAACTCATTTGCATATAAGTTATTACATGAACTGACACTTTCATACATAGTATGCTCAATCAGGGACTGTGATAGCTAGGATGAGACTTCTTATGGAGCATATGGAACGTCATGCGAGACATAGGGTGGGATGCCATATGGGACATGGGGTGGGATGCCATGTGGAACAGGGTGGAATGCCATGTAGTATATATGGTGGAATGCCATGCAGGGCATAGGATGGAATGCCATGGGATGGAATGTCATGTGGGACATAGGATGTCATGTGGGACATAGGATGTCATGTGGGACATGGCGTCCCACCCCATTTCAGCAAGTCATTTGCATATAAATTATTATATGAACTGACACTTTCATACATTGTATGCTCAATCAGGGACTGCAATAGCTAGGATGAGACTTCTTATGGAGCCTATGGGATGTCATGTGGGACATGGGGTGGGATGCCATGTGGGACATGGGGTGGGATGCCATGTGGGACATGGGGTGGGATGCCATGTGGGACATGGGGTGGGATGCCATGTGGGACATGGGGTGGGATGTTATGTGGAACAGGGTAGAATGCCTTGTGGGAGATGGTGGGGTGCCACGAGTAACACAGATTGTGACATAGGTTGGGATGCCATGTGTGACATAAGGTAGGATGCCATGTGTGACATAAGGTAGGATGACATGTGTGACATAAGGTAGGATGCGATGTGTGACTAAGGGTAGAAGGCTATGTGGGACATAGGGTAGGAGGCCATGGGGACATAAGATGCGATGCCATGTGGGACATAAAGTAGGATGTCATTGGGACATTGGGAGGGATACCATGTTGAACATATGGTGGGATGCCATGTGGGACATCAGGTGGGAAACCACTGATGCGAAGCACAGAGATGGATGCCATGTGGGACATAGGTAGGAATGTCATAAGGTACATATGTTTGGATTAATGAGGGACATACATGTAGGATGGGATCCATGTGGGTCATAGCGTGGGATGTCATGTGGGACATATGGTGGAATTCCATGTGGGACATTGGATGGGATGTCATGTGGGACATGGGGTGGGATGCCATGTGGGATAGGGGTGGGATGCCATGTGGGACATGGGCTGCCATGTGGGACTTAGTGTGAGATGCCATTTTTATAATTGGCCGGGTCATATGATATGGGTGTCAATTTGCATGGAAATGCGAACCATGACGGTATTTACCTTTCTAGTTCGTTTTGAACCGATTAAATTACGCTCACTGGGCTCATATTTTCTTTAAAGGTTTAATCACTTGGAACAGGGAGGCAATGGACATCCTTAGAGCTGGTGCATTTTCAACAAGACGAACAAAGAAGCCATATTCCAGTAGTCCAATTGATCTTACCCTGGAGCAGACAGTCAACAGAGACGCAGCATCTTCTGCAACTGAAATAACCCATTTCGCTGCTTCAAAGCGCGTTCCGTCGTTGGTGTGTTACACACTCAACGAATTATGGCTGTGACTGAGATGAAAGAGATGAGTGGCATCCAACCTGGTGAAACGCCAGTGCTTCGCTCTACATGTAATCCATTCGCAATTGAAGCACGAACCACATTAGTGAATTTTCCACTGGAAAAGCTGCTACTCCAACAACCAGTTCTTACCTTCTAGAAACACTGCAGAGAGAAGCAAAAATGAGGCATGAGTTCCAAAAAGAGTGCGTCAAAGATAAAAACCGATTTATGATGACTGCCAAGCGCGTGAAGCTTCAGAACTTTGCTGCAGCAAATATGAAAAGAAATCCTTAAGAGAGAAGAAGGCTCAAGCAGCAGCTGAAGGTGTCCGTGATGCATTCGCTTATCTGTTATCAAAGTCTAACATCGATTTACATGATGTACTTTGTTTCCCAATAACTGAGATTCCACTCGTTCTCGCACATGCTGATGGCACTCCAACGAAAACAAACCTTACCAAGCTCTTAGAATCGAAGCAACCAAAATCAAACCAGGATAATGCTTTAGGTTCCAAGATCGATGCAACCCTTTTTGATGGTGGACTTGTTTTCCATGAAGTTTTGCTCCATCATAACAAATCAACCTATGGCAAAATGGTTAAAGATATCATGGTGAAGGTGTGTTCTGCCAGTGGGGATTCTGTTCATCTATTGCTGGATAAGTATGAAGAGCCATCTATCAAAGATGTTGAAAGGCTGAGTAGAGGTTCTACAAAAGATGAGATGAACACATTCATCATTACAGAAGCAGAACAACAGCAGCAAAAGAAAAGGCATCCACTTGCTGAACAATGGTGAATTCAAGGAAGGACTTGCTCAATTCCTGTTGAAAGAGATCCAGGAAGAGTATTATCCTCCATTTATTGGTAGCAAGACTGTCCATGTTTCCCATGGTGGCAAGTGTCTCAAGCTGAATGTAAACTCAATGGGCATGCTGATAGTTGAAGAACCAGCAGAGTTTCAGGGAAGGCATAAAGAGGATGATACACTCATGGAATCCATACTTACAGAATAGATGGAAAGGTAATGGTTTCAATCATCTAATACTGATTTAATCGTCAGTCTGGTAGCGCTTGCCTCAAAGATGCCAGAAACATCAGAGATTGTAATAGACTTTGGTTCAGCGAACAACAGAAATCAATGTTACCGACAGAGCTGGAAAAGCAAGCAAACAGGATTGACTGAAACACTTATTGGTTTCCATGCACTCACTGGGTGATTTTAACTGTGCATTCTACAGAAAAGGCAAGTCAGTACCATTCAGTTATTTGGAGAAAGATAGAAATCACATTTTAGCACTTAGGTCATTGTGTTATGATGTCATAGATAAACCTGCGATTACCGCTCATGTGTGCAGAATGTATGACTTTAAGCAATTAAATAACATCAACGAGGCCAGGTACCAGTCTTTCATCAAAATGATAGGCAAACAAGAAGAAAGATGTCCAGGTGAAAAGAATCAATTGTTTGTCCTTACCACCCTGTGAGAAAGCACTAGCGCAACATATGTCACGTGCTAGCTATATAGCTATGATGTGGAGACGAGCTCATACCTCTCAAACAACGAAAGACTTACATCCACTGAATTTCGGATGGGCCGCTAATGAGGATGGCTACTATGTTCCTTATTGGTTTGCATGATCATCTCTTCCGGACACCCTGATCAGTAATGACAACGCAGAGCTAGAACATGTCATGCCCTTTGACACAGAAAGCATTCCATGTGATTTAAAAGACACTCTAATCGAGGACTTTGACATTGACTTGAATGACGAACCATGGAGTGATGATTGTGACAGCGAATGGGAAGAAGAAGAATAATAAGAAAAAGATCAGGCATAAACTGCTAACTCATTATGAAGTTATTTGTTAATGCACACAAGCCATTGCTAATTTGTTATGATACCATCCGTAATTTGTACTCTACTAAATTTGATCCATTTGACAAAAGTTTTATAAATGGCTAAAACAAAAATGCTTCATGGATAATTAATAAATACTACTGTGAGATGAAGAAAATCTTATTTAACATAAACCATACCAACAACTTATTCATCAAGCACAGACAAAGGATTTATTATGCTTATTATGTTAATGCAAATATCAAAATTATTTCATTTTTTTGTTAATTTATAACACAGTAAAGTATATTAATATTTAAAGGTAAGGTTGCTTGAATGATAGAATATATGCACAACCATTCTCTAGCTTCTATTTGATAGGTTTGGACATGAAGAGGGAGAGGCTATCAACTAAAAAATCACAGAGGGTACAACAAAATGCTAATCTCTAATGTCTGGGTCCTGGTACAGGCATCAATTTTTTTCCGTGTATCTCTTCGGCTGAATAAATGCATTTTTTGGCCCCCTATCTTGTGGCCCTGGCTACTGGTACAGGATGTGATCCGGCAGCAACATTGATTAGTGAGTCCTGGGTCCAGATGGACATGACCCGACATTCAAACCTTTTGTATCTTTTTAGCTGAATAAACTGTCTGGCTCCCGGTCTAAAATTTGTCAATGAAAGATTCATGCCCTTAATCAGCGGTGTTCTGATTTTCAACATGTTGAAAAATCGAAGATTCAAGGCCACCAAAAATTCAGGCATCACTGTCCCCACACTCCAAACATACAGTGTACATACACTGCACTGTATATACTTTGTACCGAGTTCAAAGAAAAAGAGAAATAATTTAGAATCATGTTTATTAATTCGTGTATATATGTACAATGCATTTTATCATGAGAGAAGGAGTTTAATCAACTATTGTTACTATTTTTTCACCATAGGCGTATTCAACTCTAATCAAGGAAACAAACGAAACTATAAAAAGGCTTCCGGGGCTTAATCTTACAGGGGATCAAATGTTATTCGTTAATTTTGCACAGGTAACTGTTTTACCATTCATATGTAACTCAGATTCCATCCAGGTCATCAGGATTGTACATGCATAGGAAACGGATGGGAGGGGGAGGGGGTAGTCTGCAGCAAGTGCACTTCATCCCCCCTTTTTTGTCATAGATATTTTTATGAACGGTATTATTAGGCCCATTAAAAAATATTAGCTTATCACCCTCTTGCGCATTAGTTTTGGAAGAGTCCCAGATTTTTTTGTAAGTACCATATTTTTCTCTTGGATCAGTCATTCAACGTCCGTATTTCCGTTTCTTTTTACTTTCTACCAAAATTCGAACGATTGCTTGAGATAACTTTCAGTTTTTATTCTCCTGATGTGGTTTACCTGATCCGCAATGATGCAAATCACCAAAATAAATTAACTTGGAATACAAATTAAAAACCGCACGCTCGCATCACCTGGTCACTTTTCCAACTGGGTTCCGGTGATCAGCTAATAACTTGTCAACTTTTTTCTTAGATTTCGTTGGATCTTAACAAATATATTTTCAAAATCCGAAATTATATTTTTTGGGGAGAGAAAGAAGTGAAGTTTGACACTTTTAGTCGCCAGAAAAAAATCCTTCCTATGCATGAGAGATAATAATCTGTATGTATATGTATTAGATCCTATCCAGAGGCATAGGAAGTGGGGGCAGGGGGACGTTCCTCCACCCCCTAAGAACATAGTTGCATGCTTTCTTCCCGGTTTGCAGCTGAAATTGGGAAATTATTAACATAAGTAAAAATGTGGTAAAATGATAGCATATTTTGGAAATTTATTTACCAACTGGAATAGCAGCAGGAAGCTATGCGAATATAATGGCGTGTGCATGGGTGGGTGTGTGGGTGTGTGTATGTGTGTGGGTGTATGTGTGTGTGTATATGTATAGATGTATATTTGTACACGTTCAATGTCCTTTAATTTTTCCATGTGCAACACGTGTGCAACGAGAGTGACGTGACATCTGATTCTTTTCTCTCATACTATTTAGCTCCGTTTTCACTTCACTTTGCACCAATTTTTGTTTTATATCTTCATTTTTCGGATTTTTCTCTGTGGATGGGCTTCTGTTCTCGGTGAGATCGTTTCTTTTATATTTTCCCTTTTGTTCTGACCAGACATTCGCACCTTTCGTTACTAGTACAGTGGTTCTCATATAGTAGTTCCGCGACTTCTTTCTAGCTGCTTCGGATCTCTCGGCTCTTGGTTTTTTTTATTATGACAATTGCTTGTGCATTGACCTTAACATTGACCCTCCCTTCCCTCCTCGTGACTCACCTGTTACCTCCACTGACCATTACTCAATCCTCAATCCCAAAAATCTTAATCACTCATGCCAGCAACAAGCAAGAAAGCTTTAAAAAAGTTTCTCCCTTCCTCATACATAAAGCGCTCTACGGCCTTTTCGGTACCCTCCACAAGGTCTCTACCCTCAGATCCGGCGATCTCCTGGTGCACTGCACCAGGGACACTCAAACCACTACCCCCTCTCCACCAAAACCCTAGCCAACACTGGTATTGATATCACAGTTACCCCCCATCGTCCCCTGAACTCTAGCAAAGGCGTCATACGCACCAGAGATCTTGCTTACTTAACCGATGGTGACCTCGTAGAGGAACTGGCTAGCCAACACGTTATTGAAGCCCGTCGTCTCGTTTTCAAGAGAGACGGAGCCGCAACACCCACCAATACCATCTTCCTTACTTTCGCCACACCAACTTTCCCCTCCCACATCATTGCCGGCTACCTAAGAATCTCAGTCGCCCCTTACATTCCCAAGCCTCTACGTTGTTATAATTGCCAGAGGTATGTCCATGGGGAAAAGTCCTGCCGCAGCCAAGCGCGCTGTGGTAGCTGCGGAGCCCCAGACCATGACAACACCTCCTGCGCCAGCGCCCCACACTGCATCAATTGCGACGGTACTCACCGAGCTAACCATCCCCCCTTCTCAAAAGACTGCCCCACCTGGCTTCAGACCCAACAAATCTTCCCCCAAATAGCCCCCTGCCTCCTTATGGTGTGCACTACAAACAATTACAATAACACCCACAACATCATACAATGGAACATAAGGAGCCTTAAGGCCAATTCTGAAGAAATTGACCCTCTGGTCACCACCTTCAACCCGGTCGTCTTCTGCCTACAAGAAACATTTTTGAAAACCACCGACCATTACTCCCTCAACAACTTCGCTTGCTATCACAAACATCAAGTGGACGCCGACAGGACCTGTGGGGGCGTCTCCATTCTCGTTAGACACGATATCCCACACAGCCCTGTTCATGTGCACACCGACCTTTAGGCCATCTGTATATCTATCTCCCTCCACAAAACTTTCACTCTTTGCAATATCTATCTCCCCCTCAACACCAACATTCAACCAACCAACCAACCTTAACAACCTCATCTCTCAGCTTCGCACCCCTTCATCCTTCTTGGTGACTTCAACGCTCACAACCCTCTGTGGGGCTCTATTACCACCACCCCCAGAGGCAAGCTAATCGAAAACGCTCTTCGTCAGCACAGCCTGTCCTTGCTCAACACTAACTCCCGACCTACCTTCATCCTGCCACAGGCTCTCTCGCCTGTATTGACCTGTCTATCTGTTCCCCTAATCTCCTCCCTGATTTTAGCTGGAGAGTCACTGCTGACCTCCGTGGTAGTGATCATTACCCTCTTCTTATACACTTCAACCTTCGAACCCCCACTGACCACACCCCAATTGGAACCTCGAGAAGGCTGACTGGCCCCTTTTCGAAAGCCTCTGTAACTCACACCTTTCCCCCATCTCCTCGAGGATGAGGTTTCCATGTCAAACTTCAGTAATATCCTTATCAACATTGCTATCTGCTCAATTCCCCAAACCTCCAAACCCCAAATCACCCCACCCCTGGGTCTCTGATAACTGCAAAACCGCCATCAAGAACAGGAAAAGAGCCCTCAGGAACTTCAAAACTAGCCCGACCACCCATAACCTCAACCTGTTTCGCATCAGCCGTGCCAAGGCCAGACGCACTATCAATGAGAGTAAAACCAACACTTGGAAAAACTTCATCTCTTCTTTCACCACCAACACCCCCACTGAGAAGATTTGAAGAATGGTTAACAGCTTCCACGATAGAGTAGGCAAATCTCCCATCTCCCATCTCTCTTGGAATGGTAACCTTCTCACCGCGAAAAAGGACATCGTTAACCACCTCGCCGCCTCTTTCAGTAACATCTAGTCCAACTACTCCAATGCCTTCAAAACTAAAAAAGCTTGCAATGAAGCCCTTGGAATCACTTTTTCCTCCGACAACTCCGAAAATTACAACACCCCTCTCACCCTTTCTGAATTAAACCAAGCCATCCACGACGCTTGGCTGCACCTCCAAGGCCCAGATAACATCCCTACCAGTTCCTGAAACACCTCCCCATCAAGGCCACCACTACCCTAATTACCATCTTCAACCACATTTGGTCCTCACACTCCTTTCCCCTATCTGGAGGACAGCTATTGTCATCCCCGTCCTAAATTCGGGGAAGGACGGTACCAGCCCCTCCAGCTACCGCCCCATCGGCCTCACCTGCTGTCTCTGTAAAATTATGGAAAGGATCATTAATCAGAGACTAAACTGGTTCCTTGAGACCAACAGAATCATCTTCCCTCACCAAAGCGGCTTCCGAAAACGGCGCAATACCCTAGACCAGTTAATTACGCTCGACACCGTTTTCCGGGAATCCTTTGCAAAAAAGGAACACCTCATTGCCATATTTTTTGACCTCGAGAAAGCTTTCGACACTACTTGGAAATACGGCATTGCCCGCAAACTTCACACCATCGGCCTCAGAGGCCATCCCCATCTTTATTCAAAACTTCCTCTCACCCAGGCAATTCCGAGTTCGTATTGACCACACCCTCTCCAACCCCTACCCTTTTTGATAGGACTAAAACCCTATCCCCTCCTTTCAGCTTACGTATTAAATTAGACCTCTTTTATCCCGGCATCAACCCCGCCACTCTCGACACCTTCTCTTGGCCCACTTTTCCTCCTTGGGCCACCCCCTCCCTTCCGTCTACCTGGGCCTCTCCACTCATCACAAAACTCAAACCCACCCTAACCTCTTCATCAATCTCCACAAATCAAAGACCAACTCTCAAATTACACCTCCATCTATACTGATGGCTCGAATGAAGGCAACAAGACAGCTGTTGCTGCCGTCATCCAAGACATCACCCTCAGTAGCAGACTTCCCGACTACTCATCCATCTTTTTAGCCGAGGCTAAGGCCATTCTCCTCGCCCTCAACTTTATTGAGTACTCTCCGCTCAGCCACTTTGCCATTTTCTCCGACTCAAAGGCTGTTCTTACTTCTTTACTCAATCCTAAATGGGACAACCTCACATGCCACCTCCTTCTCCGGAAACTCTTTTCTCCCACCCTCTGCAGGAAAAGTGTTCTTTTTTTGGATACCCAGCCATGTTGGCATCCCTGGCAATGACAGGGATGATGCAGCCGCTAAGCTTGCCCTCAACCTTCTCCCTACTCCTTTTCCCAAAACCCTCTCTGACATCAAACCGCTTATCGCTTCCCTTGTTCGTGACCGCTGGCAAACCTCATTGGACTCCCAAATTGTTATACAAACTCCCATGTCATCCAGCCCACAATTCCGATCAAATCCACCATCAACAACCTCTCTCGTATCGACAACAAACATATTACCCGTCTTAGAATTGGTCACACCCACCTCACTCAATCCCACCTCCTTATTGGCTCTCCCCAACCCCTCTGCAACAATTGCCACTGCACCCTCACGTTCTCCTTGCTTGCCACTTGTACAACCTTCCGAGAGCTTCCCTCGCTCCCCACAATTCAATTGCTGAGTTCTTCCAGAAAAATCCTCCGGAAAAAATTATCTCCTTCCTTCATCATGCTTCCCTCTACAACCATATTTAATTCTCCTCTTCCACTCCCTCTCTACTTTGTTTTTGTTTCAACCATGCACCTCCCCTCTCGATCACAGCTTTCTGACCTTTTGTTCTTGAATTTCTCTCATTCTCTTCTTGTTTCCTTTCCTTCCTACCTCTAATATGATCTGACCCCTCAGGCACAATTTGAACCTTGTTGTTGTGGTGCCGTAAAGCCCTCATCAAACAAACAAACATATTTGTATGTATGTATGCATGTATGTATGTATATTTGTATGTTTGTATGCATGTATGTATGTATATTTGTATGTATGTATGTGTGTATGTATGTGTGTGTGTTTGTGATGGTCAGCTCGTAAAGACAAATCTCAAGAACAATACACTGTATTCATGTCACATGTGGTAAACAGATAGTCCTTGGTCTGTTGATGTGCCCTATTGTTTTTGTTGATGATGTAAATTAATGAGTAGGTAAAGCTTAATGTAAAAATCTTTAATTATGGTGATGATGCAAATTTATGGGTAGGCGGGGCTTAATGTAAAAATCTTGAAATATTCAAATTTTAACAACCACATGTCTGTTTTGTTTCATATTTGGTATAATTATGATGTTAGCTGTTATGTACATGTTCATGATGTAAAACGTTGATCTTCATTAATATGCACAGTGGGCGGAGCTTAACATGATTTTGTAAACAAAAAGCACAAGTATACACGATATATCAAAAACTATGAACTGGATTCACATCATGTGTGGTACACAGCTTATGATTTGCAGATGTGACCTAATGTTTGTGTAGTGTTTTCATGCATATCAATAAGTGGGAGGGGCTTAAAGTGAACATTTTGAAAAAGTGATAAATGAGCAACTGTATGTCCGTTTTGTGTCATATTGGGCATGATAATTTTGTTGGGTTATTGTGTACATGTCCATGTTATCAACAGATGGCATTAATAGGTATGGTGGGCGTGGCTTAATGTGAAAGTGCTAAATGATGTAAACACCATAAACGATACTGTATATCAGATTTATGCTATATGTGGTACACAGATGGGTCTTGGTCTGTATGTATGTTCTAATGTTGGGGTAGTGATGTCATCAATGCTAATGAATAGGCGGGGCTTACTGACAAATTCTTGAAATAGATAAATGAGCAATCGTTTTTGCATCATACTTTCTTTGATGTTGTTAATTATTGTGCAATTGCTATTGTTGTCAACATTTGTATTGATTTGCATGGTGGGTCTGGCTCATGAATCAATATGAAACAAATATTTCATGATATGCAATAACATGACAGTTGATACAAATTTTGTAAATCAATCAGCTAATGAAAGAGCATCGGAACCACAAAACCTTTTGGTTCTGGTTTTCCATTTATCACCGGAAAAGTTTTTGGATTTTTGTCTTCGCTGAGAGGTGACCCTTCTTACGCCCCTGAGAGGTGATGGGTACCCCTGAGAGATGACCCTTCCTACGCCCCTGAGAGGTGACCCTTTCTACGCCCCGGAGAAGTGAACCTTCCTACGCCCCCTGAGAAGTGACACATCCTATGCCCCTAAGAGGTTACCCTTTCTACACCCCAGAGAAGTGACCCTTCCTACTCCTCTCAGAGGTGACCCTTCCTACATCCCTGAGAGGTGATCCTACCTATGCCCCCTGAGAGGTGATCCTTTTCATGCCCCGAGAGGTGATCCTTCCTATGCCTCCTGAGAGGTGATCCTTCCTACGCCCCCAAGAGGTGATCCTTCCTATGTCCTCTGAGAGGTGATCCTTCCTATGCCCCCTAAGAGGTAATTCTTCCTATGCCCCATAAGAGGTAAGCCTTCCTACGCCCCTGAGAGTTAACCCTTCCTACTCCCTGATCCTATCGTATATTCCATGTTTCCTCAATTCAAAATAGCATTGCACAGTAAAATCGGCAGAATGTATTTTGTTTGTTGTCGCTATTTAGATGTGGTGCAGTCTATACCGTGAAGAGGGTATCATTAATAAAATCTTAACAGATGAACACAGCCATCGAAGATTCAGGTAAAACATTTAAATCATTCTTCCGTTCTGTCCCAGATTCTAACACAATTATTATTATATATATTTTCTTACTTTTCATGCAAAGGTCTTTAATAGTTCAATCCGTTTAAGTCAGAATATTTAGTTACTTAAGTTCATCAGAGCCATTATAGGCCTAAAGGGCCAGTATTTATCACCGGTGTCCATGGAGCAAGCGGATGACATCTTACGACTTCCCCTGGACAGGACGCCAGTCTATCACAGATCAACCCCACAGCACTGATGGTACTCATTCCACAGCTAAGTAGACTGGAGCAAGTAGAGATAAGGACACAATGCAATGCTCGCGGTTGGAATTGGGAATCAAGACTCCTTTACCACTGAGTCACTCATTATAAACTCACAATACTACCAATGTATTTATTTCATTCAGTATCTGATTTTCATTAACACTATGAAGTTGTCCCATTAAATATATCTCACTACTTACAGATTGTCTGTTTGCCCTATTGGCCTTTAATCATGTAAGATTGACCACTGCGAAACCATTCCTTATAGGAATAATAATTTTAGCTTTAACATGGAAATAACTGGTAAGAAGCTGGGATTTTTTCAGAATAGGTCCAGATTCATGTGTAGAGTAACATAATAAAAGTCCCCGAAAATCCACCTTCAGCTTTTCCGGAAATCCAAGATGGCGTCCAAATAGCCGCCATTTTCATTTTTTATCATAGCTTTGCATCGAGAAAGGTTACAAGTAAGAAATAAGTGTCTAAACATGTGTTTTAAGGGACAAGCAATCCACTGGAAGCATCACTAAGACGTTATAACATCTCAAAATGATCAAAACCAAGATTGCATCCAAAAAGGTCGCCATTTTTTTGCCTTTTTCATGATATCATTTCAACCTGAAAAGTTCACAATTCAAAAAATATGGTCTAATGAACAAAGAATCCAAGTAAAAAATACTAAGAGGTTACAAAACCATAAGGTACCAACATGACCAAGATGGCGTCCAAAATGACCAAGATGGCGTCCAAAATGACCAAGATCGCGTCCAATATTCTACCAACCGGGTCCTAAAATATAGCATATGATCATTACAAAATTCCTACATACACCTTTGTACAAATCAAATATGTTTGTAACCATTATCTCATAATTTATTAATTTATAGAAACTGTGACCCACTATACCTAAATGAGGTGAATGTTTATAAAGAGAAAATTTTGCAATGGTAAGAAGGAGATTTTATTTGTGACATGTCAGATTTTTTCTCCCTATGGACATTTTTGTTTGTTCAAAGATTGGAAGATATGAATCATTTGTTCTCAGAAAATTCACATTAAAATGTTCCACCATTTCCACTTGCAATTAAATGAAAAGCATGATTTAAAATGTTCTTGTGTAACTCATTGAAACATTGCGAACTTACTAATGAGGAGCTAGCTATTCTTCATCTTCATCATCGTGTGCAGTATCTTCAATACTAGTTATGTCCAGTGTTGTTGGCATATCATCGTCATCATTAACATCTAGAGGTGTGGGTGCAGTGTTGTTGCAGGTTTGACCTGTGCATTTGCTGTACATGGAGGTGCAAAATGTCCAAGTTTCTTGCAACTACATGTCATGTTGGCACAACCTTCAGATTTACACCCGCATGATACCATGTGAGCAAGGTGTCTGGGGCAACAGGTGTGTCTTGTTTCTACTGGTGCAAGAGTTCCATCCCATCATTGCGATTCCTAGTCTGTTGGAGGCAGAGGATTTCCCATCCATTGTTGAACTGTGAGGTTAAGTGCTTTACTGCAGCGCTAGTTGAGTAAGCTTGCCAGCTGGAATGATGAACTAAGGGAACTCCGACCAATCACCCGTTTATATGCTATGTGGCGGTATTCATCCAGAGATTTAAAGTTGCTCGTTCCATACAACTTGAGAATGAAACTTTCTCCTCCTTTATTCACCTCTGCACATGTGCATTCAGCCTTTGTGAATGTGTCCAACTGATCATAGTCCTGTTTTTTGGGCACAAGAATAAATGCCTTGCGTTTATCCTGACGATAGATAGCAGAAACAGTATCACATCCTGTTATAGCATGTATGACTATCAAGTGCTTGGCTGTGTCTCCGATTGCCTGCTGAATTTTATGAATGTTGTGCAAGGTTGTCGGGTTGCTGCGGCATAACATGTACACATTTGTTGAAGTAGTTGTCCGAGTCACTAGCATGACCAATAAGTCAGCATCTGTTCCCACAATAACGACTGGCAGCTCTGCCGACTCTGTAACAGCAAGTGCTGTGGACACAATTAGTGAATCTGCCTCTGCCTGCTTAATGCGTATGCCAAACAGTTTTTTTCTTTTCACACAGATTTTGAATGTCTTTTCTTGTTCATACTGTTTGTCAAGAATGCTGATTGAGGAGTAGTAGTTGGTGTGTTATTATCAAATATGACCTCACTGGATGTACACTTCTGAGTTCTCCGCCTCTGCTTACCTACCTTGGTCGAAGTGGTCCTGCCATAACCATCAAAACCACTGTTGATCCAATACCATAAGGTTTCAGGATGTACGATATATATGACTGACATAAATCATCCATAGGATGATGGCTGATGCCAAATGACTGTTTAAAGCATAGGTGCCCACCATCTGTGAAAAGGCAAGTCTCTGGTACGTTGGATTGCTGTGTAACAAATGATTTCAAAAGGACATCAAGAGAACTTTTTGCAGGCTTTCGCATTACACCATTATGGAAGAGGGAATGTGGTTGAGGAGCAAGCTCGTAAGTGAAGAACGCTTCCATCTCAAAACTTTTGTTAAAAACACATGATTCTGTAGAATAGCAAACTTGGGTTGACTTCAGTGTTCTGTCCTCTGATTTTGACAATCTTGTTCTTGGTACTGATTGTGTTCACCTTGTCATTTTGACGCAGTTTAACTTCTGTGAATTTCTTGCCATCCATTTGTGAGGCAGCTGCCAGACCAATATCTACAGCATCATCGCAGTTGACTAATGCATCTGCAACAATTCCAGTTGATATTGAAACTAGGTGATCTAGTTTGTATCCAGCAAATGGAGAATGTGCCTGCAGCCACTGCATAAAAGTCACATGATGTCTATTGTCCCTTAACTGGGTGCTAGAATGTAGGTCTCTGTGTTGCTCAGATATGGTAGTGTGCACCCTAGTCAAATGCTCCAGTGCCTGACAGACAGGAACGCAGCGAGGTAATGCATGGACCCACTTTGTTAAATGTACTATCTGTGATAGCCAGCCATGCGTCATTCCTATAGATAGTTTCAGCATTCGCATTAAGAAGTGCTCGGTGGTCTGGTCTGAAAAGTTTTCACTCAAAAATTGATCAAAGGCGACGGATAGTGAAGTATCCCTTCTCTGTAAAGAGTTTGTACTCATCAATTGGCATTGTCTGCTCTAAAGCTTCCATTTGTTGTTGATACAGTCTTTGCGTGATGGAAATGTGGATTCATTTCTCTTAAACATTAGAGATGAAGTTTCCATTCACCGTCCTTTCAGCACAAATGAAGTGTTGCATTAGTGCCACTTGCCGGATATACTGCACGCAGAGTTTTCCAGTCCTGCTCTGACTTGCTGTTTGGTCAAGTAGTGTTGATATAAGTTGGTTAAACACTTTGATAGACTCAGACATGTTTCTCACACTGTTTGTAAGCAAAGCATAAAGCAGTGCAGATAGTGCTTATATTGGTTGCATCCAGATTGATGAAAGGAAGGGTTACGATTCTGCTTCTCTCATACTGGTCATTCATCATACCCACTTTCATAAATCCACTCCATGAGGGGCATGGGAATATTTTTAGAATGCAGCCACACATCTACAGGGTGTCTATGGAAACTGCTGATCCTAGGCATGATGGTTCCTGGCTAGGAAGCTAGAGGGGCTCTAATTGTAACATACCGTAAATCTGGAACAGCTGGCTTGGTATACGTCTTTATGGGAATTTGTCCAAAGCCACCAGTGATTTCAGCAAACTGCAGCTTTACTTCGCGATTAATAAGTGAACTATTCACAATACTAGATGGTGTTTCACAAGCCACCCATACTATGAAAAGTGTTGTGTCCCGTAACTGTAGCTATATTGAAGTTAGCGTTATCACACACAAACTGTGTGAAACCATTCAGGTCATAAGACAAGTTGCCACATGACATAAGGGCTTGCTTAAACCGCTGCACTTCTTTGTAGTTATCTGCAAAGCAGCACAGCAAATTCTGTTAAGAATGTCAATCAGTTCACGGGACGCATAATTGCGGTGTATTTACACAGCTATTCCAAGCAATAGCGGTGAGATACAGGATCTGGGTCTGCTTGGCATTATGGCATGTGCTATGGCTGTGCATTTTCTATCTGAAAGTGCTGCTTTTACCCTTAACGCCCATTAAGTTTTGTAGGAAATGCTTAAGAGAAGTGGGAATCAATCTGTCTCCGTTTTCTGTTCAAATAATTGATTGGATTCCTTCTGCTAAGTTAGAACATGTTTTGACACTCTTGATATTTGTTACATTCCGCAGTTATAGTAAAAATAGATAAAATCGCGGCCATTTTGGTATTTTGCGATGTTATAACCTGTTAAGTGATGCTTTTAATGGATTACTTGTTCCTTAAAACATGTTTAGACACTTACCTTCTTTTTTTTTATAACCTCTCTGGATGCAAAGTTATGATAAAAATTGAAAATGGTGCCCATTTTGGACGCCATCTTGGATTCCCGGAAAAGCTCAAGGAGGATTTCCAGCAAAGCTCAAGGAGGATTTCCGGGGACTTGTATGTAAATATGCACATAATTCTGGACCTATCCTGAAAAAAACAGCATGGTACCAGCTATTTCTAGGTTTGGGCTTTTTTGATCTAAAATTCTTGCCCTATTAATTGTTCATGTTAAAGTATTGCATTGAACTTAAGTAGATATTTTATGTCCTTTTTAAGCCATAAGGTGTGACAAAAACCAACTGCACATTATCATATGTTTGCAGTTGCAACGTGGACCCCCTCCTTCCCCCTTCCCTTTCGGAAATTCCTGGATATGCGCCTGGTTTGTTATATATAAACTGTTAACTTCATGTTTTTTAACTTCTCAGGGTCATCGGACCATTGCACAATAATGAGGAATTCATAAGAGTTTTCAACTGCCCTGTAGACTCTTACATGAACGCGAAGAAAAAGTGTGTGGTTTGGTAGATAGTTGCAAATCAAAAACCCATATGACGCAAGTAGATGAAGAGTGTGGTTTATAGATGCGTCCTCTCTCATTCTATCACTGGACGTTTAAATGGAACACTATAGATTCACAAATCAATCTAATATTTTAACCTTATTACGCCACGCCATTAATACAGACTCCCGTTACAAGGTCAAGTGGGTGAACTTAATATGGTTTGAAGTTGTTATGAATGCATTGGAAAATTATGTCCGAAATATCAAATCGCTCAAGAGATATTGTACAAAAGATAAACATTTAAATAAGATTCACATCATGAAGCTTGTAATAGTCAATTGTAACCGATATCAAATGTTGTTACCATATTTTGTATAAATATGATTCGTATACAATTTTGTATATGTTTGATATTCAAACAAATTATCTCAGTAATGGAAAAAGCTGTTGTATTGTACCTTTGTGTATTTGACACAGTGCTTTCGAATGTTGGCACAGTGAATCTTTCGTGGTGGTGCATATATATCATCTTTAGTAGATGGACTTCTCGTGTGCACACATCTCATCTTTAGTAGATGGACTTCTCCTCGGGTGCATTCATCTCATCTTTAGTAGATGGACTTCTCCTCGGGTGCATTCATCTCATCTGTAGTAGATGGACTTCTTGGGTGCATATATCTCATCTTCAGTAAATGTACTTCTCCTTGGGTGCATACATATCATCTTTAATAGATGTACTTCTTCTCGGGTGCATATAGCTCATCTTAGTAGATGGACTCTCCCTCGGGTGCATATATATCATCTTCAGTAGATGAATATTTGAAAAGATAAAACTACTGATGCTGCTAGATATGATGTAAAGAGTAAGCATATAGTTGTGGGGTCGTAGGTCAACTCCGAAGTCATGTGTAACAGTAGCATAGTCCATATGGTGTGAAAACTCTGCGAATGCAGGGCCACCATACCTAATGAGAACAAGTCATAAATTTTGACCCTCAATATGGGCAATCAACCCCTTTGAGACACACTTCTAAACCCCTTTGAGCTCCATTGCTGTGCCCGTATGGGCCTGAAAATGACCAGCAAAAATATTGGCACTCTCCTTCCTTGCATTTCTGAAATTATCAAGTGATAGCAGGCTTCTGCATTTTGAATGTCACTGCAGGGCCTTTGCAGGTATATACGTTATACACGTTCTTGACATAGCAGGACCGTAATTCCAGGGGGGAGGGGGTTGAGGGGAACAAGTTACCCAACTTTCCAGCAGAAATTCAACACCTACCTTCGCCACTCACCCATCTTTTTTAAAGGAGTATTCCAATTATGCGTCATAGTAACTGGGTGCGTGGGAATCATTCTTCAAATTTGATTGTATATGCTTATCGTAAATTACTTGTAAATTAAAAGATTAACGGGAAGTCGTTTGAAGCTATACCTCTTTATTTTTAAGAAATTGATCAATTTGTTTTCGTGTGTAATCATCTATTTTATAAGCTTGAGAAAAAGTAAAAGATTATGGAAGCAAATATAGACTATCCTACCGAGCTATTAGTTTTGTATATGTTTGCTTCTTCATCATTGCAGCTTCTGAGAAAATGACAAGATGGATTACTTGATAAGAAATATTGATTTGTAAAGTAGAAGCGCACAGGGGAACCCCACCCTCTGGAAATATCGCGTGTCCCAGACATCCCATCTATCCTCTTATATAAAATGTAGTTGCGCCCCTCGTCACATGTTAACATATATTTAACTACATACGCCATATTGATTTTTGCCCATTCTTCTGCATAAACAGTAGACACATTAGTTCCCGCAACTTAGTCAAAGCGCTTCTTTCTTAGTCAAAGCGCTTCTTCTTTAGTCAAAGCGTTTTTTCTTTAGTCAAAGCGCTTCTTCTTTAGTCAAAGCGCTTCTTCTTTAGTCAAAGCGCTTTTTCTTTAGTCAAAGCGTTTCTTCCTTAGTCAAATCGCTTCTTCCTTAGTCAAAGCGCTTCTTCCTTAGTCAACGCGCTTGTTCCTCAGTCAAAGTGCTTCTTCCTTAGTCAAAGCGCTTCTTCCTTATTTAGAGTGATTCGCTCTTAGTCAAAGCGCTTCTTTCTTAGTCAAAGCGCCTCTTCCTTAGTCAAAGTGCTTCTTTCTTATTTAAAGCGTTTCTTCCTTAGTCAAGCGCTTATTCCTTAGTTAAATCGCTTCTTCCTTATTCAAAGCGCTTCTTTCTTAGTCAAAGCGCTTCTTCCTCAGTCAAAGCGCTTCTTGCTTAGTCAAAGCGCTTCTTCTTTAGTCAATGCGCTTCTTCTTTAGTCAAAGCGCTTCTTGCTTAGTCAAAGCGCTTCTTCCTAAGTCAAAGCGCTTTTTCCTTAGTCAAAGCGCTTCTTCCTTTGTCAAAGCGCTTCTTCCTTAGTCAAAGCGCCGTAAAGTTATATATCCCCCGTGGTATCATCTCATTACTAGCCTGGTGGGCTAACCTGCATATTCGGGGCCTGACGAACAAAACAAAAAGAAGATAAGGTTCATTAGCTATGATTTGGAGGGAAAATCACTTTCAAGAGGTACTTTTATGCAATGCTTGTATCATTATTTTCTCAACGTGAAGGACCCGTCCATCCCGGTGGCCAGTGGTATGTGACCCCCCCCCCTCCCCCCCCCCTCCCTCTAAATGTCCAAAATGTCAAAGATTATATTGTCCAAAATGGCTATTTTGACCTTTTTTAATAGGAATGCATATGGCCACAGTACAGAGTCATATGTTATCTGACTACTCGACCCCATGCCGATAAGGTGAGTACCCCGAATATCAAACCCCTGACGGTGGCTACCCTCCTCTTATGACGGTGAGCCGCTTCTCCTTTAAGAATTAATTGTATATCGTGCCATTTTTGCCATCAATTGACCCACCAATGTCCCCTGGGCGACATTTTTTCCATCAATTAACCCACCAATTTAAAATTCCTTTAAAAAATTTTATGTCACACTACTCCTCCGAATGGGCTGAAGTTAGTACGCGTCCGCATACCCAAATAGAGCAGCTCTCCAAATCTACCGATTTGGGTATGTGCCCATGTCCATTGAAAAAGTAGCGCCACACACTAATCAAAAGTCAATGGGATTTATTACGTCTCAAAAAAGCTCCCAGATTTTTCGGGGAGACTTTAATTTCGATATCAAAATCAACTCCCTTCTCACTAAAAAATTAAAGACACTTACTTCAGTTTGTTAGCAGTTGTACAATTTGGAGAGAAACAACAACGATGAATGGTCAAAATTAAAAGGAAAGAGAAAAAAAAGCAACAATTTTTGGTCACGTTTTTTCTTCAAAATCGTGAAACGCTTTTAATACATGTAATACCGTCGCATGTGAAGGTGCATGCTCAAATAAAATGTATTACGCCTCGCAATTTGCGTGCGCAATATTTTGAAATCTTACCCTCGTGACGCGTACGTAGGCGCATAGTGCCTATGGCGTTATACGCGTTGGAATTGTAACCCTCAAACAGTACAATACAACAACAACAACAATTGAATACACAACATTAACGGACAGACGCGGTAGTTGACGACATTTTCCTATCAGTCACCAGAGGTGACTGCCGGCCCTGCCGGGTTTTGCTAAACACTACCGAGGATGATAAAATACACACAGACAAACAAACATAGAGATGAAAAACTTAAGAGAAGAACCAAACAATGACATCAGGACGTAATGACAAGGCAAAGAGCACGGGCAGCCATCAGAGAGGAAAAAACTAGTCAGAAGGGATGACCAGGTGGGGGGGGGGGAGGAGGGAAAGAGTTAGAGGTTCAGGGGTGAAGAGAAGCAGGAGGGGCCAGTGTGAAGGTCCAACAGCTGTGTGAGGTGGGGTCGTTTGCGTTGATTATCGTCGCTAAGCTGGGTATCCATGCGATAATTGAAACTGTCTCTAAGAAGGGGGCGTTAGCCCGGGAGTGAAGGTGCGGGAGACGAGTTCTAAGGGGAGTCTCAGACCCAGCCGAAGGGACTTGTTCTGGATGATTTGGAGTTTGGCAACGTGGCTAGAAGGGGCGTTGAAATGGCTGGGAGATCGTACTCAAAGATGGGGCGTACGAAAGTTTCGTAGAGAGTGAGGAGAGATTTAGTAGAGGATAGAGTTAAGGAAGAGACCTTACACAGTTGAGCAAGGCGACGGCGGCCTTTGGAGTGGGTGGCCCTGATGTGGGTAAGCCAGGGGTGAAGGCGAAAGTTGCTGGTGAAGGTGAGCCCAAAGAAAGTGGCTTTGAAAGAGTGAGGTACAGGTGCCCCATGGATATGGACCATAGGGAACCTCTTGGCATTAACAATCCTACGATTGTAGATGGGTAGGGAGACCGTCTTAGAAGCGTTGATTTTGATTCTCCAAGTAGAGCACCAGTTGATGAAAACAGTACAATCCAATTCCTGCATTTTATATACGCCCGTAAAAAACGCCTGTGAAAGTTCTTCGCCTGTGTTGCTCTTTCTCTGACTTGTGTACATTCGCGTACGCACAACAATGCTCAGCGTAGAAAATTCAATTCTACGCAGGAATTTTACTGTAAGACACCATGGAGCCAAAACTTCTAGAAAGTAACGTATTTTGATACATTTCTAGCAATAAGTTTTGCTCGATAATATTATCATTTGATTTGGAAACATCTCCTTAATACCGGGGAATATTTTTTTGCGTTTACAAGGTAAGGAGAGAAGTTGGTAGCCATCGGAAGTAAAAATTTGTTTCGGTGATGTTGCATAATATTGAAACAACATTGTATTGAGGTGTAGGCTCACTAGGCTGAAGTTAGATACAAATACACCAGCTTCGACCCCTGGAATCCTACTGGGGCTCGACCCTTCACCCTCCCACGGTTCTTTAGGCAGGCCCTGGATCCCTAGTGGGATAATATCTCCCTCTGTATTATGGAGGTCGGACATCCGGGAATGTTGTGGTACACGGCGAAGTAACAATGCTTTTTTGACGATCTCAAACTTCAGTCAAGGGGGAAACAAACAGTCACTTATCATTTCAGTCAATGGGAGAAAAACCTATTTTTTGTCATTTTTCAACAAACACTAAACAGAATTGATTTTTCTTCACAAATGATGTGTATAAGATAATAGTTTCCAACATATATGAGTACCATTAATTGTCGCTGGCTGGGTTAAGGCGACACAAGTATTCATAAAAAGATATCCCATTGACTGTAATGATCAAGTTTTTCCTCCAACTTAGCAAAACCGTACTAAGCCTGTACACGGTTACGTCTCTCCGACCTTGAGAATGCCCTACATGCTACGCACTAGGCCTACTAGTCAGATAACATATGACTGTGTACTGTAGCCATATGCATCGGCTGCACACAGTCAGAAGTCGTTGTGCAAATTACAACGTGGAAAACAGGTGCATTGCTCAACATAATAGCGTAACCTAATATTGACGACGCACGGCTTAAGATAAGCCTTTCTGCGACGAATTTGTGGCTGTTTTCTTTGTAATTAGGAGTTAAAAAGATCGTCCTACTATTTAAAAATAGCATGAACATAATCAAAAAGACTTAATCTTAATGGGCACCTACGTTTTAAACCTCAATGGCTGTTTTAAATTGGTTGAATAAAAAAATATTTCACTGATCCTTCTCTGCGATGATTCACTGTACAAAGCGTTGAAGTGTCTGTACCTAATTAATTGAGAACACTGCGAACGTCCAAGCGTCAAAAGAATCAGCGGGCGAACACCACTAAATCGAACAAGTTGGGTGCTTACCAATAATAACAAAGCTTGGATATTGACAGTATGAAAGAGATCTGACAACAATACGTAACATATATCACATGGTGAATGTATACGAGAATAGTAACCATATCGGTCACCATTGTTCATGTACACAGGCGGGATGTGAGAGGAAAATTGAAAGAAAGGCCCCCCTCTCCCCCATTCCTTCCCTCACACACACACACACACACACACCTCACCCTCACACACACACACACACACACACTGTTCCCGAATTTGTACCTTTTGTCAGATTTTTTTTTTCAATTTAAAGTAATTTTGTCCCCCCTCCCCCTAATTTTTTTAATTTTGCCCCACTTTTGATAGGAAAATTCCGCCCACTTTTCATGTTGGTATGCGTCATGAGATTGAATTGGTCCGGGGTAAGGAGTATGGCAATTACTGGGCCAAAATATATTAATTTTGTTTGAACGAAATATTTTGTTACAGGTCTATAATTTAATCAACAAAACAGTTATCGTCTTAATTTCATTTTTTAAAAATGAATTAACCCCCACCCCCTCTTCTAACCTGGTAGATAGAATTTCTGAGCCCAAGCAGTATCTATGTTGAAAATTTACTTTTGTAATATTTGTTTAAAAGTATCCGCAAATTCCGCCACAAATTCTCGCACCTTTGACAGTAATTGATGTGAACTTTTCACTTTCAAAAGGGGCACTTTATTGATTATTGTGTGGGGCACAGTTCCCCTGCCCTCCCCGTTCATACACTTATGTATTAATCATCACGACATGGACATAAACTTCATTAAAACAAATATGCAATAACTGCCTGAAGAACAAATATTGATTAAGCTAGACTTTTTTTAGTTGTATAGACCTAAATTCTTAAGGACTTTTTTCTTTAGAATGTTTTTGAGGAACGTTTAATCTAGAAGGAATATGACAGTAAGATCTGAAGATAAGGACACTTTTGCAAGAAGGTATTGGGAGTATTTGGAGTATGTAATGTGTTAGAACTGCAATGCAGACACAAATCATGGAAGATCCCAAAAAGTTTTCTGTCGTTTTACGAAAGGTTCTGGTTCCTCTGTTACGCGATTTTGAAGAAAAAATGGGATCGGTGTGTTACCACGATCCCCTCACCCGTTCACGAATTCAGTGGCGTACAATACTGTCCCGTTAGTGACAATTGCATCGGGCCAAAATGCGTCCGTTTTTACAACTGAGAAAACATATGCCTTAAATGAGTACCCAAATGCGTCTCCCGTCGGATTTGTGTCCCCTTTAACACTCCCGATTTTTCAATTGAAGCACAAGTTTGTAATCGTCGGAAATGAGTCGTGATTGCATCTGATTTGCGTCTGCTCTTGTCTATATAATCAATACAAGTTGACAATAGCCCATTCATCTCAAGAGTTAATCCTTGTCTTCATTGTTAAATAAAATCGCAGTCAGGCTCTGTCAACAGAATTTTTAAGATACGTGTAACTATTTACAATTTATAGTTGGTATCAAATATGATCGTAACACATTTGTGATACGCTCGCGCATATCGTAGCGCTGGCACTGCTATTTTGAAAATGTTCGTCAGTAAATGCGCGCAGTGTTCGATTTAATGCTATAGACCTTTTCAAACCGAGTTTCGCCGAACGTAGAACGTTAGGGTGCTTTAACCAATAAAATGCCGGGAAATTTTCGCTTTTACTAACCAACCAATCAGCTGCAGGGAAAATTGTAAACAACAAACAATACGCATGCGTATTACCTTCATAAGTTACACGCACGTCCATGATAGTACAACATTACATGCACGACGTACGTATGTAAACATTATGTGAAATGTATAAACTTTGTGTTGTATGCACACGTAAAGTATCTAAATTTTGCCTCAAAGTTTCAATTGCTCTGCCTAAATAAAAAAAAAAAATATGGGGATGTTTTTTTGTTGTCATATTCCAAGAGGATCCGTACTGTCTTCCATTCAGACACTCTCAATTAAGGAATACGCGATAACCAGGTAAGATTTAAAGTTAAAACTTGGCCTCAGGTACGTTTATAACACTAACGTTACGTTCAATGCTAGTCAGATAGCATATGACTGTGTACTGTAGCCATATGCATCGGCTGTACACAGTCAGAAGGCTATGTATATTTTATAACGTGGAAAACATTTACATTGTTCAACATAATAGTGTAACCGAATATTGACGACGCACAGCTTATAATTAGCCTTCTGCGACGAATTTGTGGCTGTTGTCTTTTGTAATTATAAGTTAAAAATTTCGTCCTACTATGTAAATATAAGATGAACATAATCAAAAAAACTTAATCTTAATGGGCACCTACGTTTTAAACCTCAATGGCTGTTGTAAATTGGTTGAATGAAAAAATATTTCACTGATCCTTCTCCGCAATGGTTCACTGTACAAAGCGTTGAAGTGTCTGTACCTAATCAATTGAGAACACTGCGAACGTCCAAGCGTCAAAAGAATCAGCGGGCGAACACCACTAAATCGAACAAGTTGGGTGCGTGCCAATAATAACAAAGTTTGGATGTTGAAATTATAAACGAGATCTGACAACAATACGTAACATATACCACATGGTGAATGTATACGAGATTAGTAACCATATCGGCCACCGTTGTTCATGTAAACAGGCGGGATTTGAGAGGAAAATTGAAAGAAAGGCCCTCCCCCCTTCCACCCCACAGACACTGTTCCCGAATTTGTACCTTTTGTAAGATTATTTTTTGCATTTTAGCGTGATTTTGTCCCCCCAAAAAAAAAAAAAAAAAAAAAAAAAAAAAACATTTGATTTTGCCCCACTTTCGATAGGAAAAATCCGCTTACTTTTAATGTTGGTAATCACGAGGCTGAATTGGTCCGAAATCAGGAGTGTGGCAATTACTGAGCCAAAATATATGAATTGTGTTTGAACGAAATATTTTGTTACAGGTCTACAATTTAATTGACAAAACCATTATCGTCTTAATTTCATTTTTTTTAGATAAATGGAGCTACCCCCCTCCCCAGTAGATAAAATCTCATAGCCCATGCAGTATTCATTCTGAAAAGGCACTTTTGTAACATTTGTTTAAAAGTATCCGCAAATTCCGCCACAAATTCTCCCACCTTTGACAGTAATTGAGGTGAACTTTTCATTTTCAAGAGGGGCACTTTATTCATTTGTGTGTAGGGCACCGTTCCCATGCCCTCCCCGTTCATACACTTATGTATTAATCATCACGACATGGACATAAACTTCATTAAAACAAATATGCAATAACTGCCTGAAGAACAAATATTGACTAAGCTAGACTTTTTTTTTAGTTGTATAGACCTAAATTCTTTATAACTTTTTTCTTTAGAACGTTTCTGAATGTCTGAGGAACGTTTAATCTAGAAGGAATATGACAGTAAGATTTGAAGATAAGGACACTTTTGCAAGAAGGTATTGGGAGTATTTGGAGTATGTAATGTGTTAGAACTGCAATGTAGACACAAATCATGGAAGATCTTTAAAAGTTTTCTGTCGTTTTACAAAAGGTTCTGGTTCCTCTGTTACGCGATTTTTGAAAAAAAATTGGGACCGGTGTGTTACCACGATCCCCTCACCAGTTCACGAATTCAGTGGCGTACAATACTGTCCCGTTAGTGACAATTGCATCGGGCCAAAATGCGTCCGTTTTTACAACTGAGAAAACATATGCCGTAAATGTACCCAAATGCGTCTCCCGTCGGATTTGTGTCCCCTTTAACACTCCCGATTTTTCAATTGAAGCACAAGTTTGTAATCGTCGGAAATGAGTCGTGATTGCATCTGATTTGCGTCTGCTCTTGTCAATAGAATCAATACAAGTTAACAATAACCCATTCATCTCAAGAGTTAATCCTTGTCTTCATTGTTAAATAAAATCGCAGTCAGGCTCTGTCAACATAATTTTTAAGATACGTGTAACTATTTACAATTTATAGTTGGTATCAAATATGATCGTAACACATTTGTGATACGCTCGCGCATATCGTAGCGCTGGCACTGCTATTTTGAAAATGTTCGTCAGTAAATGCGCGCAGTGTTCGATTTAATGCTATAGACCTTTTCAAACCGAGTTTCGCCGAACGTGGAACGTTAGGGTACTTTAACCAATGAAATGCCGGAAAATGTTTGCTTTTACTAACCAACCAATCAGCTGCAGGGAAAATTGTAAACAACAACAATACGCATGCGTATTACCTTCATAGGATTGCACGCACGTCCATAATAGTACAACATTACATGCACGACGTACGTATGTAAACATTATGTGAAATGTATAAACTTTGTGTTGTATGCACACGTAAAGTATCTCAATTTTGCCTCAAAGTTTCAATTGCTCTGCCTAAATAAAAAAAAAGAATTATGGGGATGTTTTTTTGTTGTCATATTCCAAGAGGATCCGTACTGTCTTCCATTCAGACTGTCTCTATTAAGAAATACGCGATAACCAGGTAAGATTTAAAGTTAAAACTTGGCCTCAGGTACGTTTATAACACTAACGTTACGTTCGGTTCGACGTAACCATGTACGGGCTCAGTACGGCTTTGCCAAGTTAAAGGGGAAACTTTATTATTACAGTCAATGGGATATTTTTTATGAATACTTGTGTCGCCTCAGCCAGTCAGCGAAAATTAATGGTACTCATATATATTGGAAAGTACTGTCTAATACACAACATTTGTGAAGAAAAATAAATCCTGTCGAGTATTTTCAGCAAAATGACAAAAAACACGTTTTTCTCCCATTGACTGCAATGATAACTGACTGTTTGTTTTCCCTTTGACTAAAGTTCGAGATGGTCAAAAAAGCATTGTTACGTCGTCGTGCACCACAACATTCCCGGATGTCCGACCTCCTCAATACGCACGTTGTCTTCACCGTCGCTCTATTGTTCAACAACTTTTCAACTAATTAGATCCAAGGCGCTGTTTTGAAATTTAAGTCAGTGCCGAAGGTTCTAATAGAAAACGCAACTTTTCAATTTTCTTTATCAAACTCACGCACAAAACGTAAGTGAACGTCTCAATATAGTATCATTGCATATATCTATTTAAATTGTATTACGTAATAGTGATCCATGACGATAAAAGGCATTGACAAAAGTTGACCTGCGATTGTCGCGGAAAGGCCTAGTTTTTCTGGCGCGTAGTCGAAATTCATCTACGCTTCCATGATAAGCTAAAGCAGCAGTTTCAATGTTATAAGGTTTGTAGCGTTTTCTGACTGTGTATAGCAGCCATGTAGTAGCTATAGTGTATACCACAGTCAAATGTTATCTGACTAGTCTACAGTGTGTGGACCAGATGAGCGAAAATACCAGTTCCAAGGAAATCGTTCACAAAAATTCCGTGTTCATAGAAAAATTACCATTACCACCAAAAAATGGTAAAATCTATTGCTTTTTACCTATAACAAGCATCGATATTATATCATTGAACTCTTTAAGAAATTGTGATGCTATTTGTGAGGGTGATTTTTCTAGCTATATTGCCATGTTGTCTGTTTACTCATAACTACTAAGAAACTTGAAAATTATCAAATATGTTATTTCCTAATAGTTTTTCTTTATAACAGGAAGAACTGCAAATAGGTTTTCTGTCTACCAGAAATTGTGATTGTACCACAGTAATTTTGATTTAATTTTGATATTGTGTCAAGTTTTTATTGAAAGTTTAAATTTTTTAGTCATGGGGCTAGTTTCACTAAACATTTTAGTTCCAAAATGTGTAAAATAGAATGTTATGTCGTGCTCACAGAGAATGATAGAACTTGTTGTTACATACACCATTATTCTAGTCTTACCTTAAGGCATTAAGGGCAAATTGACTTACTTGGGAAATACATGTTAAGCCCTACCTACGAAGCCTACATGTTATACAAAAGTATTGGTGATCAAATGAAGTTTGGCACTCTTTTGATCAAAATTGAAAAAAAAATAACACAAAATGCTTTAAATATACAAAATTTGTACATGGAAAATGTAATTGCAAATTGTTCTGCAAAAACTAAACAACTTAAAATATGGACAATTCAAGAATTATGAAATAAATATAAAAACAAAAAACATTTTTTCTTGCAACTGGTCCACATTTTCGGATTAGGATATAGTTGCTTAGTAACGCGCAAAGTGAAATATGACAGAGTTTTTTTTTTTTCTATTTTTCTTTAGGTTGTATTACGTCACTATCGTTTATGATAATTGAAATATATTTTGGTACTTTTCCCTTGATCTTATGTAAATATGAACAATTTCAAAGACTTTTTAATGATTTGTTTATTTTAGCTCATGTATTGCAATTCTATGCTTATCTATTACTTTTGTTACTTTGCGGATCAATACTACACATTAAAGCTGAGTCAATATTATTGTAAGTATCTTGAAAATTGATTATAAAATTGTTAACAGTTTTTGTTTCATCAGTTTTTCTTATTTTTCTCAAATTTTCATTAAATAATCTATAATATATATGAAGAGGGCTAATGAATATCGCGCTATGGGTTCTGTACAGGATAATGCATAGAAGCTGGTTGCACATATATCGCTCAATGCACTCGGGCTCAGCCCTCGTGAATCTCTCAAGGTGTGCCTAGCTTCTATGCATTATCCTGTACCGAACGCATATAGCGCGTTATTCATTAACCCTTTATTCATAAAAAGTAAATTAAACTTCTAACTTTCTGATTGGGTAAAAGGTGGTCTCAAATACATTCAAGACCAGGAAGATAAACGTTAGGATAATGATGATGATGATAAACATTTTTTAAATATTAATACCCTTATTAAGCATACTAAATGTACATCATCCTAGGTCTTTGATTTGTAGTTACTCTGCATGGCTAATCGATGGTTTGGAATACGTTCGATATCTCGGTTGCGAATTCTGATATTATTGCTAAATATGGACTAGGTCACATGTGCAAATTTAGTCAATATGACAGGAAATGTGTCTTTACCGCAAACATTGTATGTTTACCAATTACTGCATTCATTAGCATCCCAGTAACATCTGATGGCAAATCTATTACTCTACGATTCCATCTTGTAACAAATCTGAAAACCGACTTTATCATTGGTCTTGATTTTCTTTACAATTATGCAGCATCAATCGATTTTAGTACTTACAAATTCTCGCTTGACCCTCGACGTACCCTTCAGGTACGCGAGTCTATTCACATCACTCCACAAAGTTAACAAACCAAAGAAGCACACATAAAGGGAAAATTCCTCCCAAATAGTGTCGTTGGCATGGTTACCGGAAATGCACTCAAGCACGAATCACTGATAGCTGCAAACTGTTTATCAACAGTGTATAGGCTTATGAATGTATCTGATGTACCTATTGTGATCCATAAGAGATGTAAATTGGGAAGATTTGTTTGTCTTTCTAAACATGATAAATTATTTTCTTTGGACAATGAGGAAGTTGAGCAATCCATAAGTTGCGCCCCGACGCCCTCACACATGGGTGAACAAAATAATATTCCCAATGGTTCTCAAATTGATCTCTCATATTTAGACATAAATGTTGAACAGACGCAGGAGTTGCATCAACTCCTACATGAATTTGAAGATGTGTTTGTAGGTCAAGATACGCGTGTTGGAAAATGTAATAACATTAAGCATCGCATTGAGGTAGATGGCAATCAGCCCCCAATTCGTCAAAGGGCATACCGAATGACGCCCTCAAATCGGGAGGCTTTGAAGGAAATTATCCAAGAGATGGAGAAACAAGTTATTATAGAGGAATCTATTAGTCCGTGGGGTGCTCCCTGCCTCCTTGTTGCCAAGAAAGGTAGTAAAGGGTCTCGTTTTGTTGTGGACTATAAGAAACCAAATGCGTGCACACGCATTTGATACGCACCTCTTCCCACGACAGACGAAGCTCTTGAAAGTCTTGGGACTGCAAATCCCGTGTATTTTAGTACTCTTGACCTTCAAAGCAGTTTCCATCCAGTTGTAATTGATCCGGCATCACGCCATTACACGGCATTTCATTTTCACATGGGCTTATACCAATTACGTAGAACCATCACTAGCGATAGCCTTCTGATGTTTCCTAATCTTCAGTTTGACTTTCAAACAAGATTCGAAAAAGACATTCTTCTTCGTCTCAACGTAAATGTCAAAAATCTAAAAGTAGCTCGAGAAATGTAAAACGTTTTAGCAACGATCGAGGGGTATGTCTTTTATTGCAGCAATCCATGTGAAAGCACGTTGTTTTTGCTACAGAATGGTGTTTGAAACTTTTTATTACAATATAGGGGTGGATCACACGATTTTTTAACAAAAACGATAAATAAATTAACAATATTCACAAAATTGTATATATTTTACAAATGATTTTAAAATAATGACCAGGTATGAGCAAAATGTGATTATATTTGGACAATATGACCTGTCTACATATTATATATAAAAAGAAAATATCCAAATATTCTTTCTAAGCAATTTTTGTAAATTTTTCAAAAATATGCATTTTTAGGACATTTTAAACAAAAAGTGAAATTTCTGAATGTTTGGATAAAATTTGCCAAAAAAAAGTGAGTAGACCGCCTAAAAAATACAATTTAATGAAAGATCTTTCCGAGATCTTTGCACTAAAACTATTTGCACCCCTATAGAATGCTAGTAAGGTCCTGATTTTAGTTCCTTATTATCGCCGCGTGTTAGAGGAAGGCCAAAGGCACGCCTCATTGACCTTAATAGCTATTGTAACCTGTATCCTACAATTCTTGTCTTCAGTCGATCACATACACCCGATCAGTGAGGTACTATTGTACTCTTACGAAACAAAATTGTCGTGTGAAAATAATGTAGCAGAAGCTTAGTTCGACCCAATTGTTATAATATATATATATATATATATATATATATATATATATATATATATATATATATATATATATATATATATATATATATATATATATATATATATATATATATATATATATATATATATATATATATATATATATATATATATATATAAATAAATATATATATATATATATATATATATATATATATATATATATATATATATATATATATATATATATATATATATATATATATATATATATATATATATATATATATATATATATATATATATATATATATATATATATATATATATATATATATATATATATATATATATATATATATATATATATATATATATATATATATATATATATATATATATATATATATATATATATATATATATATATATATATATATATATATATATATATATATATATATATATATATAAATACAGGAAGATGATGTCTATTGAATCAACTTTATTTTAAAAACACAAAATTTTGGACACGCCTGTGTCCTTATTCACTGAATAAGGACACAGGCGTGTCCGTTGAAAATCTTCCTGTATTTTGTTTTTACTTTTATGGATCAACACGTGGATTTACTATTCAATTATGTTGAATGCACCTTATATATATATATATATATATATATATATATATATATATATATATATATATATATATATATATATATATATATATATATATATATATATATATATATATATATATATATATATATATATATATATATATATATATATATATATATATATATATATATATATATATATATATATATATATATATATATATATATATATATATATATATATATATATATATATATAAAGATATATATATAGATATATAGATATATATATATATATATATATATATATATATATGTATATATATATATATATATATATATATATATATATATATATATATATATATATATATATATATATATATATATATATATATACATATATATATATATATATATATATATATATACATATATATATATATATATATATATATATATATATATATATATATATATATGTATATAGGATATATATATATAGGCTATATATAGGCTATACATATATATATATATATATATATATATATATATATATATATATATATATATATATATATATATCTATATATATATATATATATATATATATATATATATATATATATATATATATATATATATATATATATATATATATATATATATATATATATAAGCTATATACACATACGCACACATATGCACACATCTACATATACGCATACACACATACATATACACCCATATACACATACATATACATATATTAATCAATATAAAGATTTGACCTATAATATCAAAACACACACTAGCGGACCGGTTTCAAGTTAAACAGGGAAATAGAGTTGGGTACAAATGAAAATCTGAATCTGTTATGCTTGGACCGTCGTGGCGTACGAAGTCTTTTCCGAGAACGGCAGAAAATATATAGTGGGAAGAGCGAATGTGTGATGTCATTCAACAATTTAGTTATTTTTTGGTGCATTACATTATTGTAGAGATCAGAGACGGATTTTAGACATATGTCATCACCAACAACACGGCTTGCGGCCCTTACGATCCTCTCCAATTTACTAGTTGAATCTTTTGTAAGCAGCCCGAATATACAGATAATACTGAAAGTCAACACACTTTGTATTACTGACTGGTAAAAGAGCCTAAGAATAATATTGTCAACTTTGAGGTATTTCAGTTTTCGTAAAAAATACAACCTTTGGTACGCCTTGGTTCCTTGGTTCTAGTTGCACCAGCCTGGTCTTTAAAGGTAAGTGTATGGTCAATGATAGTGCCTAGATATTTGTAATGGTCCACCTGTTTAACAACCTCATTATTAATCCTAATTGAAGCACGATGACATGACCCTTTCCTAAAATCAAACACCATCTCCTTGGTTTTTTATCAATTCAATATCAGATAGTTTTGATTGCACCAAGTAACAAATTTACCAATTTCATCCTCATACGGAGCAGTAGTGTTATTATGAAGGTAACCGGTTATTACGGTATCGTCATATTTGATAATTGAGCAAACATCATGTTTACTTCTGCAATCATCAGTGTACAAGCAAAAGAGGATAGGAGACAGACAACAATCCTGGGACGTACCTGTACTAATGGACCAAACATCAGAGCATAAGCCATTCATCTTAACAAACTGTGGTCTGTCTCTTAAATAATTTAAGATCCATAATAATAATCTACAATTGACACCCATACCTAACAGTTTGTTTATCAGCAAGTGCGGCTGGATGGAATCAAAATGCCAGTCAATGCTGACCATATTGCACTCAACTCAAGGGAAAGAAAGCATTTAAAAAGTGTGTGAAGGGGGGAGGCTCGGCCACTAAGGGGGCCAAAGTAATGTCTGCCTCCTGTTTTTATTCATATTAAATTGATGTAAAAGGGCCCCTTTATTTT
>JAIGNY010002093.1:0-2500 GCA_020152595.1 Chiridota heheva
AATAATAATAATAATAATAATAATAATAATAATAATAATAATAATAATAATAATAATAATAATAATAATAATAATAATAATAATAATAATAATAATAATAATAATAATAATAATAATAATAATAATAATAATAATAATAATAATAATAATAATAATAATAATAATAATAATAATGATAATAATAATAATAATAATAATAATAATAATAATAATAATAATAATAATAATAATAATAATAATAAATAATAATAATAATAATAATAATAATAATAATAATAATAATAATAATAATAATAATAATAATAATAATAATAATAATAATAATAATAATAATAATAATAATAATAATAATAATAATAATAATAATAATAATAATAATAATAATAATAATAATAATAATAATAATAATAATAATAATAATAATAATAATAATAATAATAATAATAATAATAATAATAATAATAATAATAATAATAATAATAATAATAATAATAATAATAATAATAATAATAATAATAATAATAATAATAATAATAATAATAATAATAATAATAATAATAATAATAATAATAATAATAATAATAATAATAATAATAATAATAATAATAATAATAATAATAATAATAATAATAATAATAATAATAATAATAATAATAATAATAATAATAATAATAATAATAATAATAATAATAATAATAAATCCAAAAGGTTGAGTACACCCTTGTTTCCATTTAGTAAACACATCTCTCAGACGTTTAAACTTATAAATATAAGACATCATATCAATCATGTCAATGATTTTGTATTTCATTTATTGCTTCCATACTTATCAAGTGAAATACCACGGGGGCATTAATTCATTTTAAAATGGCGGTAGGTTGCGGTAAAATATGATCGCTTAATTGCGATCAATTATGATATGGCAGATAAAACAGTAAATGTTAATGAAGAAACAAACTTCGATTACTTACTGCCATGGGTTTTTTCCTCTGAAAATGGAAAGGAAAAGAGTTTATAAGAAAATAAATTCATTCAATTTCATATATACGGTAAAATGATAATTCAGTTTTCTTCACGAGATGGTTGACAATGATGTTTAGGAATTCTTATCGGCGAATTTGAAAGACAAATAATAAGAAACCCAACCTTCAATCTGTTATAAAACTCTCCATATGTTTCCGTCTTCCGTCTTTTATGCATTTTGTAACTCGATATTAATCATGTTCATCTGTTCATAAAGAATGGTAATTTTTTCTCAGTAGCGTCTTATCAAAAGGTCCGGCCATACATGAAAAATAAACTATCATTACTACATATAAGAGGGCATGGTTTACAGCTGAATCCTATCAAAATATTCCAAATTTCGCTTTGTGTAGATAATCAAATCTGAAAATCACAGACCCTGCACATTAAAAATTAATTTTTCTTACAAAGTTTGCTGAAAAATGCACATTTGGGACAAAAACAGAACACACAAGTTTATGGAAGTGATGACACAATTACTCAAAATCGTCTGTACATTCCTTGCAATTTGGTGTGAATATGTTTTAGGTTTGATATTCCCGAATAACGAGGCTCATAGCAAATACAAACAGGGCCATGAAATTTGGTAGAGGAAAAGATAAGTGCAGGGCATCGGGAAAACAACTCCGTACTCACTACAACCAGATGTCATTTTAAAATGACATCAATCTGCTCAAACGAATATTTTTGCCCAGACATTTAGCTATTTCCCATTTTGACATACATCTTATAATGAGGATGTAAAACATGCATTAAACATAAATTAGCTTACTTTTTACTTTATCCTTTTTATCCTCTATAAAAAGAAAATAGATAAATTCACTCATCAATTAAATACGTAGATACATCGAAACATAGGCGGGATTAACGGGTACAATGGGGGTATTTGCCCCTTTCCACACACTTTTTTTGATATCTATATCTTTTGTATATTCTTTTGGTTAGATTTTAGCGTGATTTTAGTATTTTTCTTCAACCCTTTTGGTGGGTAAGTCCCGCTTATGCATCAAAACATATATATTGACTAATATTGCCCTTTGAATTATTCAGTTTGAATATACTTTTCACTTATTCTAAAAAAGATAATTGAAAATGATATTTCATCAGTCTCATCGACATAAATTTGAAATTAATCAAAAGAAACCCAAAATTCAATACTTCACAATACTCGTCTAATGTTTACATTCTCGCAAGTTTCATATTTCCCATTCATTGCTTTAATTGATATAAATCATATGTTAGGAAATGATAAATCCGAATTCAAATCCGTTTTACATTTATATAGCGCAATCCTTGATCAATAAATCCTCGGAGGCGCTGTACAATTAGCAACAAAATATGGTTCATATATACAATGTCAATTACTTTAGTCCCTGGTAGGTTTGTGAAATGGTATAACTAAAACTTATCACACAGGTATGTTTTTATTTTGGACTTAAATGCATCAACATGGAGACATTTTAATGTCATTTGGTAA
>JAIGNY010002093.1:7500-17099 GCA_020152595.1 Chiridota heheva
CCAAATAGCATGAAAATTTCAAAAAATTGTAAAGTTTTTTCAGCATACAATTGCAATGAGAAAATGAAAAGAAACTGTTACAAAACAAAGTCTTAAACATTATATACTCAGACTGTGAGATATTGAAATATAGCAAAGAATATTTTTCGCAAATTTTCAGGAGGCCTTGCTTTTTCCGTTTTAGAAGTTTCCCCTATATTGCTAATCTCTAGAATAATCTTATTTGAAAAAGCTTGAAGTCTTTTTCGGTTATTACAATAACAGAAAATATAAACTTTTTGTGGTCTTCTATCGTTCGGCCTTCGTTTTATGGGTATATATTTCGCTTAGCAGTCTGGCTGTAGATTGGTCGAGTCGTTTTAGACATTCTGTACCCTGTGCACTGCCAAATGGTTTGAGTCTCAGCACTTCAGTAAATTAAGAGATGTTAAATTATGTCATTCAGTTCTTAATTAACAGTTCTTAACTAAAGAAAACCCTGATAACAGCTAGGACGATGTAATGGAATGATATCATAAACCTACTAGACTGTGGGCCGAAGGTCTCTATTCTGAACTTTTGTATTGTCCACCACTTGAGGCAACACAAAATTATCTGATATCGGTATGAATAACATAAGAATTGGTTTATTAAGGAGTCGTAAACAGATTTCTCTGATATCGGTTATGAATAACATAAGAATTGGTTTGTGCAGCTAATTTGCACAAAAAAACTTTGTCCTTGGCAAACATTTGTTATTTTGAATACAGTAATATGTTTTAACAGTTCATTTCAGTTTTAGTAGGACTATTGAGGATATCTGGTTTAACATTTATTTGTATATGTTGATCTCAATTCTTTTCGAGCTTTTTCAATAATTTAATGAAGCTACAGTACAAAGCGTCAAGCAGTCAAAAACAAGAATTATTGATAGAAGCGTTAATATTTGTTCTGGCTAATATTATTCTTAAACGTATAATGCAGTGTCCATTCTATTCCTTCATGATATTTGTCCCAGAATTATGTATCAAAATGAATAAAATCTCTACATACTTACCTCTGATATTCTCCCTCTGCAGGTATGAGATGTCCTGCAGCGGCGATGCGATAACGTTGGGGGATGTTGTGGTGTTAAATATTGAGAGGGGCTTCACTTTTATAGATTTACGGATCATCAATTGTACCTAAATGGTAACAAGGTCTATTATTCGTGGCAGACTATAAATAACAAATCTTCTTTAATTTTTTTATATTGATTTGAGGAATAAATTTAATTAAATAATGCGATCATCTGCATGATGTTTCGTTGACTTAGTCTTGATGATAGATCTTATTATCGTAATTAATAAGAAGAAATATACATTTCAGTTGCAAACAGGATGACATATGGTGTCACGAAATCAATAATTTTAATATTGCAATTTTGATGATTTCTTTGATTTTTGAAACTAGACGTTTACGTAATTGTTAAAACAATTTCTTCAGCAGGGTTAGTGAAAGAATGCGCTGAAAACAGCATAAAAGTGCAAGCGAGCTCATGCATGACACAATACATTTGATAGGATCTGACTGAACTACCAAACTGAACGATTGTCTAATTTTGGACTATTGATTTCGGCTTTAGGACCAACATTCCAATTTTGGACCATAAATGTTGTAACTAAACTTTTCAATTTTGGACAACACAATATTTGGGCTGACAGAACCCCCTTTTCTAAGTGGGGTGGGAGGTGAAGGGGGGAGGGTGAAGGGGGATAAAGGGGATGAAAGGGGATAAAGGGGGTTGAATGGGGGTGAAGGGGTGGTAAAAGTAGGGGGGTAAAGTGAGAGAAGGCTCTTATCATAATCCACACCGGGTCGTTATTTTCAACACATTTTTGTTCATCCTAGAAAATTATTCTACCTCCTCATTTGCATAAATACTCGGGAATTCCGTGAAATAGTGTTGAGGACTAGTTACTCATTGTGTTGTTGGACAACAAGATGACTGGACTTAATCGTCTAGCGTCTCTTCTGCATAACGTTGTGTATTTTGCACAGCTACTAATGCGGAATCAGCCTTTCTAAGGCTTGCTCGTTCTTGCACAATCTAAATACCTTAGATAATTCTTTGGTATATAGTCACATAGTGGCGTGATAAATATTCAGTACCACTTCTTCGGTTATTTAGACTCTTTGTCTTGAAGGCCATTTATGTGAAGTTGTTGTGTGTGTAGTGTAGCCTCAATGTAGGTCTATACTCACCAGTGTGCGATACGCCGTAATCGGCTTCACACCAGGCTGACAGGAAAATTAGGAGCGAGTCTCCACTGTTACTTTTGAGGCATTAAATGCCAACATTAAGTAAAATTATTTTCTTAATTGCTGCTGTAATCAGTTCAATTTGTGACAACGTCTTTTTCTTGTGCTGTAATCAGCTAGTATATATTGCATTATATTTGGCGTAAATTATTATTCTTGGCGGCTTGATAATCAATTACCCGCTGTCAGTTGATATCTTTCCCAGAGGTTTATTCTGGTTGATTCAGCAGTATTGTCCATACAAGGGTGTATGTTCGGTTGTAATTGGCTATCTCGATACTTTTTCGAGTGACACTAACATTTTGGGCTTCATGGAGCAAAAATTTATATTTAGTACAAAATTTCGGACACTGCTGCTTTCCAAAGAAAGTAAAAAATGGAAGTAGGCCTACATCCATTAGATTTAATTAATGCAAAATAAGAGAGTTTGTAGAGAAAATTACTTGTGCATGTCAGAATAAGTCGAAGTATCTCACTTCGGATGGTATATGGAGTAAACGCTCTATACCCAGAAAATATGATCATAGCTGAGTGTCGTGTCGGATACTAATACTGTATCTCACAATATTAATGCACAACTGACTGAAGATAATGGTATGGTTTGAATTAGAAGACATGGATTCTGTTAATTCAATGTTTTACACACACAAAAAAAGGCAAAACATATATCGAACTAAATTGGGCTCACAATTTTGTGCAAAGCCTTGTAATGGCTGCTCTGTGTCTTTTATAGTTGGTTGTAAGAAGATGACTGAAAATTAACTAAAATACTGGAAAGACATAATTGTAGTTAAGGCCAGTCGACACGCCGAAACCTCATAGTAGGTTACAAGATATTTAAGTTCAGCATATATATTGATATACAATATATTGTAAACATACACATTGAACTTATGTTCGGCCTGGTACAGCCGATATTTAACTGTTAAAGTTTCACCAAGGATGTACATCCTTGGTTACGCCTACACCGTATTTACAAGATAACAAGCTAATGTTACTTCTGGTCTTGCATAACCGACATTTATCGATTTGATTCTTTGCTATGCGAGGAACAAACAATTTTCGTCTTTTTAAGTCATGCATACGTAACAGTCTAATGTGTCTTTTACTTCATGATATATCTTATTTTGCATAAATGCAAAATATGATTCGACGTTTCGAATAAATATAGACGAATGGAAGAGTTTCTTTATGCGAAAAATCACAGAGTTTTAAGATCTGTTATCAAAATCGTTTAGAAATCCCGGGGTTAGAAATCCTGGGGTTAGAAATTTCGTTTACCGAACAAACAGTCTGTTTTGCAAACAATAAATTATACAGATGAATCAATGTGTAACCAGGTCTTGTATAAGCTATTTTAATTCATCATATCATTTTTGATTACAAAAGATTAGAGAAACCTTGATTTGCCTTTCTTTCTGTCTGTGACTAGTTTTGCATCATTCAGTCATTAACCATCAACTTTTATCTATATAGTCCTATGATCATATTGTTGATTTTGAATACAGGTAAATAGTCGGCGAATTAAGCGATAATCATTATTTTTAGATACACGCTATTCATTATTTATAGATGTACGTTTTTGATCCTTTCAGGAGGTTTGCACTTATGCATATACTCACAGCCTATATTAGACAAGGCCGACAAGGGTGGGTCGGATACGTATTTGGCGTAGGAAGGGTCACCTCTCAAGCAGTGGCGTGGCGAGTCATGTTTAAATGTAGAAAAGTGCATTTTGGTGCCACTCCCTCCCCCAAAAAAAAAACAAGAAATGCTGAAAAGAGTAAAACGTTGGACACATATATATCTAAATTGGCATGCACCGTTTAGGAAATTGCTTGCAATTGCTTATGAAAACTGTTTTTTTAATTGTTTAACATTATTGAAAATTTCCTTTTAAGACAATGGTCTCTCACCTCCCTCAATCTTTTTGCTTATTGCTCTCTGAGTCCATCGCATGAACTGAGGGATGGCTAACGTAAAGTGGAAACAACGATCCTCTACAAAAGTAATTCAAACAAACTCCACTATCATCGTCAATATTGACATTTGTATATGCTAACATTAAAAAGGGGAAGGGTGGAAGTGCCCTTTGAGTGGTGTGCTTCTGTAAACTTATGCGATAAAGACGTGAATTGCTACTGCTTTGCTTTAGGTGTCATTAAGTTCATTGGGGAATCTAGGTACCAAAATATAAAAACATTTCTAGATGAAGCGGCCATTGAATTCTAATTGCATTTCCCATGCATGTGGCATTTGAACTACAGAATAAAGGATAACGTGACATTCTAAGAAAAAGTTTATATATATATATATATATATATATATATATATATATATATATATATATATATATATATATATATATATATATATATATATATATATATATATATATATATATATATATATATATATATATATATATATATATATATGTATGTATATATATATATATATATATATATATATATATAAATATATATATATATATATATATATATATATATATATATATATATATATATTTATATATATATATATATATATATATATATATATATATATATATATATATATATATATATATATATATATATATATATATATATATATATATATATATATATATATATATATTTATATATATATATATATTTATATATATATATATATACACATATATATATATATATATATTTATATATATATATATATATATATATATATATATATATATATATATATATATATATATATATATATATATATATATATATATATATATATATATTTATATATATATATATATATATATATATATATATATATATATACACATATATATATATATATATATATATATATATATATATATATATATATATATTTATATATATATATATATATATGTATATACATATATATATATATATATATAGTATATATATATATATATATATATATATATATATATATATATATATATGTATATACACATATATATATATATATATATATATATATATATATATATATATATATATATATATATATATATATATATATATACATATATATATATATATATATATATATATATATATATATATATATATATATATATATATATATATATATATATATATATATATATATATATATATATATATATATATATATATATATATTTATATATCTTGCATACTTCGAGTTTAATCATTCTCCTATCATAACTTTTGTTCATAGGCCCACAATACTGCAATATCATCTACAAATGACAGAGGACACGTTTCGTGAAAAGTTTGATGAACTTTTGTATTGCTTGTCTATCAGTTAAGACTTTGATCGTTTAGAACGTGGTTTGAAATTGTGTATACCGAACAAACAGCTGTTTTGCAAACAATAAATTATACAGATGAATCAGCGTGTAACCAGTTCTTGTATAAGCTATTTGATTCATCATATCAGGAATAATTAGGTAAGACTTAGTTTTGGTCAAAAAAAGTCATAATTAGCTCCCAAAAATTAGGGAAACCTTCATTTGCCTTTCTGTCTGTGACTAGTTTTGCATCATTCAGTCATTAACCATCAACTTTGATCTATATCAGTCCTATGATCATATTAAGTTGCTTTTGAATACTAACAAATAGTCGGCGAATTAAGCGATAATCAATATTTGTGGATACACGCTATTCATTATTTTTAGATGTACGTTCTTGATCCTTTCAGGAGGTTTGCACTTACGCATATACTCACAGCCTATATTAGACAAGGCTGACAAGGGTGGGTCGGGTACGTATTTGACGCTGGAAGGGTCACCTCTCGACCAGAGGCGTGGTGGGTCATGTTTCACTGGAGGAAAGGGCATTTGTGCTCCCCCCCCCAAAAAAAAAAAGGAAAAAAGAAAGAAAGAAGAAGATGTAAATGCTCAGAAGAGTAAAACGTTGGACACATATATATCTGAACTGGCATGCCCCGTTTAGATGCCACCGATTAGGAAATTGCTTACAATCAGTGTTTTAAATCTAAAAGTGAAGCAGTGGTAGGGATCCAGGGGCATGCCCTCGGAGCCCTGCGTCTCATGTGATTTTGATTGCAGAATATCGCTTAATATTGTGTAAAATTAAGGGTGTAAGCCTTGCTTTTCTCGTAATTTTGGTATGACTGTATGAGAAGTGCTTAAAATTGTGACAAATCTGGGGACCAGAAACGGCGAAAGATGTTTGAACCTGGGGGCGCAAGATCTGAGGGGAACTTTCCAACTGTCATATTTTCAATGCATGTAGCACAGCAGCATAGCTTTATAAGGTCAATGTTTTTTTCCAGAATCAAATTTAAAGGCGCTCCACGAGTGAAATATGGGGTATTTTGCTTGATGTCTTTGTTACTTTCTTCAATCTGTCGATAAAAAGATCAATTATAATAAAGGGACTTTAACATTTCAAATTACCTTTTTTTTTCTTTGTAAAGGGGCACCTTTAAAACGTTACAAAAAAGATGGGAGAGGGCACGTCAGTTTACGTCAAGACAATGGCCTGGATCTAATATAGCAATATTTTCCTTACATGGCCCATTTCAATGATGCCCCACTAATAAATTTTGGGGTTGCAAATTATAAGCAGAGAACACAAAGATAGGCAGAGGCGATGTAGGGCTGTCTGGCTGTTGGGCTCCCAACTTTATCTTAACGGGAAATTCAGATGCGCTTGAAATTTCACAATTTTAGTCTTTTTGGCGATATTTGTGTTACTTTCTTTAATGAAAAGATCAGATATAAGGTCTTTGAAAAAAGGCACTTGTCCTTTTTGAAATGGCACTTTTCGATTTAAAAAAGGGCTCTTTTCCCTCAGAAAAAGAAAACTTCTTCTCTTGGAAAAGGGGCACTTTTTAAACTTTTGAGAAAAGTGGGGGGGGGGGGCGTGTCCTCTGTGCCCTTTGGTTCCACCACTTATGCTAGGGAAGAAGCCCCTGGAAGCGATATACATTTCTCGAATTTGAGAGCAGAAAGCTGTTTACATTGTGTCAACTCCAAGGATGAAGCCATGTTAGGGGCCCAATGGGCGAAGCCCCGGAAGTCATGCGTTTCTCGTGGTTTTAATAACAGGCAGACAAAACATTGCTTAAAGTCGTATCAAATCCAGGGCGTCGGAAGCTCTGTGGCTTTGGGGATTTTGGTAGCAAAACATTTCTTAAAATTGGGTCAAATCCAAAAGCGATTGGCAAAGCCATGGGAGGGGCCCAGGGGGCGAATCCCTCGGAAGCCCTATACGTTTCTCTTGATTTTGATAGCATAAAGTTTGTTTAAAATTCTGTCAAATCTAGGGGAAGGCCCCGGAAGCCCTAAATTTTTAGCGATTTTGGTAGCAGAACATTGCTTAAAATCGTCTCAAATTCACATAAGGTAAAAGGAATATACAGTTGGAACGTTTAAATGTTCAAATGTAGGATCCCACTTCCTACAATATGTGTATTTAGTTGGAGTTCAGTGATGATTTTTATGTTCTTGATGTAAGAATAAAGCTTTGAGTGAAAACATTTACATTGCTTGTTTTGTAAATGATACAAATTGCAGAAGATGAGAATACAAAACATATCAAAATATATACTCAGGACAATTGTTTCGCCCCTGTGAGCATCGGCGCTCTCTCAGAGAGCTTTCCATCTGGTCCCCTGCTACAATACACGCCAATGCTTTTGGGTGAGAACCAAAACAATCCCGGTTTCAGGTGGCAAAATTACAGTGGTAAATTTAGTTTTCATCAAACTTTCCTGATTAGCAGATAAGCAGGAAATCTCCTTCACTTTTCCGGTAATTTACTTTATCATCGGAAATTTCCTTAATTTACCTTCATTTCTACTCAAATTTCCGTCAACTGGTCAATGTTAACAATTTCATCAAATCTATCTTAATAATTTTTCAATTTTACCTTTCAAGCGGAAAGAAAACATGATATCGGGAAGGTGAAATCCTTTTCGTCAGTCAGTGGAGTCCTTTAGTATGTCATTGCTCTGGTGTTTGATTGACATGCATGGGCTGTCGTAGTTTTAACTTTCTGGTTCAAAGGAATGATAATATTACGCCTTATTAAGGAAATGGGGACCCATTAGATGTTTTGCACAATAGAACAACGTTTTAACATCAAATTTGTAAAGAGGAAGAATATTCATTGGATTATGCTTTTTTGAAGAAGTAAAAATTGAAATATTCATTAAATCTGGAATACAAAAGTATAGGCCTAACTGTATATTGAGGGAAGAAGATCCAAAGAAAACATTTTCTGATTAACTATTTTTGCAACTAAAGCAATTTTTTCAATCAGTGGCTTCCCTCCCTAAATGGATACCCTCCTAACCTCATAGAATGGACTCGACCATCCCTGGTTCAATTAACCTATACAATTGACACCGCTAAGCAGTCAGGAAAAGTTTGCTATTGTCAGATTGTGTACTGTACCACACAGAATAAGCTATCAATGCTGACATACAGCATATAATTTGTGATTGTGTCAATGACGCTAATTTGATCAATTTTTCCAAGAATTGTTTATTGATTTGCATTATTGGCATAAAATGTTTATCTCCTTTAACTTTTTTTTTTATTACAGTCAGCCATAATATTTTCAGTGACCAATCTTTTTGAATAATTATATAATTTTGATCGTATTTTCTTTGTTGGTGTAGTGATTTTTCGGTCTGTGAATGGGTATCAATATTTTTCAGTCATCAAAATCATATATCTTTTGAATAAGTCAAGATATAGATGTGTATTTATCTTTTTTGAATAAGTCAAGATATGATGTTATTTATAGCTTCTAGGTTACACACTTTACTTTGACCTATATGAGTTGTAATTAAATGTTGCACTAAGAATGTAAAGGTTGATTTGAAAGTCACGAGTGCTCACTTAATTACTATACGTTTTCTTGAATTCGTTTTCATATCTCGTTTATCTCTTATATCTAAATTGATTCAACAGTCAACAAAACGACGAAATATAAGCGGGTCATTGTTTAGAAGCCCTACTTCAAGACCTTCAGCAAGGGCATGAACAAAGTGTGTACGACAGCTCCCCTGAATTACTATTCATCTTAGAGTTTTTCGGTGCTGGCGAATATTACCTTCTTGGTTGACAATCTATCAAAGGGCACTGACAGGGTAAGGAATTACAATCTTTCTTCCTTTGCAGATTAATATTTTGATTTTGATATATTGAACTCTTAGGTTTGCATGACTCAAGACAAATTCGTGCAACAAGTTTATATTACCTCGATTTGCCGTGATAATATCTGCAAAAACTCGACTCAAGTCAGTGCATG
>JAIGNY010002094.1:0-49408 GCA_020152595.1 Chiridota heheva
CCTGAACATGGCTGAAACATTACAAATTTTTGGCCCTTAGACCCCTCCAACCCGACACCCCCTCCTCCTTGATTTTCTCAAAATCAGGGGTAATCCACACCATTCAACCCAAGAGACTCTTCACACTTCATTGACTAGCATCCAGCTATTGTTACACCATACACAACACAGGGGTAATCTATATATACCTTCTTATCTGATAACATCTTCATAGTCTATTCACAGTTCGCTTGTTAGCAACCAGCTACTGTTACACTGTACACAATAGGTTATTTATCTTATGTAGCTTGCTACAAAACTACTGTTCAGTGATATGAATCAGATTAGTCCTTGGCAGAGCCTAAATAAAAATATACATTATATGCTTGGGAGGACTTTGAGCAAAACCCATAAATGATTGATGACAATTCTTCATAAGGATGGTTATTTCATCATGATAAGAGGGATTTCATCATGCGACTATCTCAACTGGACTCTATTTTGCAGGGCAGCGGTGTCGTTGAGTTCCACGCATTTTCACACAGCTGTCACATCACACGTACAACAAACATACTACATGCTAACCTACCAGTCTCAGTTCAGCAAATTTTACTAAGTGTAATTTTTTGATCGCTTCCGACTTTAATTCATATTTTCCTTAAGTTTTATATTTTCACCGGGTATACAATAACGTTAACGCCAGCTGATTGTTCGTTATACTCAGACAAAGCCTACATACCTGATATAAAGTGCTCGTTGCAAATCCTAGTGTGAACCGCAGGTTGTAGCCGTCGCGTCGTACAGCAGAAACCTACTTCTAACGTCGATCAAGATCAGATGTAAATCGAGAAAATGTCTTTTTACTCCCCCGCACAGATCTATTAGTGCAATCAACGGCCGGCAAGATTCCGACATAATTATCTTACAAAAATAACCTTATATAACAACATGCAAACGTATGTTAAGTCTGATTAAGTGTACAGCAGACAACAGTGGTATTTCCCAACAAAATAGCGATGTAAACAAAGTCATGTGACCTCGTGACGTCAGCTGAAACACCCTTATATCATAAAAAATGCCACATAACAATGACATCACTTTATTCACTATGTATTCACCTATGTAACATCCTTCTTTGGACATCCGTATCTGACATTTCAGAAACGTCTGTTTCTGGTGAACTTTCAAGCCAAGCTTCCTTTCCCTTTATGTGTGAAAGACGTGTTGGCTTGGGAATGAAGTCATCGGTCTGAAGAAGCAAAAAAGGAGATATTCAGGTGAACATCTACCAAAAGATATCTCTTTAAGTGAAACCAAGGTTAATCACTTGCATTATACCATGGCATATTAAAATAATGAATGGTAAATACTGTACTTACAAAATAACAACCAGAAACAAATAATGAATAATAATGGCTGAGGCGCTAATTATAACTAACTTCATACAGTACTTGTCAGAAACACCGAACATACTGTACTCCTGTCCAATTCTCCAGGCAGCAGCTTGAGATCTGGGCCATGAACTTGACTGGGACTGGACAGGAAGTGAAATAAACAATGCATTTTCGCGCTTCTCTTTTGAATAGTCTTCAGAGAACCAGGCATGTGTGACTCTCCTAGCGTCAGGAACGCCAGATGAATGGTGAACGCCATCCAAAGGTTCATACACTTCTCCCAACAGCTGGATGAGGGGTAGGTGCCATAGACAACATACTGCTGCCCTCAATGCCTGACGTATCTGCATCTTTATAACTGGTTTGGCATTTTAAGTAAAGCACTATGAATGTTTTTTAAAATTTTTTTATACAATACACATTTTTCAATTAGTTTCAAAGATTGGACAATAGAAAGTTGTACTTTATCTGACTAAAATATATTCTACCTCTTTCCTAATTTTCATACCTTGTGGACATCACCTTACATCCTGATACGTATAGGGAATCTTCAGAAGGTGCTGATAGGAATATGCCCAATAAAGCATGTTTATAACTAGAAGAAAATAACTATGATAAAGACAACATGTACTTATATATGTAATACAGCATAAAAATAACCTTTGAATGACCTTGCAAACTACTGTAATACATCACGAGAGAAGAGAAGAGATCAATAATGTCTTTTGTTTCCTACAGTGACCTTTGCTAGTGGAAACCCAAAGTTAACCTACCTCCTCTGAACTTGGTTCCCTTGTGACTCTGATAGGTTTGGGAGGAGACTGCAGGTCTCGGGGGTGAACCATCTCCCTTAGCTGAAAAACAACAGGACAGTAATTCAAGTTGAATCCATACTTATCAACTGGCCCAACTGGCATATAATATGACATTAATCACCGTTGTTTTGAAGACTTTTGTGCATAATTTCTATGCAAATTCTGCTCTGAAAATTTCTCTGTCAAGCAAATAATAAAAATACTGGTTGAGATCTGATTTTTGGTAGTTTCAAACAAACATGTAACAATGTAATTCTAATCTCCACTTTCCAGTCTAAAAATGTTCACCTTTTTTTAGATCATCTTTTCTGGATAGTACCATATGTGACATTGATCAGTGTCCTTACCTTTCAGTTTTCCTTACTTATATTTCAATTTCTTGTATTTGATAAAAAGATTCATTTTTTAATCTTTGGAAATTCTGTTAAAAGACTTAAGCACTCAAAGATGCAATTTTTCCAAAAAAATATCTGGTTGATTTGACTGATTGCCGAGGCTTGTGAGACAAATAGGTTCTGAATTTTTCGACCAACCTGATTGACGGCTGGTGATGGAGCTGTCAGCTCATCTATGTTCATCACATCATTGCCAGGGGTGCCAAATATATGAAGGGACTTTGTTCTCCTTGGTGTCCTGTAGTCATCATGGTAGCCATTCACTGCACTGGTTTCACCATTAGTATGATGTGCACGTGGTGATGATCTGTATTTGGGGCAGTTGAGGGAAAAAAGTTGCAATATGAAAGAAAGATAGGTTTTGAGCAATACAATTGTAACTTAAATCAGTCTCTTACCTGCAATATTAAACTTGCAGAGTGACATAGATCGTTTCTTGAAATTTATGAACATTCAATTCCAATATTAGTAAATTATCAAAGTTTAAGAGCTTGCAAGCAATGCTCACAAGTCTGTATGCACAACGATTGTTCAGTTTAATGTTCCCATTTCACAATTTGAAAAGTAAAATAAAGACTTAATACAGGTGATCAAAATCTGAAGCGTTTTTAATACAATAAAATTGATGAAATGTATAAATAAGTTCTTTTCACTGAAAATGAGGTAACCTCCCCATCCCAATTAACAAAAACAAATCTGGCAAAATTCATCTGCTTTTAACATTTTTTCCCTACATGGAATCTAACACTTAAATCTATATTTAGAATTCATCCTACACTGAAATTGACAGACAACATGATGAATAACTCTGGCTATAAAATTTCAGTTCAATGCATTTAAACTCACCAGTGTCATCCTTTTAAAAGTCCAAATGAACCCTCAGCCCCACATTACATGCATGACAAAGTAACCAATTCCACAATACCTGGCCCTCCACAATAAGTTCCATTTTGTGCATATAGATGATGGGGAGTGTAATTTCTGATGCATAAAATCACTGAACTATCAGTGATGAGTTTTTTAATTGCTTCTAGCAGAGTCTGAGAGTCACACCCGCCGAAATGGAGGTTCTTGCGGGTTAAAAGACTGAAATTTGTAGCGAGGATTGGGCGTAATAAATTAACACAGCTTACGATTGGGATTCTTTTCTCAGCTTCTGCACTGTTCTGTCTAATTGCTCTTTCTCTATCTCCAGATCCTCTAACAGCTGCCTCTCCTTCTGTATCGCCCTCATCAGCTCCCCGCGATCCTGCTGCATGTCGCTTATCATGGCCTCATCATCACCATTGGAGGTAGCTTGAAGACTCTACGAAGAAAAAAAAAAGCAGTTTTAGATTTTTTCAAGTAGATGATCTTTGTATCATCAAATGTGTTCGAGACATGTAACAGGTACAGAGAAGGCAATAAATAGAAAGATACAAATTTCATTGTTCTGCAAAAAGAAAAGCTAGAAAAAGTATTTCAGAATACATATTAGAAATAATCACTCTTTCATGTTTGTAACACTCATTATTTACAGCATTTGTAATTTAAATATTGGTATTTTTTATTTTGTTCAATTACGCATATTCTAGTCAAAAAGTATTCACTTATTTCTTCCTTATAAAACTACTTGAAAACATCAAGAAGGATGCACCTTATTTGACGTAATAAGCGCATGAGGCGCCTACAAAAATATAATTCTTCCACTTTTTAGGCCCAAAGTTTGTTCCTAATAAGCCCCATATGGGGTCGCGTACAATATGCTATTCAAATTGTATAGTGTAAACTGCTTCAATACTAGCCCCACAATAACCACCACTAAAACATTGTGAGTGTCATATGCAAATAATGTAACAAAACTTATTCTAATTCTTCAAATTAATCAAATAAATGATATCATCAGTCACAAAATGTTGAGTGGGTGCTTATTAGAGAAGGAGCGCTTAAAACGTTGAATACTGTACTTCAACTGAGTCAAAACAAAACTTTACTCATATGCTAATTCTCATACACCCTCAGCGAGACTCTTAATGGTTGCAAATTTCACATCCTGTAACAAAACAATTGATAATTCCCAATAATATCACATTGCTCATTTCTAAACCACAAAGATGCACTTACCAAAACCTTAAGCTTATTTTTAAAAATTATACTGTTATAAACATGGAGTTTCTATGCCCGCATCATGGAAATTACAGGCCTTCATAATGTCAGTGAAGTTATTTCATGCAATCCTGCACTTATCACCAACATATATTTCTACCTTGCTTCATTTGTACACACTCGGTTTTCAACTCAAGATATCTTAAATCAAAAATATATAAGTCATAATATTTTTCTATGCCCACATCACAGAAATTACTTATCTTACCCACCTTAAAGTGCATGTGACCATTATATCCAGCTATGAATAAATATTCCTAAAAAGACCACATCATTATACTATGAATATGTAGTATTAATGCAATAGATATTCTGTAGTTTTCAAAGAGGGGGTTCTACTTATACTCATAAAATACAACACCCATGTCAATGCAATTAATGGCTAACATTGTCAAATTTCAGCACCATTTTCTCAAATTCATACAAGTGTGTAAACTATAACCAAGAGATTTTACAATTGTTTTGTAAAAAAATAAACGTTGGATAACAATGGATATCATGTTTGTATCTTTTTAGTTCAATAAATAGGCCCTCAAGTCAAATACCTATTCTTCATCAAAACTTTTTGCTCTGAATTGCTTAGGGCACTCATTGTATTAAAATCACTATGCATGCAGACATACTGTAGCGCTGAAACTGTACAGTATATACCATGGTACAAAGTACAGTCTTAAACTGGGTATAACAGGTTTATGATAAGTTTTACATTTTATTCCATTTCCTTCACTTGAGATGTAATAACAAATAACAAAGCACTTAAATCAGACAATGAACTATACTCAATGAATGGCTGATCAACACACACCAGCACTGAACAAACAAAATACATATTTTTAGCTTATAACGCAAACACAACTGATGATAAAGTGTGCTTAATGATATGTACCCCAGCTAATCAAACATGTTTGAGGATTTACGACGGGTCAATGCAAAGAAAGCAAATAATGTACAGATAACAAGAACCTTAATCTTACAAGTTTAAGTTCATTGACAGTTGTACATACTGTTTTTAACCTTAGTACAACTAAAACAGGCCAAAGTAGATGGCGCTATTTCTTAATACTAGAGTTATTATGAAGAAAATTAAGGTGAAATATAATACATATTTACAGTGCAGATAACAACAATTAAATGATTTACAGATGAATCAAAGTACAAGGACTATTGTGCAAACTGTTTATAACCTTTATACAAGGAGGGCAGGCCAAATAGGTGGTGCTATTTCTATATATCGGACTAATTATGAAGTAAGACTGAATGTATGACATTTTATTTTTATTTTTGATATCTTATTTTATCATTATTCTAACAGTTTTCAGTGTATTTCTAACTTTCAAAAAATGAATAACGAATTATAGTGTCAGTATTTGGAGACTATTTCGAGGAAATTTATCTATGGTATTCTCATTAGATCTTGAAATCAAAAAGTAAATTTTGTTGTTAATGCAAGAAATATGTAACAGGTCATATGGTTTCATTTTGGTTTATGGCCAAAATTTGGTTTATGGTCAAAAATGGTGAATAATTTGCATAATTCAATTTCTTAATTTGAACAGTCTTTGACAAAAGATAATGCAGACTGAGAGCTCATCTGACTCTAAAATGTAAAAAACTTACACAACGATTTAGGGCTGTGACGATAACACATCAGCGTTCGCGTTAACAACAAATTTATACTATATTATGCTATGGCTAAAATTTCTTATGACACATGTAGTACCTGCATCGTAGAGCTGTGACCGTTTAGCGTGTACAGGCTACACACTCGCAAATCTTGTAAACGTTTACTAAATACTTCATTGCGAGTAATCGTTTTTCAGTGTCTTGACGTTAAAAATCAATATTCATGATTCAAATCACACACACATTCAGCTGACAAAATTCCAATCAATGACTTTTTACAAACTGTACACCCGATTAGCATAATCCCTTTTAAATGTGCAAATCACAAATGTGCAGTAATCACCAATGAATGGGGATATTAAACACTTTGCTTTCGCCGAAATCTGAGTAATCCAACTTGTAAAATGCACCGCGAATGTGCAGCAGTAAACAGTGAAACTAATCATAGGCCTAACGTTAGGCCACAAGGCTTTAAATCCCACGCAATCAAGGCCTGTTATACAAGCTCTTAAATCGGCCCAAAAACACTTGAAAAATACTTGAATCGTGACAATTAGTACATTTACATGTAAATATTACCTGATGAGTCAAATAAATTTTGCAAGAAAGAAAAAATATTGCATAATAAACAAACAGAGCTAAAATTCTGCATGTGTCGCAAAGATGGCGGCCATTTTTTCAAGAGGACTGAAATTTCAGAACTTCCTGGTGGTGGTGGCGTAGTTTTGAAATGTTTTACGGCGAGGTATATCATAGGCCTAGTATGCAAGATTTTCACAAAACTTTAAAAGCCGCAGCGAATAGGACAAAAAAGTTACACGATGTTGAGTTTAAATGACATTGAAAGAAAGTTATCTGTTCTTTCTAAACTGAATTTCCATGCATATTTTCCATAAAATGATGATTTATACTGCAGAAGTAAAACTTTTTACGATTTGGAAAGCAAAACTCAGCGTCTATTTGGGTAATGGAGTCAGTACTTTTGCCATACTGGTTGCGCGATTTTTTTACTTCGCCTCGTAGTTTGGAGCAATTTTGGTGTATTTCCAAAAATTACGGTACTAAACGCGTGTACACGAAACACGCTCGCTTTTTTTGGCATGTACACGTTTACTAAAATCCGTAAACGTTCACAGCTCTACTGCATCGTAAAATTTAGATATAGCATGTGAAATTTTACGCCTAAGTTTTTTATTAACATAAATGAAAATCATAAAAATCTTACCTCTCTGATGCGATTGAAAGTTTTATTTCGCACAAAAATGATTTTGAATTACTCAGAAATAAAAGAAAAATGACACAACTACGAGACTAACAACCGAATGATTCAACATGTCCATACAAGTACTGTACATAAACACATATAGGCTAGTTTACCCCGCTAAGCGTAGCGGGGATATTTACGAGAGTTATACTTACCTTCCATGCTATAATATGCAATCTGGTCACACGACCTGATTCTAACGCACTTCTAACCGAACCTAAAAAACGCAGTAACCAGCCAAGCCCTGACCTCCATAATACCTCTGTACCACCTCACTCAACATTCCACCGAGGCCTGAACGAGGGGGAGGCGGGGCGGGATGCATGGAAGGTAAGTATAACTCAGTAAATATCCCGCCACGCTTTAGCGGGTAAATTTACTTCAAGTTATACCTTACCTTCCATGCTATAATATGCAATCAGATTGCAACCGAGGATAGGAAGGAAGGAGTTCAGATCGCCACATTTTTTTTTTTTTTTTTGGCTGGTACGAAAACTCACACGAACCGAATCCCGTTTAAGGGACGAAATTCCTTCACCTCGGAAGGATGAAAGACCTCAGAGTGGGAGGAACTAAAACATAGGAAACCACGGCGAGGTACAGTCAAACCGAACAAGGCACCATTCGTTGACAGTAACGGAGGCAAACCTCGAAAGAACCTGAGCGTAAAGCCCAGAAAAACAAGCCAACCGGAAGAGCGTTTGGACACAATTACAGCAAAGTGTCCAAAAAACGCCACAAGCCACCGGATTCGTCACGAGACAGAACCGGCGAGGAAACTACGATTGGGAACGGCGTGTACCAATGAAAACGAATTGAAGAAATCCCGGACAAGGGGAAAAATTCGTTAGCGCATAACCGCGTAAGAGCTAAAGTTAGCGGGGAACACGAGCGTCGAAAAAGTGAGTCAGACCAAAAACAAGAGAAAAACATAAAAAAGCGGTTTCTCGAGAAACGCCGGCACGAGAGATCCCGTGAAAGAGGTTATGCGAACCCGAGTGCATACAGCGGCCGTTCTCGGCGAACAGTTCAGACTACTTTAACAGAAAGCCACTGGATGATCTATCGGAGGAAAATGTCACATGACACACTACGAAGAGATCTCCCAGAACTCACCAGTGGTCGCGAGTCAAAGACCGTGAGACCCCACGGAAAAACCCTGGTGGATAGCTGCAAGGTATCCCAGAGCTCATGACGGAACTTATGACAAAAATCGTCCTGACCCGAGGCTCGTGACGTGAAGCCTGCAAGGTCTCGAGCAGCCAAAGTTAGTCCTGCGCCGGGGCGAAAAAGGGTCAAGTACCCGTCAAGTTTCCGACAGAAGGGGTCACAAGAAAAGTGCCCGACCTTGATCAAGAAGCCCGCCGGCACCGACAGTGATATCTGACGGGTGAAAACCGTAGCAGTTGCGGGACAGCGTAGCTCCAGGCCACGCCTATCAACAGCGAAACTTGTCTAAGAAGTTGACTGGAGAAAGTGTTAACGCATTACGTATAGTAACAACCTTGAAACCGTGGAGCCTCACGGCTGGGCGCGGAGAAAACGAATACCGTATGTCTGTACGGGCAGTTAAGTAACAGGCCGAAACCGCAAGGAAGCAGCTGTAAGGTGTTAAAGTATGGAAGGAACCACACGTGCCGTTGTTGGTAATAGCTACCCCAAGCGAAGGTTGTCTACCAAAAGGCCACCTATGGTCAAGAAAATATCCTTCATGGAGGTAATATTGACAAGTAGGGGTAACGTACACGTCAACCGTATGAGTCATAAACCCCAACACTGGGGTAGAAATCACGAAAGAGGTGGCGTCCTGTGTATACTACACGGACCGTTAAACACCCTGCACCACGGAGGCGGAAAGCGGCGTGGCTACTGGGGACTTCGCCGTACAAAGTCACGCAACCCGTTACGTATAATAGATCCGTTATGGGTCTACAAAGGCGTCAGCGCGACAAGTAAAAACCACGAGTCCACATTAACGGCAGCGATGTCGCTGTGCACCACGGAGCAAAAGCTCGTGGCTACGCGAGGGGACAACTGGTACTGGTGCACGTGTCCCAACGGCGAGTAGCGATCAGTACCAAAGGACCATCTAGGTCCACGATGGCGTGAACGTACTACACCTGTAACGTGAGTCGTTATCTCATTATACCTCTATTCACCACGGGCCACCGAGTAAGTGGCGGCGTAGGGAAGAAGTACACAGTACGCGTTCCGTTGAGAATAGGTAAAATATATATAAACTGAGGCCGTAAGAAATACGGAGGAGTTCGCGTGCCACGCAAGCTATCTGAGTCGTAAACTGAGTTTGTTCCATCGGACTCTGAAACCGGTAGCTGCGTGGGGAAGAGGGGACGACCGTCGTGACTCAATCGTGTCGGTAAGAGAAGCGGCGCGAACGCAGTAGTTCATGGCTACTGGTCCTCTACCACACAGCCAGCGCGCTGGTATGAGCCGTTAACTCCGTTTGTATAAAATCACTCACGGACGCCGCCGGCGACTCTGGCGTGGGACTGCCGTCGAGCGCTAAAAGCGTCCCAGCAAGAAAAGGCGACCGCGGAACACTGCAACACGGCTAACGGTCGCAATATCCCGAAGTTCCGATACCGGGTTTATCGACGTTGCACGAAACCGGCGTTAATATCTGTAGAATGTAAGCCCGGGGGTCGTTCGACGCAAGAATCACATTCAGAGTAGTTTGAACGGTGGAACTACGTAACACGGAGGAATAGCTCGTGATGGTATGCCTCCCGTGAAAGAAGGAAATCTTATCACCCGGCGCTAGGCCTCGAAACCCGAGCAAGCGCTAACACGCGGCGCATCCTGGGGCGTGGCGTACCCGACAAGCGAGGACTCGTCCACCGTGTCCATGAACTGGTGAAAAACTATGCGGAACCGTGGCGTTCAACGCGAAAATCTCACCAAGTCAGCTCACGCGGACGTGGGGATCTCGAAACTAACGGGTGTGACGACGTTTGCGTTACCTTGCTGTAGAACTAAGCAGCACTACAGACCCAAGCGTCATCCCATGCCCCGGGCGGAGTCGCCAAGTTGTGTTACGGACCGTGCACGGGCCGTAAAACAAGCCGTGGGGGCGTATGGAACCGATACGAGCCGCACGGACCCTAATGGACCCGATGCAAGGAATCCAATGGCTCTACAACTAGCCGTAAAAAGGGGACTAACTCACGTAAGACCCGTGGGGCGCCGCCTCTTGTTGGCCGACCGGTCCCATCGCGGAACCGAGGACCACAGCGGTGTACACGGGTTTGAACAAAGTCGATAACACCAAAGCGCAACCTAAGAAGCGTTTGCATGCGACGCACCGCAGGACAGTCAAGGCGGCGTAACGCACCGACACTAGGGACCTGCCCGTGTGTCGATGATATAGGCGCAAAACATCGCGGAACTGTGACGTTCAACGCGGAAAAATCCTACAGAGGCAGTTCACGGCCGTGGGACAGCGTAGCTATGACCAAGCAGCTTCCTAGCTAGCGAACTCAACTTCAAGGTTCATCGTGCAGTGTCACGTTATCCCGTTGCAAAAACTCCGGTCGTCGTACAGGCCCGTGACGGTCTAGAGAGAAGCGTTTGCACGCCAAAGCGGGACCTCTGAGGTGCGTAGCGTCCGACGGACGGAGGCCTGTCCTCCGTGCCTACGATACTGGTGAAAGTAATTGCGGAAATGTAACGTTCAACGCGGATAATCGTATAAATGGTGTTCACATGATCGTGGAACTGCGAGCTAATGGCCACGGAACCATGAATAGAATAGCTCTCACGCGCTATACTACTTGTGAAGATTATCACTTGTCACCTGGCCACATAGCTCGTAGCTAAGCGGGTGCATATCCGGGTAAATCGTGACGTGTACGATATCCCGTTACAAAACTACGGAGCCGTGCGCATCCGAACACGGAGCCGCGCGCTCGGTCGCACCTTGAAAAATACCGGTCGCGGTGGAGTCTGTGCTCCGACCACGCGCTGGAACCCAATCGCTGCAAAGAGTACCACGAATGGACTCGCAGCATAATCTGCGCCGTAACGCGTGAGATGGATGTGACCGAGCGTCAAGCAAAGAAGCGTTATCACGCTATGCCGGGTCATCAAAGGGTGTGTAGAGCATCGGCGCCGAGACCTGTCCTCCATGTCCATGATACTGGTGAAAATAATTACGGAAACGGTAATGTTCAACGCAGACAATCTTAATTGCGTTCACACGAAGTCGTGGAACTGCGTAGCTAATGGCTACAGGACCAAGAAGAAAATAGCTGTCCTGATGCTATACTTCTTGTAAAGAAAGTCATCTGTCACCTGACCACGTAGCGTAGTAGCTAGTGGGCGTATAACGGGTGAACCATTACAGTGTACGTTATCCCATTAGAGATAAGTTCGGCTCACTGGAGCCGTCCAATGGAAGCGAAAGGACCCATAAACGCGGACCGTGGACTCGTATGGAACCGTACGGACCCGTAAATACGGGCGCGGAACCGTCCAATGGAACCGTGCGGACCCGTAAAACACGGGACCGTGGAACCGTCACGGACCCGTAAACATGGGCCGTGGAACCGTATAACTGTCGTAGCCGTTGGCTCTGGGACCAAGAAAGAAAAATAGCTGTCTCAATGCTATACTTCCGGATGAACCGCACGGTGTCACGTCTTTCAGGCGCTCCGCTAGGAGTGGCGGCGGCCCCGCCTCCCTGGCTTTGGACCTGGGTGGCGGTGGGGAGACGAAGAGGGCCTCTCAGACCGTCGCTTCTCCACTTTCTCCGCCGCTCTTTGAAAGTACCGGTCGCGGTGGAGTCTGTGCTCGACCACGCCGCTAGATCCCAATCGCTGCAAAGAGTACGGGGATTTGACTGCAGCATAATCTGCACGCGTAACACGTGAGATGGATGTCACGAGCGTAATTTAAAAAGCGTTTGCACGCTACGCATCACGAGACATCCTGGGTGTGTAAAAACATCGACACTCGGGGACCTGTCCTTCATGTCCATGATACTGGTGAAAATAAATACGGAACTTGTAACGTTCAACGAGACAGTCTTAATTGCGTTCACACGAGCCGTGGAACTGCGTAGCTAATGGCTACAGGACCAAGAAGAAAAATAACTGTCAATGCTATACTTCTTGTCAAGAATGTCACCTGTCACCTGACCACGTAGCTAGTGGGCGTATAACCGATTAAACCGTACGATGTACGTGAACCCGTTAAATACGGACCCGTGTAAACACGGGCCGCGGAACCGTCGAATGGAACCGTCCGCCCGTAACAACGGGCCGCGGAACCGTATGGAACCGTCCGCCCGTAATAACGGGCCGCTGGAACCGTCCGCCCGTAACAACAGGCGCGGAACCGTATGGATCACGGAACCGTCCAATGGAACCGTCCGCCCGTAACAACGGGCGCGGAACCGTATGGACCACGGAACCGTCCGCCCGTAACAACGGGCCGCGGAACCGTATGGATCCCGGAACCGTATGGATCCGTCCCCGAACCGCACAATGCCCGCACATAGGGCTGCGGAACCGTCAGGGATGATCCAACGGAACCGTATGGAACCGGCCGCCCGTAATAACGGGCAGCGGAACCGTGACGGGACCGTCCAATGGAACCGTCCGCCCGTAACAACGGGCGCGGAACCGTATGGAACCGCCAATGGAACCGCCCGCCCGTAACGGGCGCGGAACCGTATGGAACCGCCCAATGGAACCGTTCGCCCCGTAATAACGGGCGCGGAACCGTATGGAACCGCCCAATGGAACCGTTAGCCCGTAATAACGGGCCGCGGAACCGCCCAATGGAACCGTTCGCCCCGTAACAACGGGCCGCGGAACCGTATGGAACCGTCCAATGGAACGTTTCGCCCGTAACAACGGGCAGCGGAACCGTATGGAACCGCCCAATGGAACGTTAAGCCCGTAATAACGGGCCGCGGAACCGTATGGAACCGCCCAATGGAACCGTTAAGCGTCGAATAACGGGCCGCGGAACCGTATGGAACCGTCCAATGGAACCGTTCGCCCCGTAACAACGGGCCGCGGAACCTTATGGACTCACGGAACCGTCCAATGGAACCGTTAAGCCCGTAACAACGGGCAGCGCGAACCGTATGGACTCCCGAACCTTATGGAACCGTCCCGAACTCACAACAACGGCGTTCAACGCGTTACAAGGGTTGTGGAGTCGACAGGGACTGTCCAATGGAACCGTTTGGAACCGTGTTTACAACTTAGGCGGCGCTCGTTAACGCCCCTAAGAGGTTCTCTCTCTCTCTCACTTACCGTTACGGAACCGTCCAATGGAACCGTTCGCCCGTAACTTTTTTTACGGGCGCGGAACCGTATGGACTCGGAACCTTATGGAACTGTCCCCGAACTCACAACAACCGCGCGCAGCGTTACAAGGGTTGTGGAGTCGACAGGGACTGTCCAATGGAACCGTTGGAACCGTGTTTACAACTTAGGCGGCGTTCGTTAACGCCCTAAGAGGATATCTCTCTCTTACCGTTACGCTCTAGGCGCAACGCCTCTAAGAGCGTAACCTTTCTCAGTGAATCTCTTTATATATCTGAAAAGAGAAGAACATATATCCATGCGTACATACACAAATACGGCAAAGTAAGTATGATCTTACGGACACGCTAAAGAGAGACGAGGCCTAGCAGTCTAAACAGAACACCAAAACTCTCTTAAACAGAAAAAATTTTTACTGAAAAATAAATTTCTTAAGAGAAGAACGTAAGTCCAAGCGTACAAACCTAAACACGCAAAGTAACTATGATCTTACGGACACGCTAAAGAGAGACGAGGCATAGCAATCTAAACAGAACAACAACACTTGCTTTAACAGAAAAAATTTAAAACCAAAAATTTTCTATCTGAAAAACTTTAGAAACCCGAGAAAACGCATCCAACGTAATGACTTTACTAGCGCCCGGGTAGCGTGGGAAACACCAACCACTGTGTACTTGAGGTCTGTAAAGATAAAAGGAAAGATTATTTTCCCTGTAATTAGGTCGTCGGAGAGACCCACCCACGGTCTCTCCGACACCCCAAGTTCAATCCTGAAAATTAAATATTTTATCTCCAAACTGTGTGAGAAAAATAAAAATATTCATATGCTGTTAACGTGAAAACGAAAAATAAGCTCGCTAGTAACAACTGTAGCTCCCTAGAGTTGTTACAGGGCGACCCACATTTACCCAGCGGTGACTAAGACCCAATGCGCATGCCAAAATCGAAAAGGAAATTGCCGCATACGAGAAGGTGTACTGAAATATCCTAACGTGTTAAACACTATATATAGTATAACGCTAGGGTCACCTCGAGGCGGGTGGGGCTAAGGGAGAAAAGACTAATTCGGGCGAGAGGTCCCCTAGACAGGCACAACCTGTGCTCTAGGACCTAAAACACCCACCACGCAGAGTAGGACGCTCGAACTAGCCACTCGCTATGTACGAATGGAGACAAAAACCCGCTATCCTAAGTGTAGGCTACAGGTAAAGTCGTGTAGGTCGGCCAAGAAATCTCGGACCCATGGCTATCTCACCCTTCTCTCGGAAGACTTGAAAAGGCGAGCCAGATGAGAACGGGCAGCGTAAAAACCCTTCAGGTAGAAGCTGCCGAAGAGAAAAGAGTTAGAAAGGTTAATTAAAAATAAAATAAAAGTGACCAGTTTTCAGCGATGTTGTGAAACAAACGCGCTGAAAAAGAGTGAGGTGGTACAGAGGTATTATGGAGGTCAGGGCTTGGCTGGTTACTGCGTTTTTTAGGTTCGGTTAGAAGTGCGTTAGAATCAGGTCGTGTGACCAGATTGCATATTATAGCATGGAAGGTAAGGTATAACTTGAAGTAAATACATATATATATAGTCAGTATATACATGTACACTGTATGAGAAAGTTTTGATGTTGTTTTCATAACGATATCATTAGCTGGGATTCTACTTTCATTCAATTTAGCGAGGCAGGCCTACACAAGTGTGTGTGTGTTAACGAAACTTGCAAGCTTCGCTAGCGCGCAGTGCCCTGTACATTACGCAGTGCCCTGTACATTCAATGGCAAATTTACAAAATATGCCAAAAATAAAGGGCTTGTCGTAACCAAATACGCCAGACAAAAAATTATAACGCAACCTCTGTTACATGTGTTAACATTATTAAAAACAAACGAACCTTCCATTAAATATTTAGTATAATCCTTCAAAAGTGTACAAGTTCGCGATTCACACTTGCCACTTAAAATCAGTAATATATTTAAACACACACACAACTTTTATTCAATGACTTTTACAATTCAAACTTTACATTCGATCAACAAAGGATCTAATCCCTTTGAAAGCAGGAGTTGAAATTTGCACTAATTAATTATGAATGGGGCTAATTTTCACTTTGATTTGCCGAATTTAGAGCTTCTTGATGTAGAGGCTAAGGCCCAATTAACAATGCTACATTACTATTGTTAGGCATAAATCTGCAAAAGATTAACACCTGTTTTATAAGCTGTAAAACTGACCCAGAAAATGCATGAAGAAATAAGCTTTATTATTTTCACTGCGAAATAAATGAAAAAAAAAATGGTTGAAAGTTCCTCACAAACAGCACAGCCAATTTTTCCAGAGGGTTCCTCAAATACAGTAGTTGGAAATCAGTCTGAGCTGGAATATTTGTTATATGTTAGCTGGTGGCACCTTTGCAACTTGTACTGCATGGTCATAAGTGTTAAAAACATATCAATATACTTGCAAGCCATGGCAAATTTACTTGCCGATATTTTATTTCTGCATCTGTTTAAAGCTTGTTTCAAGCATGGATTACTTTTTTTAAACCTTACGGATAATTTGACAACTTATTAGCGCGCAGTGCCCTGTACATTATGCAGTGCCCTGTACATTACGCAGTGCCCTGTACATTCGACAGCAAATTTACAAAATATGCCGAAAATAAAGGTAACAGAAGATATGCTGGGCGCCCTCATGCCAGGTGGATGGATGGCCTGAAAAGTTGGAGTGGATTGTCTGCATCTGATCTGGCTACTGCAGGGTGGTCCCGAATTCTACTTCAAAAACCTCAGCCAGACACATCCTATTCAATGACCCTGAGGAGTGTGTCAACGAGCCGCTAGGCTTATGGCGATTGATTACAAGGCCCCTACTCAAGTTTTGTGAAAATTCTCATTTTTTGGCCGGCTATCGCTTATCGTAATTATTGTAGGGCAATAACAGATGCGAAAAATATTTCCAAAATTCATTTTTTTTAAATGTCGAAATTTAATTTTTTAATTGGGGGTGGGGTTGAGGGGAAGTGGGGTTGGGTTGAGGAGGTTGGGGTTGAGGGGAGGCTGGGGGTAGGGGTTGAGGGAGGTTGGGGGTAGGGGTTGAGGGGAGGTTGGGGGGGTAGGGGTTGAGGGGAGGTTGGGGTAGGGGTTGAGGGGAGGTTGGGGGTAGGGGTTGAGGGGAGGTTGGGGGTAGGGGTTGAGGGAGGTTGGGGGTAGGGGTTGAGGGGAGGTTGGGGTAGGGGTTGAGGGAGGTTGGGGGTGGGGTTAAAGGGAGGTTGGGGTAGGGGTTGAGGGGAGGTTGGGGGTCAGTTTAAATGTTTAAACTAAAACAGATTTAGTCGTTTAAACGTTTAGGCTATTAAACGAAAATGCACTCCTACTGTATAACTGTTGCATACATTGAGCCCTCAAAATTACACTAGTTGTGACATCACAACCTACTTAGTTAATATGGACTTACCGTATGTCAGTATGTCAGGAGGGTATTCAGGTATTAGATGTTATTATTGTTCTTCATTGTTGATTTGTTTGTTTGTATGGTGAGAGGGGTGTTTCACAGTGGTAGGGTTTTTGTGTCTTCACTTATTTGGGGATAATCACTTATAAAGGGATTCTACCTTTGAAGTCATTTGCATGAGATTCTACAAGAAACTCCAGTCCTTATTTTTACAGCATTTCTTTTCTGTGTTTCTCTGAATTAATACCATGTGCAATTATTATATGTGAATTAGCAACTGAAACACAAGTGCATTTGCATTCAGTTTTAAAACAGTATCTAGTATATTAAGAGTAATTTAAAATCTGAAGATATGACTTGTCACAGTTCAGTAACTTTTTCAACTTTAACAATATCTCCTGAATGTAAAACAAATATAATAGTAATTCCTTCAGTTATGTTGTCCTGATTGTTCTCCTCTAACATACCAAATACACATGCCTGTCTACTGAACTCTCTCAGCAAAGGCTTTATGCTATTTACACAGGATTTCAAGACAGAAGCCAGACTAGAAGCCAGACTTGTATTGTCAGTACCTTTCCAGGAGTACGAGTGCAATTAAAAATTTATGAGTACAAGTACAAGTCATTTTGCCAAAGAAAAGTGTGAGTACATGGTCTTAACCCTTACTGAAATTTGTGCCCCATTTTAGCCCGCCTCCCGAGCTCAAAAAAAGTGCTAGTAGAGTAAGGGTTAATCAACCGCGACAAATGGTCATGGTTAACTCTGCTGCCTGGAAGACAGAGGACCCTTCAATAATCACGCTTTGATTAACCCCTTAACGCGATATTTCGCCGTTTGGGTGCCCCATCTTTGGCCCCGCCTCCCGAGCGCATTTTCAAAAAAGTGCTGGTAGAGTAAGGGTTAATCTCATGAGTACGAGTACAAACTCAAAAACTGTGCTCATGAGTACAAAAATTGTACTCGCATTACAAGTCTGCAGAAGTCGGTGAGTAAAATGATAAATACCTTTTGCTGTTCTTTTAACGTTGCTTTATTAGATTCCAGCTGCTTTCTTTTCTTTTCCATCTTTTGCTCCTCCTTCTCCAAGCTCCTTTGTTTCTTCTCTAATTCTGTCTCTCTCTGCTTCAAGGATTCACTCACCTGCAATAAGCAATAACACATAAATCATAGATTAAAAACACTTACATTGATTGATGGAAATCAAATAAAGAACAAGAGTAAAAATTCTAAGAGCTTACAATCAATTATACAGGATATTGGTCTATGCTCTTAAATAAGAGATTCATATTGAATGATTCATATTGAGCTCACAATGTACAAGAGGTGGCTAACCCTCCAAATACATGATCTAGTTTCAGCCTAGAATCCAAGTAAGTACCTTCTTTCAAACAGTGTTGACAATTATTTTCAGTTCTTGCAATAAACATAAAAGATTGGATACTTTTCATCCCAATTTTTTTTTTTGAACCAGCATGGTTTCCTGCCTTTTCCAAAAACCCTAATAACAGGAACAGCTTAATTGGGAATTGGGGACACTTGATATTTATGGTTTGCTGAGAGCATTTTTAATTATTTCAGATGTGCCTCTTGATTTTTCTGTTTATAAATTCCCCCAACGAAATTTGGACAGTTTTCTATGTTTTCCAACCTCCCAACATTCAAGGACATTTCTTATACCTCTTTAAGTGTCCTCTCCTGTTCCTCGTGGAGTCCGGTGCATCTTCTCCTTTTTCTTTTCAAACTCCTCCTCTGTTTCCTTCAAGATGTCTCTGTGCTCTTCTTCAAGTCCTGCCCTAATCTCATCCAGAGAAACCTTCTGTGAGGACTTGTGCTTGTTCAACTAAAAAAGAGGGTATGTTTGATAACAGGAGTAGTCACGCCCAGGGGGTTATATTGTGAACAAATCTACTGAAAATCATGTACAGTATGCAACGAAAGATACCACCAGTATGCCTACTACAACACTGTCAGAAGGATGGATTGGTGGTAAAGATGCATCATCCATATTCACCTAATTCCTTGACTAGGTGTAAAAACACAATTTTGAAATGGTTTAAATATACAGGAAAGAAGCAGTCAATGACTGATTAAAAATCTAAAGAAATTGTTTTTTCCATCAATTTGGTTCTTTAATAGACCTCTTTCATAAGAATGCCTATGGAAGATTAAGCTATTTAAGCTTTGGAGCTGGGATAGATAAACAACAATTATGCATAAAGGAATGTTATTCAACTGCTATGGTGTCTTTTGTCCTGTATCATGCAAAGAGATATGGCTGACCATTATCTTTTCAACTTGCATTGTAAGTTTGGGAGGACGAGTGTGTGAAAAACGTGGTGTTCATTCACTTCCCATCCTGGCTGGCCCAGTCAAGTCCAAGTTCATGTGCGGCAATTTGTTGGCAGCTGGAGAACTTGACTGGAGGCGCTGTGGTCTACAGTAATGGGATGGTATAAAAGCCTATTGTATGTATGTGTATGTATGTATGTATGTATGCATGCATGTATGTATGTATGTATGTACTGTATGTGGTGGATACCATTCTTACCTTCTCATCCAATTCTTGATTGAGTGATTTCACTGCTTGCTCGTGTTCTTTCTTCATCCTCTCCAGCTCCTTGCGCTGCTCGTCCTTCAGTTCCTGCTTTCTTTCTGACAGAACTTTCTCCATCTGCAAAAAAAAAAGAAGATGAAAACCTTAGGTATTGTTGCAGTTAATGCAAGGAAAGGGATGTCTGCACAACAATGTGCATGCCAATGCATTTCAACAGTCCCAGTCAAAATCGATATATACACTTTAATATTTACCAATCTTTGTACCACTCTTCTTCAAACTTGTTATCTGAAAATACTGGATTTGTTCCACCTTTTTCTATCTAAAAATCACTTAGCTAATTTCCTGCTTCTACATAATCTATGAAGCATGCATATTGGCCCTACACCAATACAAAACTCAATGCAGACTTTTCATAAACCAAGCAGTAAAATCAATTAGAGTAGTATTCCATTGAAAAGTGTTTTTATAAATCAAAAACAAACAATATTAGCAAACAGAGGTTCATCTCCTACTGTGTTTTACTGTTTATTGATTCAAAGTTGTGTTCGCCCATCAAGTACATTTGAACACAAGTACACAAAATACAAAGAAATGTGAGTACTTGGGTTGGGATTTAGTAGCATTGGTAATATTCAATACCCTTGCATTCAATATAAGTATATTATTTCATAAATTATGTTACTTTCCTGTTGGGGCTCCTTTAACAACCACATTAAAACAAACTAGCTTAAGCAAAGGGAAAATGGTTCAATAGCATCTGTCTCTGTCATTAATCACATATCAATTACTTGATAACTTTCCCTTAAAATATCTAGCAGGACACCTACTCCACTTTCCATTTCTTGAAGGGCTAGCTGTCTGTCTTTGGTCAGTCTTAACTTCTCCTCAGCCCTCTTTCTCTCTTCCTCCTGCTGTTCCTCAATCTGAGCATTAAGGTCATCCATCTCCTAAATTTTATCAAAGAAGGATATATTTTAAGGTGAAAATTGGCTTGATGGAACAACATCAAAGACCCAAACGAAAGATTTGATTATTTTATTCAACTAAGAATCACCTGGTAGCCCTTGATGTGTTTGGCAGAATCATCTAGTGTTGCCTACTTGGATTGACATGGGCAGACAGGATCTCCAATGATCAACTTTCGCTATTGATCGGGAAACAAGATGGCTTTTCTCATCAACCACTATCCTAAAGCAGCAAGTTCCTTGGCATGGGCAATGTGACCTTGCTCTAATGATGTGTGGGCTCCTCTCAGGTGCCAGGAGATCTACCAGTGGTCTTCATGCAAGATTGGTTGACATCTTAACAAATGGAATGGGTTTACTGCTTCAGATTTGGCTGCTGCAGCATGGAGTGGTAGACTTAAACACAACCCAACACAACTCACCATTATTCAATAATCTTAAGAAATGTGTCAATAAGCCACTAGGCAGTGAATAAATGAATGAATATTCAACTATAATCAGTCTCTGGAAATCACAAAAGTATGTAGGATATAAACTGAAACAACAAAATCATAAACATTATTCTGCCAAAAAGAATGAACAGTGCAATGGCTAACTATTCAAGTGATACAAATGTGAAAGTTTGCACTTCAGACATTAATAAAAAAGGAAAGGCTAATAATTATATTGTCCACCCAAAGGTGCTTCACGTCGAGTGCAAAACTGACCATGTCAGCAAGTCAATGCCAATTGGGAGGAAAGCCAGAGTACCAGGAGAAAAACCCATGACATGAGGCAGGTATCAAACCTGCACGCATGTGAAGATGCAGTGGTGCACAACCAGAGCTTTAATCACTCGGCTATCTGAAGACCCCAAATAAGTCACTCATTACTTTATCATCTTCGTCAAATACGCAGGTATCCAATCATATGACAGCTGGAGTTGCATTAAACAGTCACTTTGTCATGCAACAGTTGTCAAAATGATATCCATGTTTATATGTTACAATAATAAAATATGTTGAAAGATGAGAAAACGTTCTTATCTACTGTTCAAGTAACAGTTATTATATTGTTTTTCAAAATGGGGATATATGTCAAGCCTTTGTAAGAATTTGTCTACTATCTTTTTACAAATGACAATTACCAGATGTAATATGTACAATATAGGCAAAGTTTTGTTGGTACATATTTCACTGCTGTGAATTATAGTATCACCTTAAAACGTCATGTTTCTTGTATAATTTGAGATAACTTGATCCATTATTTCCAAAATATCAAAATTATGTCAGTGATATTTATATCCAATTAACAAAATACTGCCCTCTATCGTTGATGAAAATGAAAACTCATCTGTCACAATCAACCTGATTTACATAGCATAGCATAGAAAGGTTTAACGTCCCAAAAGCATCCAGTGCTGGACATTATATCAAGATGGCCACGGCCTTTGATAACCAGTTGTGAACTCACTGGTTGCATAGAGGAAGATGAATAGCCCTTATTGACCAATCATGATAATTATCTGTTGCAATAGCTTTTTAGTCCAAAATCCTCAGTCTACAAGATTGAACAAAAACATCACTTAAAAATCACTAATCAACAAACAAACAAAACCTTCACTGTTAAAACCACCCTATTTGTAAAATATTACTTTCAAGCCAGACACATTGCAACAGGGGAATACTTTTGTCCTTGTGTTGAGTGTGAAAGTCAGTACAGCTGCAGTGAAATTAGTTTACTATTAATGTCAGATTATGACCATGGAAATTGAGGTGAAGTGTATGGAAATCCTGGTGTAATTGCTCATTTCTTGTGCTGCATTGTGGTTTCTGTTGTGAGTAAGATAGACCCCGACAGATTTTATATTTTGTTGGGGCTTAAACACAAAATGTATTGCGAGGTTTAGACTTAATGTAAATTACAATGAACATGCTTACCCTTTTGTGTTTCTTCTCCATTTCTGACTTTCTTTTCTGGACCTCCTCTGCATGTGCAGCTTTCATATCCTCCAACTCTGCCTCCAGTTCCTTTGCTAGCTTTGTCTTCATCTCTTCCAGAACCTTAAGAAAAGTATATAAAGAGGTTTTGTTTTCTAAAATTTTACAGATGGGTTGGCATTTCATAAAACACAGGTAAGTATGATCACTATTAACAAAAAATATTTGGATGGCGAGTTGATATCAAAGTATAAGCTTAATCTATTCCTCACAAAATAGATACAGCTTGCATTCAGTCACAGCATGTGTTTTTATGCATAGAGATGCTGCTAATCAGAATCAATTTGTACTGTGAGGTACACTTGCATAATAGCATCCAAAAATTATTTCTTTTAAAGACGCACTCGAATAAAATGTAAGGGCGCATTTTTTTGGAGTCTCCAAAATATTCCAGTGAACGTCTTGCATAGGCTATATATACAAATAAACAGCCTTTTTGGATTTGTATATTCATAGCTTTGCTGCGCTGCCAATCATGCACATAGGTGTACGTGTGTAACGTAATCGGCCAGTTATTAAGACTTAATAAATGCTCACAAAATTTATTATTTTACTATTTTCCCTTGTAAATGTGGTCGCCCAATAAACTTTCTTGGAAGCGGCGTCGATTCATGGTTGGAGTGCATTTCAATGGTCATTTTGTAATAATTCAGCGAGGAGTTCTTAGGTGGAGACTTAAGATTGTCGTGAGGCAAGTGTGACATTAGGACATGATATTTTGAAAAGGTATTTATTATTACACTAACGTTACCATCTAATAATCATAGTCATACATTACTACAGTATTAGCCACAGCCTCCCAGACATATTGGCTGCTTTATCGGCTACATATAATGGGCTTTAGGTTGAATGTAGTCCCGAAAATTATGTCGCTATCGAACGTACCAAATTAAAGCCTATAAATGGTTTGCCAAAATTTATCATGTACACACACAATGAAAATTTTGAGAGTACTCTGCGAGTGAACAATCTTTCATTGAAAATAAATCCATGAAAAAATGGATCACTAGACTTAATTGGATGTGGACCAAATTATCACAAAAAGACGCCCTCACTCAAAAGCTCCTATAAGAATTATTTACACAATGAACTACTTATTCTACCCTCTGGTTCTCAGTTTCTTGTTTCTGTTTCTGCTCCTCCTCAAACTCTTCTACTGCATCTCTGATCCTCTGCAAAACAGCATCTTTTTCTTCCTGAATCTTTTTGCCTTCAGTCTTCCTCACTTCTTCAAGATCTTCTTTCAGCTTTGTGATACCTTCATCTTTCTTCTTTCTGTGAAGATGAGGTTCAAAAAGCCAAGTCAGATGATGCATTATTGACTCAATTTAACTATGTGATTGATTAATGAGTGTTAACTCAAGTGCAAGGAAGTTTTCTTGTGGAGGAAATGAATGAGGATTAAAATTTTAATGAAATACAATGAAGATTAACAAACATTTTGCTCACTTTCAAACAAGAGTGGTTTAAAGGATTAGTTCAGTAGTCACGTAAGTTTATATTATATGAATTTATATCTGTGTAGAAATAACTGGTGTAGTAAGTCTACTATGGAAGGTTGGCACGCTCATCTTCACATTCTTAGCAATTGTTAATGTATTTATATTAAAAAAATTTTTTACTGTTTGAATGATTTTCCTTGAATTTTCTTCAGGTGGTAAATTATAATTACCCTTCCTAGATTCTGTTTTACTACCTTCCTGACATATCCAATGGTTTTTAGGTCACAAAATCGTAGAAAAAAATATGATAGAATACATAGAGATTTTGAGGAATCTAAGGCTATGACATCACAACTAGTCTGATTTCAGTCGTTTCTACACAAATGATACCAAACTTTCAATATCTCCTTAACGGAATAAGATTTTTAAATGCTTTCACATGCGCTCTTTAATGTGACTCATATTTATGCAACCATATCCATACCGGTACATAGAATGTTTCATGCAGAGATCAAAATGCTCAGCTGACAATACAGAGCATTTGCCTGGTCTCTTGTGGTATCTATCTCTCACCTTATTTCATCCTCTTCCTCTTTTTGCTCACGTTTAATCTGGTCCCTCATTTTCCTCAGTGCATCTGTTTTTCCTTCCATCAGTCTTGCTTCTTCATCTTCAGTATCTGCTTTCACTCCTTTCCTAAGTTCACTGAAAAGGAATTCAGTTTAAGTTTTTACCTTAAGAGGACCTATATAAACTTCATCCGACTCTATAAACTACTTATACATGCATGTATATTTGCATATGCCTTTTTTCTAATCTAAAATCACCTCATTTCTAAAAGCATGTGGCAATTCACACCATCATCACTTGAAATTAGCATTCACTTGCCTGTCAGGTTTACTTGCCTCAATTTTCACTAGACCGACTAAACATTTCTCAAGCCCACATTGTTTTCTTTACTTCTAACATATGCATTCTGAAAACCCAGCAGGCTTGACTTATTGAAAATGTGATTCCCAGAAGTAACTTCAACTAGCCCTGGGCTAGTAGGCCTTTTATAAATTTCAAACCCTGCACAATATTGAAGAAAAAACACAATTTCTATTTAGAGAGAAAAAAGATCCTTCATACTAACCTGATAGTCTTCTCCTTTTCTTTTGCTAACTTCTCCTCCTCATCATCTTCCTCTTTTGAATCTTCTCTTTCTCCATCTTGAGTCTCTCCTCCTTATCCTCCAGCAACTCCAGTTTTGCATCTTCTAGCTCCTTCTCTAGCTTCTGCCTCATTTCAGTCAGAGCTGCCTCGTGGCTCTCTTTTACATTTCTTTCCTCTTCATCATATTCAGCCTTCAGTTTTGCTTTCCTGAGAAGCAGATATAATAATAATAATAATAATAAATGTTATTTAAATACGCCATTCACCAAAGTACCATGGCGCTTACAAAGTAAAATAAAAACAAAATGAAAAATATCAAAATAAGTGGGTCTTTGAGAGTTTTTTTAATACTGTGGTGGATGGAGAAGTTCTCATGTGGGTGGGTAAAGTGTTCCAGGATCTGGATGCAAGTATTTCAAATCTTTTGTGCAACAAACAATCATACCTAAGATTCTTATAAAAAACAAATATTGATTTATATGCACCAAATCTTATACATTTAAAAATTGTTTCCATTTGAAATCAAATTGACCTAATAATGACCACCATAAAAATAACCCTCAATTTTCAGAAAACAGGAACATGAATAACCAAATGGAACTTTAAGTCTTATTAGAACATTTTGAAACAAAAAACAAAATACATTTTATTTGTTTTCTCTTTCTATTGTACCTGTAGTATGGTCCATTTACTGCATAAATGTAACCTCACTTTCATTAACATTGAAGATGCCATGTTATGTCTTTAAAATGAAAAGCAAAATACGTTTTATTTATTCATCTTTCTATTGTATCTGTAGTATGGTTCATTTACTACATAAATGTACCTCACTTTCATTAACGGATAAGTTAGTGGCCAAGCATGTTTATCTTATATGAAAGAGGGCTTCAAAAGAAACAAAATGGTGAAGAAAACATTCACAAACCTTATTCCATTAAGGAGATAATTAAGTTTAAAGTTTGGTATCATTTGTGTAAAAATGACAGAAATCAGACTAGTTGTGATGTCATAGCTTTAGATTCCTCAAAGTCTTTATGTATTCTATCCTATTTTGTCCTGTGATTTTGTGGCTTAAAAATCATGGGATATGTCAAAAAAGTAGTAAAACTGAATCTAGGAAGGGTGTTTATAATATACCACCTGAAGAAAGTTTAAGGGAAAATAATTTAAATACTGAAAACATTAAACAAACTTTTTTTTAAATATATAAACACTTTCAAGAATCTGAGGCTTTGACATCATAACTAGTCTGATTTCAGTCGTTTCTACGGAAATGATACCAATTTTTAAACTTGAATATCTCCTTAATGGAATAAGATTTCTTAAACGGTTTATTATTTTGTTTCTTTTGAAGTCCTCTTTCATTTAAGATGGACATACTTGACCCCTGAACTAATCCTTTTGAAGATGCCATGTTATGTCTTTAAAATGAAAAACAAAATACATATAATTTTCTTCTCTGTTTATTATCTGTAGTGTCAAATATAGGTATAAAATTCCATTCCTCCTTCTACTTGGTATTTGTTTTGTAAAACAAGCTGAACAGGTGCAATTTAGGCAGCTGGCAAATGCATGCCAGGTATGTGTATATCTTAGGTGTTAATTATTACGTTAACCATTATGATAATCATTATGTAATAGACTTAGAGCAAGGCAAAGTAAATTAATCTGAGTTGTCTGTTAAAGCTCTTGGAGAGACGTCCATGTGTACAACTTTAGAGGAAATAGGATTGAGCTCTGTAATATGCTCAAGAGGTGGTGGGAGCACAGTTTTTGCTTCAAATAAGTCACTGTATTTTTCCAGAAGTGTATTTAAACCAGGAATAAGCCGGTCTCTTATTGCCTGTTAGTATCCAGTTTTTGTTAGTATAATTAGGCTGGGGGTTGACAGAAATGTTGGAATGTGTAACAGGTATTATATTATCAAAGTATTAATCATGGTTTGTGAGATAATGAAAATTGGAAGTTATTCCGTAGCAAATCTTTGATTTTAGTAGATGATAAAAAGTGTTATATTTAATCTCTCTCTCTCTCTAGGTGCCGTGGCTAGAACAGACATTGGCGATCATGGTCCTCCAGTCACTTCTGTGTAGAGCTAAATGCATAAACTTATGCTTACTTAGGCTGTTGTTGGTTGCCCAGTTGTTTAAGCTTTGGACATATTTAACTCACTGCCTTCCTCTGCCCTCAATTTTCATCTATAGAGAAGAATGCATATGCCTTCAAGACACAGACTTTCATGTCAATTCCAATATTTATATTCTTCAGAATTGGATTCATTTTTGTAAACATGTCTTTGGCAATTGCAATGCGTATTAGTGTGTAGCCCAACTACTTAAACTGTTGTACTTTTTCAATTATTTCTCCTTTGCTATGTATACTACATAATGAGTTTATGGCTTTTTTAAACCACATTGCTTTCTTTACATTTAGAGACAGCCCTCTCTTTTCACTTTCCTCTACAACTTCATCCAGAAGTGACTGCAATTTTCTTCTGACCCTGCTATAAGTACTGTGCCATCTGCCTAGCATAGGTTATTCATATTATAGCCTCCAACTATCAGCCTCTCAAAACTGTCGATGATACAAAGTATTGTTTCACTGTAAATGTTGAAAAGATCTGGTGACAAAACACACCCCTGCCTGACTCCTCTTCGGATTATCCAAAATTTACAAATCTCCTTGCAAGTCTTATTGCTGCTTCCTGGTCCCAGTATAAGTTTCTAATAACTCTTAGGTATTTTCCGTCAATGTTCAAATTACTGAGTATTTCAAAGAGATCTTCATGTTTGACTTTGTCAAAGGCTTTGGAGTAATCAATGAAACATAAATATAAATCTTTCTGTACTTCTATGCACCTTTCCATGATCATTGATAGTGTAAATATTGCATTCCTAGTGCCTTTATCTACAACAAGACCAAATTGCAAATTGTGTTTCTGAAATATCTGGCTGGATACCATTTCTCATCCTGGACATTAGAACACGAAGCAAGACCTTAGTGATATGGCTCATCAAGCTAATGGTCCTGTGTAGTTTGCATTCTGTTGCACCTGGTTTCTTAGGTAAGGTTATGAAGATAGATTTGCTCATATCTGGTGGTATCTCTCCTGTATCATATATCATATTTAAAAGCCTAGTTATAGTTTCAATGCCTACATCATCACGAGCCACAAAAACTTAAATTGGCATTTTGTCAGGTCCTGATGCTTTGGCATGTTTCATTTTACTGATGGCTCTTTGCACTTCCTCCTTTAGTATTGGTTGGCCCTCCATGATCTTTTTAATGGTAGGTTTTTCTCCTCTGCTATCATCAAAGAGTTCTTCGATGTATTCTGACCATCGGTGTATGATGTCCTCTTTGTCCATGAGGATGGTATCAGCTTTTGATTTAATGCAACATATCTGTGTACAGGTACGTTTTCCTGTTAGTTCTCTTGACTTTTTCATGCATGTATTTACTGTTTATGTTACGTGTATTCTCAATTGCTTTGCACTGTTGATTGATCCCGGTTTCTTTGGCTTCTTGGCATTTTTTCTTTACTACTCTGTTTATTTCAAAATATCTTTCATCATCATCCTTTACTAACCGTCTTGTTTTCATTAAGTCCAGGATTTCTTAGGTCATCCACTTTTTGTGATCCTTCTTTGCCGGTTTTGGAATCTGTTGACTCATTGCTTTTGTTACTGAATCTTTCATTTTTCGCCACATTTCATCAGCCTCAGTGAGGCTTTCCAGAACTTGGAATTTGTTCTTCACTAAAACTGAGAATCGCTCTTTTATGTTTGGATCAGTTTTTAATAGGTTGATCTGTAATTTAGGTTCCTTTTTAGGTTTCTTAAGTGATCTAAGTTTTACTTGGATTTTACATTTGACAGATATATGACCACTTGTCACAATCAGCACCAGGCATTGACTTAGCTGTTTTGAACGAATTTTGAAACCGTATTTAAATCAGTATGAAATCAATCTGATTTCTGACTCTTGTTTCCTGGGCTCTTCTACTGTATGTCCAACGTCTTCTTGGGTGGTTTTCAAACCAAGTGTTGGCAATTATGAAGTCATGTTCTCTGCACTATTCAAGTCTTTCTCCATGGTCATTTATTTCTCCTAGTCCGAATGGTTCAACAATATCTTCCACTTTGCAGTTTCCAACTTTGGCATTGAAATCACCAATCACAATCTTTATATCCTATGATTTGAGTTGTTGTTTGGCTTTTTCTACTTCTTTATCAGAATTTTTTTATTTCTGTTGTTTCATATTTCTGTTCTTTCATATTCAGCTGTTGGCTCATATACCTGAATAATGCCAATGTTAAATGGTGTACCTTGTATTTTCACCACTATGACACGATCAGATATTGGCCAGAACCCTTTGATACATCTCGCAGTTGCAGAATCAAACAAGACACAGACTCCTCTTTTAGTGATGGTCTCCTGGTTTAATCGACACAAGCTGTTAATAAATTTGCAAACAGGGTCATACAGAATTACGAAATGTCAGTCAAATCAAAAGGGTAATTAGTCCAAAGCAAGATATGGGTGAAAGCTCTTGTAATTGATATTGAACTGAGAAATAGGTGTTCCTTAAAAATATATTGTCTTGTTTTGAAATTCAAAAAAATTTGAAAGTCTAGTCCATAAACAGAGGAGCTTAATTAGGGGGTGTGGTTTATGTACGAGAAAGGCGGTAACTTATTTCATTTTTGAAGGTGAGGGGATTTGGCAAATTTTGTATGTTAAATGAGAGCTTGAAGACTTGAGTGTAATTTTATGTTAGCAAAACCAGAGATTTAGTGTATTCTCATTGGTTATATTTTCGCAGGGTTTTTAGTATATGCTCAGATGTAAGCAGGAAACAATGAAGTAAGTGGTTAAACAGTTAGAGTGCATTGCCTGTGTGGCAGGTCATTTTAAGTGTGACAGGACTCATTGCCTGGAAGCAATATTATGTAATTAGTAACATCTATTAGCGAAGGACACGTAGCAAGGGACGCGTAGCAAGGGACGGGTAGCAAGGGAGCAAGGGACGCGTAGCAAGGGACGCGTAGCAAGGGACGCGTAGCAAGGGACGCCAGAGGGACGCATGGCAAGGGGTAGCAAGGACGCAGCGTGGCAAGGAGCGCGTAGCAACGCGCGTAGCAAGGACGCCGTAGCAAGGGGATGGCAAGGACGCGTGGCAAGGGACGCGCGGGCGCGTGGCAAAGGGCGTGGCAAAGGACGCGTGGCAAGGGCGCGAGTGGCAAAGGACGCGTGGCAAGGACGGTGGCAAGGGACGGGTAGCAAGGGCAAAGGGCGTGGCAAAGGGACGCGTGGCAAGGGACGCGTGGCAAGGGACGCGTGGCAAGGGACGCGTGGCAAAGGACGCGTGGCAAAGGACGCGTAGCAAAGGACGCGTAGCAAAGGACGCGTAGCAAAGGACGTGTAGCAAAGGACCCCTAGCAAAGGTCGCGTAGCAAAAGGTCCCTAATAGCTCAGAATAGATATTCACCAGAGTTTAGGTTACTTTTATTTTCCATTATATGTATGTAAATATTTACATCAAGAGTTATCAACAACCTACAAGATTTTATGTTACAACTTACAGTTCGTTTGTGTGTTTATTTACTGTATATTGCTTCAACCAATTGGCATCACACATGTATTGCTCAATAATCATTTTGGGAAATTGAACCTTATAACACGTAGTATGGTCCATTTAATGCATAAATGTAGCCTCACTTCCATTAACAATAAAGATGCCATGTTATGAACACAACTTAAATATGTCTAGAATATCTTAATGCATCATAACTGATTAATATAATTTATATCTTTCAGGCCCCTATATTGAAAAATGTTTCGGTTTACACAGAAATTTCAACAAAGAGACAACTTACAACTTTTCCAAATCATCTTGAATCTCTTCTCTCAATCTACTCTCTTTCTCATTCCTCTCCTTGTTTAGTTTCTCTTTATCCACCTGTTCTTGAACATGACTGCCTGGCATTGGAAGCGTGGACAACATTCTTTGAGGAGGGGGTAATGAAGTAGCGGTATTTGGAAGTGATGACAGAGCTTTCATGTCTCCAATAGAAGATAACTTTGGTTCAGGTTCTTTTATTTTCTCCTTTTTAGAACTCTTCAGGAACTGAAAATAAACAAGATATTCTATTCCAGTTAACCCTTGGGGACTGCGGGTGGATACATCCGTCCAGCGCAAACGTGCACTACAGACTGCGGGCGGATATAAGGAAAATGTGTACTGCTGAGGAAGCATGAGCATTCATTTTTGTTTGTTTGTTTGATGAGGTCTTAACGGCACCACGACAACGAAGGTCAAATTGTGCCTGAGAGGTCAGATCATTTTAGAAGTAGTAAGGAAAGAGACCAGGGGAAGAATGAGAGAAATTCAAGAACAAAAGCCAGAAAGCTGTGATCGAGAGAGGAGGTGCATGGGTAAAACTAAAAACAGAGTAGAGAGGGGGTGGAAGAGGAGGATTAAATATGATTGTAGAGGGATGCATGCTGGAGGAAGGAGACTATTTTATCTGGAGGATTTTTTTGGAAGAACTCAGCAATTGAGTTGTGGGGAGCGAGAGAAGCTCTGGGAAGGTTGTACAGGGGCAAGCAAGGAGAACGTGATGGATTGTAAGGATGCAGTGGCAATTGTTACAGAGGGGTTGGGGGAACCAATAAGGAGGTGGGAGGAGTGAGGTGGGTGTGACCAATTCTAAGACGGGTAATATGAACGTTGTCGATACGAGAAAGGTTGTTAATGGTGGATTTGATCGGGATTGTGGGCTGGATAACATGGAGTTTGTTATCAATTTGGAAGTTCCATAAGGTTTGCCAGCGGTCACGAACAAGAGAAGCGATAAGCGGTTTGATGTCAGAGAGGGTTTTGGGAAAAGGGGAAGGGAGGAGGTTAAGGGCAAGCTTAGCGGCTGTATCAGCCCTGTCATTGCCAGGGATGCCAACATGGCTGGGTATCCAGAAGAAAAGAACACTTTTCCTGCAGAGGGTGGGAGAAAAGAGTTTCCGAAGGAGGAGGTGGCAGGTGAGGTTATCCCATTTAAGATTGAGTAATGAAGTAAGAACAGCCTTTGAGTCAGAGAAAATGGCAAAGTGACTAAGAGGAGAGTACTCAATAAAGTTGAGGGCGAGGAGAATGGCCTTAGCCTCGGCTGAAAAGATGGATGAGTGGTCAGGAAGTCTGCTACTGAGGGTGATGTCTTGATGATGGCAGCAGCAGCTGTCTTGTTGCCTTCCTTGGAGCCATCAGTATAGATGGAGGTGTAATTTGAGAGTTGGTCTTTGATTTGGTTGTGGAGATTGATGAAGAGATTAGGGTGAGTTTGAGATTTGTTATAAGTGGAGAGGTCTAGGTGGACAGAAGGAAGAGGGGTGGCCCAAGGCGGAAACGTGGGCCAGGAATAGGTGCCGAGAGTGGCGGGGTTGATGCCAAGTTGAAAGAGGTCTGATTTAATGCGTAAGCTGAAGGGGGGCGATAGGGTTTTAGTCCTATCAAAGAGGGAGGAGAAATTGGGGTACCTAATGAGGTTGTAAACAGGGTTCTGGGTGTTGGTGAGGACTCTAAAAGCATAGGAGAGGCTAAGCTTTTTACATCTAAGTAGAAAGGGGGGTTCGTTGGCTTCAACATGAAGGCTAGTGATTGGGGAGGTCCTGTAGGCTCCTAGACAAAGCCTGAGGGCTTCATTTTGGATGGTGTTAATGTGGTTGAGGTATGAGTTGTGAGCGACACAGTAAACAATATTGCCATAGTCAAGCTTGGCACGAATGGTGAGCCTGAAAATTTTGAGGAGAGCATAGCGGTTCGCTCCCCAAGTAGTGTTAGTTCATTTTTGTGGATCAAGATAGTGATGATGAGGATTTTCGGGGAGATATTTTGATCGGAATTATCGGAAAGTGATACTGATTCAGTGAGTGAAACTAACACTAACGTTAGACTTAGGCCTATAGGATAGATAGATAGACTTAGGCCTACATAACCTGGATGGGAACAAGAGTAAAGCCAGGAGGAACAGGTAGAGTTTTCACAAACTATGTAATGATATACACATACTGAAGTAGCTACATGCACATGTACAGTGCTATGTACATTTGTGTAATTGAGCACTAGTGCTTCTCATTAACCCTTACTCTACCAGGGGTTTGAAAATGCAAGCCCAATTTTCGTAACTGTTTTTTCATATGCATTTGACAACTTTCCTCTTATTTTCATTCATTACAAGTTTGGTTTGAATGGAAGGTAAGATATTGATCTTTTGAGTAATTAATGCCAAATTAGAAAAAATTGGTCAAAAATATGCAAATTAAGCAATTTTTGGCTACATGTGGTCAACATATGGGTCAATCACTACACTACGTACAGTAATCAATGAAAATGCTGTGGTGAAATTGAATTATTATAGGAGAGGGTCCAAATAGAGAGGGGTATGCCTTTATTTATATATCAAATGAAAGGAAATTGCAAGCAGTCTCAAATGGCGGTTCAACAAAGCATCTGCGAAGTACAGTTTTGGTACAAGATTTTTTGAAAAAAAGGATAACCAATTGCAGAAATTCATGAAACTTTGAAGAAATTTCTTCATAGACCAGAATTCAATACTATTATGTCTTAGGACTTGCATGTTTGATTTTGAAGCAAAAATGTAATCTTGAAGTTATTGTAAGATTTAAAAGAGAGAGAAAAAAAACGAACAAAAAAACATTGTATCAATTTTTAAGTTTTAACCCACTTTCAAGCTATTTTTAATCAAATCTGTATTATGACTCCTATAAAAAAAGTTCCATTTTGTGAAAGAAATATTTGAATATTTTAAATTGATATCAAGATTACTCCTACAGGACTTTGGTATGGACCCGATTTTATTTTTAGAAAAAGGTGGTTTAAAAACGGCGATAATATCGACGCGTGGTAGAGTAATGGTTAAATGTATAATAACGGGACAACAACATATGAGAAAAAAAGTACTCAAATGTCATTGTAAAGAGAATTTATTTCTGCATAATTTTCATACAGAAAGTTAGTAAGTTATATAAACGATTAATTTTTTTAAATGGTTGAACAAAAATTGTAAAACTATATTAAAAATGTTAAATTTGCATAAATTTGCATTTCTAATCAAATTATCCTTACTATGGATATGTATTATTGATTTGAGATACTCCATGTAACATTTATAAGAGCTGTTTTTTTCTGAACATAATTCATGTGCAACAAATTTTCATAAAGTACTTCCAACTTGCTAAAATTTTAGTTTTGAAAATATAGTTTTGAAATTCCATTTTTTCTCCGAAAATGTCCAGTCCCCTACAAGAATATTCTGAAATTGTAATCAGTCTTCAAATGGTTCAGGTTTGCAAGTTTAAGTGAAAGGAAGCAATAAACAAGTTTTATTATTCTAGGCCTTTATTTGGAGGAATCCTGTATCCCAAGTGTAAGGAATGGATGAAATACAGAAGGATCGATGACATCAGGCAGGGAAGGATGGCAATGGTGAGAAAAGGATGTTATCTGGAAGAGATCGATGGTACCAGGGGGGACATGATACAGTATTAGGGAAATAGCAGATATCCAACCCTCTTTCCAGACCTCCCTGGTGCCATTCTTCCCCACCGCATCATGATGCCATCTGTCCCCTACTGATGGCATTCCCCTGCATTTAAGGTATATTTCCCATTTTGAAAATTGCTTTACAAAATCAACAATTTTGCCATTTTATCATGTACAGTACAGAAAGCATTGCTAATCCAAACATTTGCATCAACAAACTAATATGCCACACTGGTTTTAAATGTGTTCAGGTCTCCATGCACTGACATTCATCCCTTCCTGATGCCATTTCTCCTTATCAATACTATTCATCTCTTTCCTCCCATATGACATCCACCTACCATATTTTAAAAACTATCTCCCATTACCATCCATTCCTCCCACCCCTATGTCATACATTCTTCTAAGAAACCCTTCCTAATGCCCTCAATACCTCTTAAATGTTGTCTATACACTGTTCTCTCATAACGTCACTCATTCATTGTTCTCTCAAGACGTCACTCATTCACTGTTCTCTCATGACGTCACTCATTCATTGTTCCCTCATGACCCCACTCATTCACTGTTCTCTCATGACCTCACTCATTCATTGTTCTCTCATGACGTCACTCATTCACTGTTCTCTCATGACGTCACTCATTCACTGTTCTCTCATGACGTCACTCATTCACTGTTCTCTCATGACCTCACTCATTCATTGTTCTCTCATGACGTCACTCATTCACTGTTCTCTCATGACCTCACTCATTCACTGTTCTCTCATGACGTCACTCATTCACTGTTCTCTCATGACCTCACTCATTCATTGTTCTCTCATGACGTCACTCATTCACTGTTCTCTCATGACCTCACTCATTCATTGTTCTCTCATGACCTCACTCATTCACTGTTCTCTCATGACGTCACTCATTCACTGTTCTCTCATGACGTCACTCATTCACTGTTCTCTCATGACCTCACTCATTCATTGTTCTCTCATGACGTCACTCATTCACTGTTCTCTCATGACGCCACTCATTCACTGTTCTCTCATGACGTCACTCATTCATTGTTCTCTCATGACCTCACTCATTCATTGTTCTCTCCTGACGCCACTCATTCACTGTTCTCTCATGACCTCACTCATTCACTGTTCTCTCATGACGCCACTCATTCACTGTTCTCTCATGACGCCACTCATTCACTGTTCTCTCATGACCTCACTCATTCATTGTTCTCTCATGACCTCACTCATTCACTGTTCTCTCATGACCTCACTCATTCACTGTTCTCTCATGACGTCACTCATTCACTGTTCTCTCATGACGTCACTCATTCACTGTTCTCTCATGACGTCACTCATTCACTGTTCTCTCATGACCTCACTCATTCATTGTTCTCTCATGACCTCACTCATTCACTGTTCTCTCATGACCTCAACACTCCACCACTAGCTTGCATTCAATAAGCCTCATCTGTGGTTAACAATCATACAGCACACTCTGCCTCTTCTTTTCACCAGGGATGGAGAAACCACTCGCCTGCTCGCTCATAAGCGAGCAAATTTTTTGGGTAGTACAAGTATTATAATATACTGTGGTACTCGCCACATTTAATTAAGTCTCGCCAAGTTTGGCGAGTGACTTTTTTTGCAGTTTCCCAACCCTGCTTTTCACACAGGAACATTTCCTGTTTATCCATCACATATAACAACTTTCTTTCATCCCATAGAAAACTTGATTCAACTAAGCTATAGCTTATTTTCTTTCTTATGCTAACAAACTTATGCCCATGCAAACACATTTCCAAAAACATATTTATTGGCAAGGTTTTTAAATAATTTTTACAAATATTCAGTTTTATACTACTTTGCATTAAAAAGTTCTGCTCCAGAAATGAAACGTGCTTAAAGCTGTAACTACCGCCAACACATACGAAGACGACACTGTTGACGTCAAATGAGTATAAAAGATCTAAATTAATCTTTGAATAGTCGAGCTAAAAGTGTAAAATAATCAAAAGTAACCAATGTTATGTAAATTATATATTAATGATGACAGCATGAATTTAACCTCAAAATGGAATATAATACTGCTTACACAAAAGTTGAGATTTCTTTTTACTAGTTTGATAATACTTGGAATGAATCTTTATATAGAAATCCCTGAAATAAATTGACCTGTCAAATTACTTTCTGTTTTGATGTTTGTTCTCTTTGCGATCGCATCTGATACCCACAGGACTTTAATAGTTGTTCTTAACAAAGCAATAGAAAATGCAAATGTCAGCAGCTTTTTCTAATTTAAATGTAACAATAGAACTTTCTATTGAAATATATTTATATGTAATTTTGAGATACATACTGCCTGAATTAAAAGTATAATTTGTGAGATACATTACACATTGTTGCCTAAAATAATGACCAAAATATTTTTTTCACCTCGGTTTAAGGTCATACCTACTTTCCACACTAAGAAATCTAATTATGGAGCACGAGATGAATCAATTTTCCAATTTCAAAACCATCAAGATATGAACACTTCTAGTTAACATCTGAAACTTGTCTTTAATGCATGTTTATTTATTTTAATTCAAGGTACTATCTAGTCTTTATTGAACAGCTAAGTTACCCCTCTGTTTATAATTCTATTACCATTCAAGGGAACATGATTTTCTAACATATACAACGAATCACATAATTTCAAGTGGGAAATATTTATGTTGTTCTTGACCCTCAGTAAGACTATACTCAAACATGTAATGTCCATCCTAAATCTAAAGGCATCTCGTTTCAAAAGCAGGACGGTCAGGAAGAAGCACCATTTGCTGAATCATTTTGAAGGAATAGTTCAGTGGTCAAGCAAGTCTATTTAGTTCAGTGGTCAAGCAAGTTTATTTAGTTCAGTGATCAAGCAAGTCTATTTAGTTCAGTGGTCAAGCAAGTCTATTTAGTTCAGTGGTCAAGCAAGTTTATTTAGTTCAGTGGTCAAGCAAGTCTATTTAGTTCAGTGATCAAGCAAGTCTATTTAGTTCAGTGGTCAAGCAAGTCTATTTAGTTCAGTGGTCAAGCAAATCTATTAAGTTCAGTTTAACAGTCAAGCAAGTCTACTTAGTTCAGATTAGCGGTCAAGCAAGTCTATTTAGTGCAGTGGTCAAGCAAGTCTATTTAGTTCAGTGGTCAAGCAAGTCTATTTAGTTCAGTGGTCAAGCAAGTCTATTTAGTTTAGTGGTCAAGCAAGTCTATTTAATTCAGTGGTCAAGCAAGTCTATTTAGTTCAGTGGTCAAGCAAGTCTATTTAGTTCAGTGGTCAAGCAAGTCTATTTAGTTCAGTGGTCAAGCAAGTCTATTTAGTTCAGTGGTCAAGCAAGTCTATTTAGTTCAGTAGTCAAGCAAGTCTATTTAATTCAGTGGTCAAGCAAGTCTATTTAGTTCAGTGGTCAAGCAAGTCTATTTAGTTCAGTGGTCAAGCAAGTCTATTTAGTTCAGTGGTCAAGCAAGTCTATTTAGTTCAGTAGTCAAGCAAGTCTATTTAATTCAGTGGTCAAGCAAGTCTATTTAGTTCAGTGGTCAAACAAGTCTATCTTATAAGAAAATATAATTTCATAGAAACAAATTGGTGAAGAAAGTACTTCAATGTCTTACTTGCTAAGAAGATATCTGTGAGTGTGACATCACAACTAGTCTGATTTCTGTCGTTTTTACACAAATGATTCAAAACAAAATCATTGAAAAACATTTGCCATTTCACCCATTTTTTCCTTATTTTCAAGTCTTAATATGTCAATTTCTGTACTCAGTAACTTACTCTTGATGGTGGAAGTTCATTGCTGGAAGAGAGTGGATCGATTCTTGGAGAGTCATCAGCTGGAGATAATCCATCCGCATCCAAGAGACCGAGTCGTTTAGACAAACCTGCATCTATCCCAAAATCCTGAGAAGGATGGAAGAGATATATCACTACCACAATATAAAATCGGCAAAGGCAAAACATGCATCAAAAAAGAAACTAGCATTTTTTGAAACTCAGGACTTTTTTAGTCCTCTCTTTCTTTCTTTTTTTCTTAGGGGGTAAGCCCCTTTTTGGACTCGATGAGTTTTATCTTCAAAAAAATGAATATAGAATCATTATCTTCGTCAAGATATCTGACACTCTGCACGTTTTGAAAACAAGATGGTGATTCTCCTATAAATGGCACATTTTCATCCCATATCATTGATTGAGAAAGCAGAGAGAACTTTTCCTTTGCACTCTAAACTTTTGTGCCTACTGTACATCATAGCTATTAATACGTAGCTAAGATATACCATTTCTCTAAATCAGTATACTGGTATACCAAAGAGACACCAAACTAGAATTCTTGGTGGTATGTACAAAATTTCAGTTATTGCTGGGCCAATGATCCCACTTTGTGCAGTACATGGCTATTTTCCTACAGGGAAGTGCTAAGATATTCCCAGCCCTTCAAAATTAAAAAGTACATGATGAGTTATCCTAATGATTTGTAGCTATTACTGAAATACATTTATAGAGAAATCTAGACAATTCATTACACCGTATGTGAAGCTCCTCTTCGTTTAAAAAATAAACTGCTCACCACATTGAGATCAGAATCATCATCCTCACTGTCAGATATCATGGGTGGTTTACCCACTGCATCGCTGTTCTCTGATTCCTTGATAAATGAAAGAAAACAGCAATTAAAGATTCAAGCATCTTTAGCTCAAATAATAAAGGACAACAGAAGAAACAAAATGGTTAACATTAGAACGTGTATCAATTGAGCATAGCACAAAAAGACACAAGGTACAAGAAATCCTCATGTTCCTGTTTGTTTGTTTGATGAGAGTTTAACGGCACCACAACAGCAAGGGTCGAATTGTGCCTGAGAGGTTAGATCATTCCAGAGGTAGGAAGGAGAGTAAACAGGGGAAAATTGAGAAAAACACAAGAACTAAAAGCCAGAAAGCTGGGATCGAGAGAGGAGGTGTATGGGTGAAAACAATAATGTAGAGAGAGAGAGATAGGAGGAGGGAGGGATGGAGGGGGAGGGGAAGGAGGACTAAATATGGTTGTAGAGGGAAGCATGATGAAGGAAGGAGATAATTTTATCTGGAGGGTTTATTTGGAAGAGCTCAGCTATTGAGTTGTGGGCAGCAAGGGTAGACGTTTCTGTTGTGTACAAAGTTAAAGAAGCACTACACTGCAAAGCGAGGAGCTTGTTTTTGCAAATTTCACAGATATATCATCCACAAAATATTGATAAACTGCATACCTCCATAGACCACAGACAACATGAGGGCAAAGGTTACTTGAATATTCATATCAACCAGAAATTTGTATATGCTTTATTGTTAGATAAGCATTTGATTTTTTTTTGGGGAATTCTCACTTTTGGGTCTAATGCTCCTTTTTGATTTGCAAGGATCGTTTTCAAGAAGCTAGGTTGATTGGTTTAATCAGGAGCGGGGCAGCTTCTTTCTTAGCAGAAGATAAACACTATGGGAGAGAATATTTATGATTGCGAGAGCAGGTCAGGTCAGTTTTTCCTGCTACTGGTACCATGTAATCCAGTACAACCTGTCTCATGGTAGTCGAGTAGTCGGCAACTAAACCGACTCCCCCACCCCTTTTGGGTGTGGTGGATGGCTAACAGCCCGGTAGGATAAAATACATTACCTGCAAAGGGCGGATGAGCTCCTTTTGAGCCAACGGCCAGCTAGGCCTCAATAAAAGCACCCAGAGGTGAGAATTAGCGCGCCCCTCTGTTCTTTAGCTGATAAACACTCCTATATGTTATGAATCACAATATTGTCAACATGTTATGTCGTGGTGGTTTGAGGCCCCAGAGCAACCACTCCGTCTGTAATGCTACTCGAGAAGAAGAAGCTGTTAATGCGCATCCATTGTCTAATGACGCGTCATATCTAAAGCCTGCAAAGGAGGGTATGAAGCCGGGGCAACATGGTTCCTGTGGTCAACAACGTCTTGATTTTACTATCGGTAGTTGGAATGTAACAACACTCAATACCTTATTGGCTGCTGAACATTTAGAAGCCACTCTCAAAACATACACTTACCATCTTATTGTGCTTGCTGAGACCCACAACATTGGACAAGAGACCAGACTTAATGGTGGACTTATTCTATCTGGTGGACAAACCCACTATGCTGGTGTTGGTGTTCTACTTTCTCGCAGAGCGCTGAAAGCCGTGGTTTTAGTGGAATGCATCTCTGACAGACTTATGGCAGTCCGTGTCAAACTGAGGAAAGGTTGCCTCCTCTTTGTAGTAGTCTATGCCCCTACATCTACAGCAGCTGATGACATAGTGGATACTTTCTATAAGCAGCTAGAGTCCTTCATCCACTCAAGATCATCAAAAGATGATATCCTGATTATTGCTGGTGATTTCAATGCTAAACTTGGATCCAGTCAAGACGATCCTAATGTGATTGGTCCCCACACACTTGGAGTGCGTAAGACGCGCGGCACTCCTCTGTTGGATTTCTGCACATCTTACAAGCTCACAGTTGCTAATACTTGATTCTGTAAAAGACCTCTTCAAAAAATCACTTGGATAAGTAGAGCAGGCAACGCCAAGAATATGATCGATTTCATCCTTGTCCCACAATCCATTAGCAACTGCATAATTAATTGCTGCACCTTCTCTGCTTCTTTTGACACTGACCAGTCTCCTTTTGTGCAATATTAAGCAAAAATTCAGCTCTCCTTCTAGGAAAACGCATGTGGCCAGACCTAATATTAGTGCTTTAGGTAATCCTGATGTCGCTCGTTGTTTCCGTGAGAATGTTGCAGTGCATATTGGTGCTCATTATGACTTATCAGAAATTACAACCACAGTAAAAGAGTCAGCAACTACAACGTGTAGCCACACAAAGACCATACAGAAGAAGCCTTTTCTCACAGAAAACACTCTCAATCTCATCAGCCGCAAGCACAAAACTTTCAAAACGGGCTCAGAAGACTACAACCAGCTCCGTAATGCCACAAGAAGAGCTTGTTAAAGAGACCTCCACAACTGGCTAAAAACACAGTCTGATTGCATGAATGAAGCTTTTCACCGCAATGACAGCAAATCCTTGTTTGAAATAACCAAACGTATTACTCTCACTAATGCGTAACCCACCCCTACCAATAAAAGTGGTATTGGTCACTCACTCAAATCTACAGAGGAAGAGGTTGCCCGTTGGCATGATTACTCTCGGCTTCTGTTTAGATCCAACCTTCCAGCAGTTTCTACAGCTCCATACACTGCCTGCGAAGTTTCTCTCCCATCACTATCCGACACAGTGCAGGCTATAAAGATGCTCAAGAGTAGTAAAGCTCCTGGATGTGATGAACTTCAAGCTGACTTCTTTAAGGAAGCCTGCAAGGATACATCAGTCTTAACAGCTATTCATGAAGCAGTTAAAGAGATTTGGAAAACTGGTATCAGGCCAGAGGAAGCTACAATATCAACCTACGTGGCACTCTTTAAAACAGGTGATTCAGGAACATGCCTGAATATCCGCACACTAGCCTTGATCAGTCACTCCAGTAAAATAGTTTTGTATCTCCTCCTCAATAAACTCCAGGCTATTGCCAACGTTGAAGTCAGCCTCAACCAATGCGGTTTGATTCCTGGCAGATCTACAACTGATGCCATATTTCGTTTAAACTTGTGGCTCAAGCTCATATAGCTGTGAAGAAGCCCTTCCACGTCACATTTGTTGATTTTAAAAAGCATTTGACAGTGTCATCCACACAAAGATGTTGGATGTACTCCAAGACTTCAATGCCCCTGCTGATGTGCTTCGCCTTATTGCTAACCTTTACTCCAGAGCTAAGGGCACCTTAACATGGAAAGGTTTAAGTACACCAATGTTCAAGACGCTAGTTGGAGTGCGGCAAGGATGTCCTCTCTTGCCAACTATTTTCAACCTTTACACAGAGGCAATGATGCGTGAATGGACTCAGGCAACTGAACATCTTGTACCTCCAGATGTTGAAGGATTCACTACCAATAAACTAGGATATGCAGATGATATTGCACTCCTGGCACTAAGTGCTAATGATGCAGAAATCCAGCTACAGTTGTTTGGTGTCGTTGCTTCGCAATATGGTCTCCAACTACACCCTGATAAAACTGAGTACATGGTATACAACCCACACTGGATAACCTCTCAATTTCATATTATGGTACTGCTATCAAACGTGTCACTTCATTCCGCTACCTTGGCTCAGTCCTGTCCTACAACACTGATGATTCTGTAGAAATACGAAGCCGCATTGCAATGGCAAAGCAGAGCATTAATTAACCAGTGTAGTTACATAAAATCCACTCACATTAACTTTAACGTAGGTGAAGATGCTTCTCATTAAGTCCCTTGTCATTGCCAGACTTACATATGGTGCATCAACCTGGAGTATGAAGAAAAATGACCTGGCAGCTCTTGATGCATTTGGAAGAACTATCTGGCGGCACCTGCTTGGACTAACATGGTCTGACAAAATTTATAATGACCACCTACAACATCTGATTGGAGAAAGATGGCTTTTTTTATCTGACATAATCCTGGAGCAACAAGCTAAGTGGCATGGACATTGTGTTCGTAAAACCCTTGCCCCCATGATGTCAGGCCTTCCCTCTAGTGCCAGAAGTTATGCTGGGCGCCCTCGTGCCAGGTCGATGGATGGCCTGAAAAGTTGGAGTAGATTGTCTGCATCTGATCTGGCTACTGCAGGGTGGTCTCGAATTCTACTTCAAAAGCTTCAGCCAGACACATTCTATTCAATGACCCTGAGGAGTGCGTCAATGAGCCGCTAGGCTTATGGCAATTGATTGATTGATTGATTGCGAGAGCCAAATCTGGAAAATCTATGGTTGCGGCATCTACCACATTCGACATAATAACCGCCTGGGGCACTTACAAAAGTAGAATTGCACCACTCTTTAAGCACAAAGTTTCTTCCTATTAAATGATTGGTTTATATAAACAAAATGATTGGTTATTTTGGACAAAGGAATAATTTAAAAGTTTTTAAGGCATTAAAGACTTCTTCAACTTTTAACTTTTAGCATTTAAATCTTCCAAGATTTTTCAACATATGCAAAATCTGTCATACAGTCATCAGTTATGCACTTGTCAGTTGTATGATTCACCCCTAATACCCCCAGCAATATCAGTCAAATGTGAGTCATCGTCATATGAAAGAGTGAATCACATGTGTCAATGCACCAAATTGTCATTCACCAGAGTGAGTCTGGGGTTAGTCAATTTACTTCAGACCTATTTATTTTGTACAGAGGTGAATAATTTGGGGTAAGTCATTTCAAACAAAATGTCAGTCATCTAAGTGACTGCGGAGTGCGTCAATGTACATGTTTTGGTCACTCACCTTGGTGCAATGGCTCACCTTGTCCATGGGTGTAGCGTAAGTCACACAATTGACAAGTGCATTACAGGTACCTAATAGATATATGTATTTCCTTTAATTTCCAGTTTCAATTCAGCCATAAACTTACATCATATCCCAAGTTTCCAATATCTTGAAGGTCTAAATCTAAATTCAGCCGAGGGGTCTCCTGGAAACAAGACAAGAAACACAATACAAATAAATGTGAAGAAATTGACAAAAAGAAACAATGATAAGTCTGTAGAACATTTGTCTAAAGCACCACCATCTCCGCCCCGTTCAATCATGTTGCACACCACCATCCCCGCCCGTTCAATTATGTTGCGCACCACCATCCCCGCCCGTTTAATTATGTTGCGCACCACCATCCCCACCCGTTCAATTATGTTGCGCACCACCATCCTCGCCCGTTTAATTTTGTTGCGCACCACCATCCCCACCCCGTTCAATTATGTTGCGCACCACCATCCCCGCCCCGTTCAATTATGTTGCGTACCACCATCCCAACCCGTTCAATTATCTTGCGCACCACCATCACCGCCCACCCGTTCAATTCTGTTGCGCACCACCATCACCGCCCCGTTCAATTATGTTGCGCACCACCATCCCCGCCCCGCTTAATTATGTTGCTTTAATGTCTCTGCCAATTGGAAGATATGATACTGTACATATTCATTACTAGCCTCAGAAATTCTGAACAATCAAACTATATGAAGGTATGTTCATGCACATCTGCAATCATGTATGTATGTATTTAACCCTTTTCTACACCCCTTGTACCCCATTTCAATGTTGGAAGCGATATGTTAAAAGTTGCAGGTCCAAGTTATGTCCCATCATTGAAATGGGGTAGAAGGGAGAAAAAGGGTCAAGACTTTTTTCCATGATTGTAGTTCTGTTTTCTGCAACAAAATTGTATGAAAGGCAACACACCTAAATTTGTACAGTATTGTAATTTATTTAATGAAATAAGTATATTGGGAATTTTAATCTGCCATAAGGTCATTCTAAGTACTGTAGTTAAGATAATTCTGTTTTATATTTCATTTAACTTGCTTTTTCTTAACTGAAAATACTACATCTGTGTTATATCTCCTTTATTTCAAAATGAAACTTGCAGGAACAGACTTATAGGGTTCTTTAATATCCCGTTGGTGGGTAATAATGGAAATAGAGCTCCTCTACTATCCCTTCTTCCACTAAAAGAACCCTCATGTCCATCATCCCTCGGCAAAAGATGGTAGAGAAAGCTATGTCGTCCATGAATCCATAAATATGCCCAGAGCACGATAGCTGACAAAGTGTTTTATTAATTAATGTGCAGAATTTTACTTTCTGTCACAAACCCACAATGTGTAATAAAAGAGAAATTACAAATGAGATGCTCCCTAATCCCTCTCATTCTGTTGCACTTAACCCTAATGACATCGACTTGCAAAAACATTATCATAATGACAAAATATAAGCTCAATCAAAGATTAAGTTTTAATTTACTTTCATGTTCACTTATTCACTTCTGCAGAATTCCCAGTTTATTTAATATCTAGTCAAATTATATAGATACATTGAAAATATTTTTACCAATGTGAAACTGATAGTAAGCACATTCTGGTTTCGTGGATGAAAAACAAAAAGTATGTACTGTAGGCGTCATGTTTTGCAGCTTAAAAATTGTAATCGATATTTAATTGATAGTTGCAGCAATCATGCACATGGGTCCTCAACAGTACACAGTATGAATGATTTTGAAGTATACTTTCTGCTAGTTTTTGAGAGAAAGAAATTCTACCAAAAAGCACAATCAAGTATTTTTACCATGGGAGTGCCTAAAACAATTCTTAAAAAGACAGTATGATAAAAGTGTGATGATTGATATTCCCTATATGCTTTGAATAATATATGACTAGAATAGGGATAACAATACCCATGTTATATTTTGAAATATTGTAATCTTGTAAAGATATCATCCGTACTCATTAGAAATGGCTCTGCTTAAAACCAGGAACATCTCAACCTGCCCTCAAATGGAGCAGGGCCAGTCGAAGAAAAAGCAATATATTTCTGTTTCCCAAACCACAAAACTGTATAGAGTTTCTCCTCTCCATGGCACCTTCAAGTTAACAACTACTCCCACTGGTGTTACATGGTATTTTTAGTGACACACATCTGAATTTAATGGCAATCGTTTGTAATATAAGTAGTAATCGTAATCAATGCTAGCATTATTTGTCTTTGCTGCTGGGGAAAGGTGAAACTAACTATTGAGCATAGACCTATTTATATCTCAATGTTATGATGCAAAGTTAATCTTGTGAAATGATGTGGATAATTTGTTGCTTCAAAATTGCAGGCCAAATATTTAAGCAGTGCCTTTACTAACGCTACACATAACATATTCGACACATTAAGCGCCCCTGCTACATAATAAGCGCCCACCCAACATTTTTTGACTGGTAACATAATTTGATTAATTTGAAAACTTAAAATACTCTAGTCTTGTTACATTCTTTGCTTATTTTGTGTGACGCTTACGATGTTTTGTGGTGGTTATTATGGGGCTAGTATATGACCAGGTCACATATATGTACTGTGCAGTTCGAATAGCACACTATACGCAACCCCAGAGCATGGGCGCTTATCAGGAAACTTAAAACTTTGAGCCGCCCAAAAAGTTGGGCATTTTTTTTTGTAAGCGCACCATGGACCTTATTATGCCGAATACGGTATTTTTGTGGAGACTCTTAAAGTTCAAACCTTTAACCAACATTTTTTTACCAAATGGATATGGCAAAACATACTGTATGGATCAATGCTACTCAGTAACTCTCTATAGCTTCAGCTGAAATTCTACAAAAGAAACATCCCCATAACCAAAAAACACTTCATTTTGTTAAAATAATTTATTCCAAAATCTTTTACGGAGCATCCATATTTTAAAATGGTGCCATATACAGTGGACAGTCAAATAGGGTGAATGTTTCCTTCTGTCATACTTACATCTTCCTCAGAAATGTCCGGGGGCAGCATCTGAAGATTCTCCTCTCGCAAACCTTTCATTCCCAAACTTTTGCCGGACTTTATGAGGTGTGATGAATCACCAGTCACACCTAATGAGGATTTCTGAAGGAAAAAGCAGTTTCTCAGATTTTGATCATCTTTCACGTTTGTTGGGTGTGGGCGGGAGGGTGGTAAACAAACCTCACTATTTGTAATTAAGGACAAATTACAAGCCTTTCAAAAGTCATGCAGAATGTTCGAAATATTCGAGGGAGACAAAAAGTCTGATACAATCATTATTTCATATGATAGATGATACAAATCTTAACCAACTACCAAAAACAGCAAATCAAAATCTTATTTTTATCTCAAGATTTTCATGTTTTTAAATGTGATTAAATTTTTTATTCCAAAATGATGTAACACAAAGTTTTAACAGCATGTTTTCCTAATTTTATGTGTACACAAAAAAATCCTTGACCATTACATAAAAAAAAAAAATTACTCATAACCTATAAAACTTGAGGTAGATTGTAAAGAAATACAAAGCATTCCAACTTCCTGCTGGGCTGATGACATCATATTCTGCATGTTTTGAAATGAAAATGGTGGCTCCCATGGTACTATTTAGTAGTAGAAATAAAGTTTTTAATAATTATAAAAATTGTGTTAGATTGCTTAAGGGGGTATGAAACTTGGTCAGAAAAAATTTGTTATTTCTAATTCTATCACATGAAATAAGGATTATGTCAGACTTTATGTCTCCTTTAAGACCTTTAATATACATTACCTTGCTGTCTTACATGTACGTACAAACCTAGGAATTTCCCTAGTCTATAATCTACGACTGTAAATTCAATTTTGGCCAAATTGTTGACTTGCAATTCAAAAAGGTACATCCAGCAACATGAAACCTAAATATTACTAAATGGTTCTAGCTATTTAATTTCCATTTATGAAACTTTTCCAGCTGAGTAAAAAGGTACACAAATTTAATTTGAATAAGTATAAAATGCTTATAACAAGTTGGGCATTCTAATTGGCTTGCACCTCAGCAATATACTTAGAGTGCACTGCTGATTAACCATCAGGTGTTAGACCCCTAGCTTGATTTAAAAAGGAGCAGGGTGCTAGACTTGTTGGGGGGCACATTAATACGCCCGCGAAGCACTGAGTCTTTTTAGTGTGGAGTCCAGGGGCCCACTTAAGGCTCCTGGTGAAGAAGCTCTGGGATTTTAGCTATAATCATACCTCAGAATAAAACTATTCTGACTGATAAGGACCATTCATGAGCCAAACAGGACAATTGCTTACTACTGTATGCTATCATTCTGTGTTCCGTATCCATGTAAGGTATTTCATTTATGAGGTTACTTAAGATTAATAAGTTTAAAAAAAAATATGAGGGGCAGGGCGGACCCCAATGGGAGCAGAGCGGGCCCACGGAGGGGTAAAACAGCAAAGCTAGGGGTCTGGATTTGAGTATCGAATGCTTTTTATAGTTTTTGTTTCATTTTCGTTTATTTGGTGCTCTAGACTATCGGCCCTTGTCACATTTACAATATCATACATACAAAATTATTTGACAATAACATGAGGTGCGGATGTTGTGAAAGGGAAGAAAGGAACTTAACTTAATCAAACAACAATACTAACAATACTAACAATAATAATAATAATAATACTAATAATACTAATACTAATACTAATACTAATACTAATACTAATACTAATACTAATACTAATACTAATACTAATACTAATACTAATACTAATACTAATACTAATACTAATACTAATACTAATACTAATACTAATACTAATACTAATACTAATACTAATACTAATACTAATACTAATACTAATACTAATACTAATACTAATACTAATACTACTACTACTAATAATAATAATAATAATAATAATAATAATAATAATAATAATAATAATAATAATAATAATAATAATAATAATAATAATAATAATAATAATAATAATAATAATA
>JAIGNY010002101.1:5000-7500 GCA_020152595.1 Chiridota heheva
AATCCTATGCAGGCCTATACAGGATACACAGAACCAATTGTACTATATACTATACTGTACGCTATAGCCCAGTCTGCTGTTGTACGCGTACTATAGAGCATACTGGCATCATATGCCGAGTAGACTGTACGTTCGACCAAACATACGAAAGCTGCCGCACCGCATGTGGATAAAAGATTAGACTTAAACATTGAAACTTTCGAAATACAGTAAATTGAAACATATATGACGATAACAGCAGGCCGTGACGTCACTACTGATTAAACATTAAACATTACATTCATAGAGCCGTTAAAAGTGCAGTTTTGAAAACAACATTTTCGCTTTCAACCTGTGTAATAAGCTGCGTTAGGCTGGTGTTGTTTGTTGCCTGATATATTGGGCCTAAGCCTTTCAATTTGTTTATTGCCATTTGGATCGCTAGAATTTGTTTTCTTTACGCAGCAGCCGACAGGAGGTCGTAGCAGAGGCGTTTCTGTGCTATGTCTTGGCAATAAGTATGTTCTGCCTATTTTGTACAATACACTTTTCCAAACCTACCGTCGCTAAGGGATTTGTCGGAACTACTTTTATTTTCATAATTGAAAGCCGTGCAGTTTTTCGGCTATTGTCGTGCGTAGCCTCAAATACATCATGGTCAGCTGACAGCTTTCGACCAATCAAATTTTAGAATTCTAACCACAAATATATAAACAATTTTTATATTTCTGAAATAATTCTTTTAGTTTCTGAGAAATGGTTGATAAAAAATGAGGGATTTTCAATATGCAAATTTTATATGCAAAATTTTGATATGTGATTGGACAGATTTTTCACGTAATTCTGTAAAATTTCTTTCCTGAATTTCAAATACGAAATGATAAGAAATTCTATAGACAGAAAAAAACGACGGTAACCCAGTCATATATCACAATTGGCGTAAAATGTTGCATACTGATGCCTGAAAATCAGATCGTTTGGGGTTTTTTGGTACATTTTAATGCGTATAATTTTAAAGAGAAGAAAATTTTATTTCGTAATAATATTTTAGTTATAAAGTCATCAGAGCGTATTTAGTTTTTCAGAACAAATTTATAGAGGTTTGAAAAAGGTAGAAAGGATAAGACCCAAGTGACTTACATAGTCTAGTCGTACATCTTTGGTTCAACATTCAAGCGGAAAATTGTTTTACTCATCCAATGGCAATCACCTGGAAAACCTTATAAAGTTGCACTTTACTTAGAGCTGGAAGAGAGGTGTCTAAGGAACCATAGCCCCCACGTTTTAGGAAATACAAATTTGGCCCTCACTTTTTCAGACAAACCCAAATTACAATAAAGATATCAAGATGAAACAGTTCTGAACAATTTTCAGGGTTTCGTTCCCACATTATGACAACATTAAGGCGTCGTTGACTTATTTCATGATTTAATTTAAAAGCTTTCTTGTATGTGAGTTGCCCTCTTTTTCCTTATTCCACAATTGTGATAAGTCTTTCGGGAGATGAAAGGAAAATCTATGTCTCTTTTTATAAAATATAATGAATTATGAAGTTCGTAACATTTAAAAAACCTTAAAGCAACACCATAAATCTAGCAAGTGGTAGATGTCGCGCGCGTTCCCGTAATAACGGGTGCATACGTGCCGCTGCCTGCCAACGCTATTCCCAGCTGAACTGTATCCGCATCACTAACATATGGTGAAATGTTGCCTTGTCCAAAATTCCGAGTTCTCGGGCCATCATTGAAAGTCAAAACCCAGCAACCTGAATCTCCCAGATACGTCCAGACCCTGGTTTTGACGCTTCCTGAACCGCACCCTGTTGCTTGTGACTCAACCCAAAATCCACACGTGGCCTGGTTGATTGGAGTTGCATGCAATGGTTCAACGCTAGTCACTAGCAAAGTATTAACTACACCCCAATTACAGAGAATATCTGCACCAACTGCATTCAATGTCATACTTGTACTTGAAGGAGCTGTGAAACCGGTGAATCGAAGAAAAGCAGCTGCTCGGGCCAAGCATCGTTTCAAACAGAACTCTTTTGCATTAACAGCATTTGCTCTTCCACGAGGAGCGGTGCAAAGGATGGGAATATCAGTGGCCAGATCCCGAAATTCAGTTGCTCTGGTTACATCCGGATTGAGATCGGTGCAGTCGTAAATGATTTTACAGTCGCACAAGAATTTGTTGCCACCCCTGTTAAAAACAATGAAAAGTTGCAATAATTTGATATTTGGCGTACACATTTGTTTTTGAACAATACTTTATAATATAATCACTTCTTAATTGCCCTTGCTCACGCTGAAAGCTTCTTATATATTGTATTTGATGTATAAGTAAGGAGTAAGGAGCTAGTATAAGGTAGAGTCCATAGTATAAAAGACATAAACATAACTATCTGTTGTTGTGGATTGGGTGACTAGATTGACTGTAGCCTACGTTCATTCATGATGTTTACTCGGTTATTATAAATTGTATCCAATTGTTTTTAAAAGCCATTTGTGATTAATATGTTGCG
>JAIGNY010002101.1:12500-25000 GCA_020152595.1 Chiridota heheva
TATATATATATATATATATATATATATATATATATATATATATATATATATATATATATATATATATATATATATATATATATATATATATATATATATATATATATATATATACAGTCTTGGTTTGTTTATATGCCACGAATATGTTTATTTGCAAAGAAGCAAAAGGGCACAATTTATCCTTCTTTAGAGCTTAACCTCTCTTGCCCCGATGAAATGTCTTCTTTCCCCATACTCTACTGCTCTTCCCCTCTCAGTGTCACCGCCATCAAAACAAATTCGATTAACTTTCAACAGAACAAGATTGTATTATTGGATTTCCCTCGTCGAAAGTAAAGCTAAAGGAATTTGACCCTTGAAAAAGCAGCCTTCTCTGCATGTACGCGTCACCAGCGGACATGGCATAAGCTTACACGGTCTGTACCACGCGCTCTTTAGGCTCGGACGTGAGACACGCAAGGGGCCTATAAAATAACGTCGGAGAATTGAAAAAGAAAAATAGGGGAAAACAAACCGCAAAATGGGAACGCGGAACTCAAACGGAAAAACAAAAATTCAGCTCGTAAAAATCCTTTTGATAGAGTATCGATGGCACCAATTAGCTACCGCAGTACAACGGGGACATAATTTTGTAGGAAATACTGTCCAACCAGACATCATTTCGTGGGAAATACTGTCTGGTGGACAGAATTTCCAGGGGACAGAATTTTCTGTTAAACAGGCTGGGCCTTGTCATAAACTGACGTACTCTTCCACACCTTCTTTTTAAAGTTCAAAAAGTGCCCTGTTACAGAGTTGAAAACTTTAGTGCTTTTTAGAATATAAGAACAAGTCTTCTTATTAAAAACGAACTTTTTATTGAAGAAAGTACCACAGACTTCATTAAACATGTAAAAGAAAAAATCAAATCGTATTTTTGCACGCACAATCTATTCCCTAAAACAACGTTAGATTTGTATTATTGACAAAGATTCTACTCCTGCCAAAGAAATTTCCCACGTTTATATTCCTAAAAACGGTATTCGGTAGGCTATTTGCAAACAATTTTTTTTCATGCAAGAAACTTCTTGAACTGACCAATTATTTTGCCTTTAATATTAATTGGGACATAAAATATTCCGAATCATGAGTTACTCAATTGACTCATCATCTGATTATGATCAGAATTTTTCCGATTTTGAATAAATTTCCATATTTTGTATATATCTTGGTAAAAATGTTTCCTATTTCCCTAAATGTTTTGTACTAAGCTGCTAAATATCTTGATCTAAAATAATCAAATATCCATGGTTACAAATCTAAGGAAAAGGTTGAAATGGTCAACAATAATTTTCCGACATATAAAAACTGCTTTATATATTGCTCAGCTGTCGTACATGAATTAAAAAAACGTCAATCGGAAAGTCTGAAAGAGGGAGGCTCGTCTCATTAAAATACGTTAAAATTGGGGGATGCGATATTTTGACGTCACTTCCGGTTGTGGACGCAAGATCCGATCCACTGTCTGTTTGTACATGGAATTAAAAGAGAACTCCATGGTTTGTACAGCCAGACACTAGCATGTACGTTGTGTGTGCCGAGTTACATACACAGCGCATTACGTTACTGTGACGAGAAGCATGTTTGTTTTCTCAATGCGTTTGTCAGAAAGCGAAAGATTAGTATTATAATACTACAATAATAATCACCAACTGAAATTTACTGAGAAAAAAGAAGAAGAAGAAGATGAAAGCAAAAGTCGCAATAAATGATTCTACCGAGGCTCGAACTCACGACTGTTAATAACAAAAAAACAAAAAAAGTTTTCGATCACCGTAACCTACTGGGCCAACACTTGTAGTGACCTACGAGGCGTTTTAAATAACTATACCTTGCAATACGAGACAACGAATCGCGCTACAAAATTTAAACCAATCAACAATTATGAAAGGAATTCTAAATATTGTGCACATATGACGATTTCGCCTCTTTAAGGTGTCCCTCAAGCCTTGAACCGTCCAGATTCAAACGTCTTCCGCCTCACCTGTTCATCCATCACGGTACTCATCATACTTGAAACATTCTCTTAAAGGACTATTAGTTCAGGGGTCAAGCAACTTCATCTTACATGAAAGACGACTTCAAAAGAAACAAAATAGTGAATAAAGCATTCAAAATTTGTATTCCCTTAAGATATAGTTTAATGTTTGCTATCTTTTGTGTAGAAATGACTGAAGTGAAACTAGTTATGACGTCACAGCCTCAGATTCCTTAAAGTGGTCCAGCCATGAGGGTCGGAACTCACGTTAAATATTTGATTAAATTAATTGATTTGCAAAAATATAACTTTTTGTGCACAAAACCTAATCGATTGCGTGAAAATCGCAAAAGAAAAATGCGATTTTCGTCATCTTGACAAAAACAAAAACAAAACCAGAATAAGGCTCATTACGCAATGACTTTATTTTGGGAACGCCTGTATGTACACAATGTATCGATGCCACGTATAACGTGTGTCTGCCATTAAAAATTCACCAGTATCGATAGCATCTCTGTTTTTTTCTTCTAGAATATTACATTTTCCAAGCAAATATTAAACAAAATTCCCCAGCGTTGTGTAGTTGAAGGATGCAGTAATATATATTCTCAAACTAAAAGTCGTTTACCAATGGCAAAGGGCAACAAAACGAGACAATTCTGGACGTGTTTTGTGCACTTGACATGAAGCAAATTTTTGGGGCTTACCGTGTATTCAGCTCACGCCAGATTGCTACCCTTGTTCTATTCGATTTAAACAGTAGCTTGACCGCATCGTTTCTTAATTGAAATTTTTACTGTTTCGCGAGTAATACAAATTCAAATGAAAAAAGCAAGAGGAAGGGAAAAAAAAAAATCGAACTCATAACCTCTCGCTCAAACGACAAAGCCGTAACCGATGGGGTCACTTAATCAGTTGAAAAATTTGTATAATTTATTTTACATATTGTGTGGAATATGATTGAAGGAACAAAAGTCGATAAAATATAAGTGAATTGTAATCATTGTGTCCATATGCCAAGCCGTTAAAAAGTAAACTTATAAAATTGCAAATTGCAAGTGCAAAAACGCAAACGGATTGCGTGAATAAACTATTCAGTTCACGTACCTGTTGACTAAACGTCAAGCGACAGAGACTTGAACATTGATAAATAAAGCTTTATATTTCCATTAGACGTAAAAAGAAGTAGATGTTGTTGCAAACACTTCAAATTGATTATGTTTAACAAAATATTACTTGCGAAACAGTAAGAGTTTCATGCCGACTACGTAAGCTTTGTACTGTAGGACCGTGTACAGGTGTAAGGGTTGTAAGTCAGATCCTTCTTTCTTGTCTGCAAGGGCTTCAAATTAAAAAGGAACGACATCCCTTTATTATGAGAACGTTCTTCATTTATTTCCAAATCACTTTCATCACAGCTTGAACTTAAATATAACAAATTAAGATCTGAACAGCCCGAAAAACTGTCGCAATTAGACGCTATTTATACGTGGTTAGTATGTATGTAATGCATTCTTTACGGTCAGCAGTCCCTGAAATGACGTAGCAAACAAGCAATAAATGTTCAATTTCTTAATCCTTTTCCATCATGAAAATTAACTTATTTCCAGTCTTTCTTGACGGATTATTGAAACTAGGGATATAAAAAACCTATGACAGGTTAAATCTCAATTTTTATAGAAGGCATGGCAGGACCACTTTAAAGTCTTTATTTATTCTATTATATTTTTTTTCCTGCAATTTTGTGGCTTAAAAACTGTGGGATATGTCAGAAAAGTAGTAAAACAGAGTGCAGAAAGGGTATTTATAATATTCCACCAAAAGAAAGTTCGAGGAAAAATAATTCAAATAGTAAAAAATTACATTAACAATGGTTAAGAATTTGAGGATGAGAAGACACCAACTTTCTATAATAGACTTACTACACCAGGCATTTCTACACAGATAAGACAAAGCTTTAAACTTTAATATCTTCTCAACAGCTTAACGGAATAAGATTTTTGCCCCATTTTCCCTTTTAAGTCCTCTTGCATATAAGATAAACTTGCTTGACCCCGAACTAATCCTTTTTGATAAAATGTATGTAGATCTTAGGCCTACGTGAGTAAGTGGTGGTGTAAGTGCATGCGCATTTTCATGCGTTAGGGTACGCCGGGAAAACCACTATAGTTTTGGTAATTGGGGGGCAGGTGACATTAATGAAAAAATATTGTGAGCAATTTCCCCTCTCTCGCCACTTCTAATTCGCTTCGCCACTGGCTCCACATATCTTACACGAAATTGCACTTCTTTTTGTGCAAGATGTCTCATAGTATTTGAACAGTTGAATACTTTACCTGTTTACCATCTTTTATTAATCAACATTAATACATCACAAAAGATAGCAATGTTTTGTTACATGGTTCTTCGACACGTATTCTCTCATGTTTAATTGTTTAGTATTTGTTTTAATTCTGGTACATTGGTATATTTTTCTGGACGCCCCCAGTTCCTTCACCCTACCGTATATACTATCTCAACCCTCTCCTCCCCACGTTTGTCCATAAAGGTAGATATATAGGCTTGCAAGCGCTTTCTGCACCCTTTTATTCAGTCGTTTTAAATCACTCATTCCTTTGCATCTTCAAATGCGTAGGCAAATGTGCGGTATGTAAAAAATATATATATATATATATATATATATATATATATATCTATATCTATATCTATATCTATATATATATATATATATATATATATATATATATATATCTATATCTATATCTATATCTATATATATATATATATATATATATATATATATATATATATATCTATATATATATATATATATATATATATATATATATATATATATATATATATATATATATATATATATATATATATATATATATATATATATATATATATATATATATATATATATATATATATATATATATATATATATATATATATATATATATATATATATATATATATATATATATATATATATATATATATATATATATATATATATATATATATATATATATATATATATATATATATATATATATATATATATATATATATATATATATATATATATATATATATATATATATATATATATATATATATATATATATATATATATATATATATATATATATATATATATATATATATATATATATATATATATATATATATATATATATATATATATATATATATATATATATATATATATATATATATATATATATATATATATATATATATATATATATATATATATATATATATATATATATATATATATATATATATATATATATATATATATATATATATATATATATATATATATATATATATATATATATATATATATATATATATATATATATATATATATATATATATATATATATATATATATATATATATATATATATATATATATATATATATATATATATATATATATATATATATATATATATATATATATATATATATATATATATATATATATATATATATATATATATATATATATATATATATATATATATATATATATATATATATATATATATATATATATATATATATATATATATATATATATATATATATATATATATATATATATATATATATATATATATATATATATATATATATATATATATATATATATATATATATATATATATATATATATATATATATATATATATATATATATATATATATATATATATATATATATATATATATATATATATATATATATATATATATATATATATATATATATATATATATATATATATATATATATATATATATATATATATATATATATATATATATATATATATATATATATATATATATATATATATATATATATATATATATATATATATATATATATATATATATATATATATATATATATATATATATATATATATATATATATATATATATATATATATATATATATATATATATATATATATATATATATATATATATATATATATATATATATATATATATATATATATATATATATATATATATATATATATATATATATATATTATATATATATATATATATATATATATATATATATATATATATATATATATATATATATATATATATATATATATATATATATATAGTATATATATATATATATATATATATATATATATATATATATATATATATATATATATATATATATATATATATATATATATATAAAATATATATATATATATATATATATATATATATATATATATATATATATATATATATATATATATATATATATATATATATATATATATCTATATATATATATATATATATATATATATATATATATATATATATATATATATATATATATATATATATATATATATATATATATATATATATATATATATATATATATATATATATATATATATATATATATATATATATATATATATATATATATATATATATATATATATATATATATATATATATATATATATATATATATATATATATATATATATATATATATATATATATATATATATATATATATATATATATATATATATATATATATATATATATATATATATATATATATATATATATATATATATATATATATATATATATATATATATATATATATATATATATATATATATATATATATATATATATATATATATATATATATATATATATATATATATATATATATATATATATATATATATATATATATATATATATATATATATATATATATATATATATATATAATATATATATATATATATATATATATATATATATATATATATATATATATATATATATATATATATATATATATATATATATATATATATATATATATATATATATATATATATATATATATATATATATATATATATATATATATATATATATATATATATATATATATATATATATATATATATATATATATATATATATATATAACTATATCAAAAGGTTGTGTGGTTCCGATGCCTTATCGTTTAGAATCTGTTGTAGTGCAGTTGAATAAAAAGGATCTTTTATGAGCTCCTGTTAAATGACACTCCTTGCATTATAACTAACATCTGAAGATATTGAGATTTGCTTAATTTTTTTTTGTTAATCAGTTAAACTATCAACAGGTTAAACGCCTCAATGAGACCCCATTTGATAGCATGTTTTATAGCCCCTCCCTTTCCAAACAGAGAAATGTTGAATATTATATTCGTATAATCAAAGTAATTTTGCACTAGGTGGTCGTGGAAGGAAAAAAGAGCGGTGTTTTTATCCATCATGAATTAAAAAGTCGTATTTTTTGTAGAAGAGGAGAGGATATTTCATCCTCATCCAAATGGCTTGATAAACCCTTGACATCTCTGTATATGTATACTCTCAAGCTTTATCCATGAGTTGGGACGGGGACATAAACTTGATCGGGGAGCCCATAACTTATCAAGAGGGGTGGGAGCTAAGAGTGTGTGTGTGTGTGGGGTGGACTAAGGAAAACCCATTGAATCAAAAAATATTCTGAACTTTTCACATATAACATTGAAATGCATGTGTGGGTGCAGGGGAGGGTTACGTCTATGAAGAAAACATTGAATCATTGACAAATACAACAACAACAACAGTTTTGCGTTCGGAGATGTTATAAGTTGGACCAAGGACGCTAGATTGTCAAACTGATGCTATGACCACTAGATCACTAAGGTCTCTTGATTGCTTAGCTAATAGATAATCAAACAGTCATAAATGATGTGCTAATTATAATTGACCCATTAATGAATTATCTGAATGAATAAAAGAATTGCATAATAGAGACATTTATCTGTACCTTCAGCGGAATTGTAACGTTATGGAAAAGTTTAAGTTGATATATTTCGACAGGTGAAAGACTCAAGTGTACTGAGTATGCAATAAATATTCATTGCACTTGAGGGATATGGGTGGAGTCATGAAATATAACGGGGGCTTAATTCCAAATTGCGCGGGCGCTTAATTCTAGGCTGTGTGGGGCTTGATTCCAAGTTGTGTGTGAGTTTAATTCCAAGTTACAACGAAGGCTCAATTTCAAGTTGTCACGGGAGTTTAATTTCAAGCTGTATGCGGGGCTTAATTCCAACAGGAATCTAACAAATCCCGGATTAAAAGTTGTGTGCGGGTTTAATTCCATGCTCGTAACGAGGAATTAATTCCAAGCTCGGTGCGGGGCTTAATTCCAAGCTCGGGCTTATTTCAAAGCTGTATGGGTGGCTCAATTCCAAATTTGTGGGGAGGGAGGGGATAAGGAGGGGAGATTTCCAAGTTTTTGGGGTTAATTCTAAGTTGTGTGTGTGGGGGAGGGGGAGGGGGGCTTAATTCCAAATTGTGAGGGAGGTTGGATCCAAGCTGTGAAGGGGCTTCATTCCAAGCTTTGCGAAGCTTAATTCCAAGCCGTGTGGGCTGAAGTTTCAAAGTGGGAGATACATTCCAAGGTGTATGTATGTTTGTGCGTGTGTGTGTGTGTGTGTGTGTGTGAGTGTGTGTGCGCGGGGGACTAGGTGGGGGCTCAATTCCAAACTGTGTGGGAAATTTAAAGTCAATTTTGTTTAGTAAAATATAGGTGAGCGATTGAACCATGTGGGAAAGTAGGTTTAAACATGAACAAGGAGAAATGACGATTTTAAGACTACGATCGAGTGGTGAGAGCACTTGAGAATTAGAGGAAGAATTCTTGGCTTAATCAACTAATCTATGCTGAGGTTTATAGGCCATGTGTTATAGCAATAGCAACTTTTGAGCCCCAGTTGTGCGAACGACTCTTTTGATGTCAAATTTTCCTTTTCCTTAGTTGTGGCAATGAATCCTTGATTGATAGGTGGTAATACATTATAATTTTTTACATTAAGTTTTAAAATGTAGTTAGATATGCTGGGTATTTCACATCCAGTTTTAAGAAGAGCTAAGATGATCCACCTGTAAAGAGGTGAAATAACTGATGCATGAGGACCCGACGGGAATTGAACCAAGGACATCTAACTTGGCAATGACCAAAGTATTTGTTTGTTTCAAGCTTACATAAGTATACATCTTTTGCAACTGTTGCGATTATTCAGCATTGAGAAGGAATTCACTTCAAAGGCGATTTACAGGTGGCAGTCTTGGCACCGTCTATTAATTCATTTAGTATTTGTATTAGGGTGTTTCAGCTAACGTGACTTTGTTTACATCGCCATTTTGTCGATCAAAACGACTGTCGTCTGCAGTACACTTAATTAGACTTACATACGTTTGCATGTTGTTATATAAGATTGTATTTGTAAGATAATTATGCTGGAATCTAGCTGTGCCGTTGGTTGCACTAATAGATGTGTGCGGGGGAATAAAAAGACATTTGATCAATTTCCATTTGAAAGCAGTAAGCCTTACACACTAGGAGCACTTTTTATTAGGTATGTATCAGGCTTTGTATCAGTATAGCGAACAATCAGATGGCGTTAACGTTAAAGTTACTCTTCGTCTACCCGGTGAAAATATAACTTACTTAGGGAAAATCAGAAGCGAGCAAAAAACTGCAATCAGTAAAATTCGCTGAACTGGTACTGGTAGGTCAGCATGTAGTATGTTTGTTGTGCGTGTGATGTGACAGCTGTGTAAAGACGCGTGAAACGTAACGACGCTTGCCGGCAAAATGGCTTTCAGTTGAAATAGAGTCACGTGATGAAATCCCTCTATGAGTCAGTTCATGATAACGATAATATGTATTGCGCAATGCAGGTCAAGAGGTCAATTGAGGATATCTTGCCATAAGCATCACTGGCACGCATTGAATGAGACCGTTACTTCCCGATTCGTTTAATATGGATTCGGTGCCTTACTTAGATGAATCACCGAACTGCCGAATGTTTCTTATCTTTCCCTAAAAAAAATGAATTTAATAGTACGATACACAATTTTTCAAGTTTTTTAAAGCTTTACGAGGCTACTGGTTTCAACCTACATTTGCCACTGCAAATTAAATAGTCTGGAAGTGGTTTCCAGTTTCCATACCTTTGTTGTGTGAGTCCCGGTCCCTACGCAATTGCTTCCTTTGCATTGTGTGAACAGGTGATTAATGGTGTTGTGAAGTTCCCTTAAATTAGGCACTGAGTATAATGCTTTAAACAAGAAACCATTACTTTTTTAATGTTCTTACGCGTATTTGGGCAAGTTATTTCAAATTAATGATGGTGATACACTTGCATAAATTGCAGTTGAAAGCGTATCTTGTAAAGTAGCTACGATTCTTATTTTGTTTGGTGATTTTTTATATATATTTTTTTAATCTTAGCGTGATTTCGGGGATGAGGCAGAGGCAAGGGGTGTTTGCGGGGATGGAAATCTTGTCCATACGCGACAGTAAAGGAAAATATAAAAAGAATTATATTAGATTAAGCGCATAGGCTAACACAGAAAGAAAGACAAAAAATCACTGTTAGCTCTAAGCAGTACTGACTGACTAATTAAATGTTTTTTTAGAAAAATCCCATTCTTTCGGTGCTGATTTCATATTTTCGGGCAAAAATACCAGTTTTGTTTCTAATCTTATTCAGACCTGGTCCCTGTCCTGCTTTCTTTTTCATATTCGAGGTGGTATACAAATAACACTGCTACGGTCTATGGAAATCTAGTGTCAAAGCCAATTTCTAGAGCATTGTGAGTAGAACAAATCTTTAACCCTTAAAGGCCCACACCGAACTGGCTATTCGATTGGACTTACCAAGTTTTCCCAACAATAGTTTCGCGATATACCAAATTCTCACAGAGCTGATTTAAATGTCATTCGAAAGAGCTTGCTTTGTTCTCTCTAACACTGATATTCTTAGTAGGTCTATAATAGGCATTGTTTTCAAACAGTTTGCCTAAACATGGAGGATTTTCCAAAATTGTTTCAAAAATTTGAAAAATTTGAAAATAATTAGAACAATATTTAGAAATCACCTATCAACTTTAAAATTGCTTTATTTACTTTGAGAAAAATCAATTTTTCTAATTCTGATGCAAAATGCAAATTTTGGAAACATTTTTCCTTTTTTTCTTCTTCAAAAATAATAACTTTTTTGTCGGATTGTAGCATTTGCCTTATTAGTACAGTAAATAGAATGATAGAAGAGCAGAGGTTGTTCTATCAAATGACATATACTTTGTTACATAGCAACACCAATTCATCATAATTTGCACAGAAATTATCCTTTTTATCACACTTCAGTTATATGGTAAACGTGGGCCCATTCTGTTAGGGTAGGCCTAAGGTTAACTAGTAAACCCAATGCGGAAGTTATCCGCGATGAGCAAAATAACAAAAATTCATAAGAAATAATTCTTAACACTAAATTTTATGTTTGGTAACATTTGAAAGCTTACTTTATGAGAAATCCAAAAAATCCTTGTGAAATGTGTTTTTTAGGGCCTATAATAAAGCAACAGGATTCAATTATGTTATTTTGTAATAGCAGCATGCTACTTAACTAACCATTTGTATACATTTGAATATAATATGCAAATTTGTTTTACATTACTGAAAAGAAGAAGGTTTTAGCTTTCAATCAATTTATAATTGTTACAGTAACATTTCAAGAGACAAGAGAAATATGTTTTAAAAACCGTTGAAAAAAAAACATACAACACATGCAATCTTCCAACATCAAGCTAGGGTTAAAGTTCGGAAATAGTTCTTTCAGTCTTCTAGCAGTTTAGTTTGCTGAACCCCGTCAAAGAATTAAGTAGACAACTAAGAGACACAGGTTTTACTCATGTGTCAGTACAGATATGAAAAATGGAATTGTATGTTGGCGCCGATGAATTTTAGGAAGGAGGCCCCTACCTACATAACCTACAAACTGTGGAAGGGCTTACGCAGTGGACTATTTAAGGTGACAGTGGGAACCGTTCCCTGGCTATAATTCATTATCAAGTTAAGAAACATACCAATTTGGAAAGAGTAAATAAAAAGACATGACGTAGGTTGAAAAAGAAGCAGACCTGTGGTTCCTTTATATTGACCCGCCTATGCTTTTAATCATATATCATTCTGTATTCATATCTTTGTAATGAAATATTTGGCGTTTGAGGCACATTATAGAATTCGTCCCTTGAACAAAACTCCATCTTTATTTTCTTTGCCTGTGGCATTTCAGTAACTGCCTGTGGCGGTTTGCAATTTCTGGTTTATTTCCAAATTATTCCACTCCGCGTTTAATTTTTTTTTTAGCCTCTACACGTGTGAAGTACACTAAATTTGTTTTATATGAGCAAATTGTTAGAAGATTTAACCTTTGAAAACATCGAAATAGACACTATATTTCGTATTTCCACGTAAATTCATTTCGAACTTAAGAAATCAAGAGCAGCATTCCAACAATAAATC
>JAIGNY010002101.1:30000-47500 GCA_020152595.1 Chiridota heheva
CTGTTAAATCACAAATTTTCATTTGAAGAAAGCCTTCCTTGCAACGGACGGGTTGAAACAGCCAGTGTCGTTTACATCCCGTTCGAAGGACTCTCAAGTGAGTTGAAAATGTATTTATTACGCAATAATTCGGAAACACAACTCGACCAAAAATGCTGTAATTTTATAGTAAAAAAATAAAATAGAATAAAACTTAGTATTTGAACATCAAGGAGTTCTTATTTGGATCATTTATACCCTGAAAACTGGTTTCATTTGGTGCAGAAATCGTAAAAATTGCACCATTTTTAGAGTAATTCTGAGTGACTTTCAAAATCTTGCCGACCTACTAGCATAACCTTCTCCCCTTGACACTATTTCGATAGACAATCCTGCAGTTTTGCCATTGTATAAAGGTCAGGAGTTATGCAACATAGAGCATACATACGTAAAGCAAACACGTGCAGTGTGAAAAGAATGCTACCAGGTAGCACGAAACTAATTATTTTCACTATTGAAGCCTATGATGAAAGAGGCAACTTCGGGGTCCTTTTTGTACCAGAATGTTATACATTTGGGATGAGGGTACTTTCAATAGGGGGTCACCAGAGGTTTTGGCCCTTTTTTGGGATGGTGGTGGGCTGAAGTGAAGAGGTGTTGAGTGATTTGGTGAGGATTACCCTCACTAAATCACTCAAATTTGGGCATGGGTCCATGGTAAAATAGTTCCCCATGAAACTTTTACTGCAACAAATCTTGTCAAGTTTGGATATGCATAGTCAAGACCTATCCTTTCACTACCATTCCTGAAATTTTCAACTTCTCAGCTTCTTGTCCCATGACCTCTCGAAAAAATTTGCATTTGAGTGATACCTTATTAGTTCCGTGCTACCTCCAAAAATAATGGTAGGCAATAGCAATTATGAGATATCCAGTGGCGGATCTAGGATTTGTAAAAAGGGAAATGGCCAGGAAGAGCACGAAGGGGTGATTTTAAGTAAGGAAAAGATATTGTCGTGTTAGCGACAATCCGAGATTGAAGCGCAAAAAGTTCGGCGTGGGGTTGAGGGGCCCGCTAAAGGACCTCCTGGTGGTTTCCAGGAAAAAGCCCCGGTGGGGGTCCAAGGGACGAAGCCCCCGGAATATTGAATATTTCAGGGTTTACATTGTCCGCAAAATGACTTAAAACATGCTTAATGTTCAAACACATCCAACTCTTAAATTTTCAAAAAGTGAGGGATGCATAGCCCCCTCTCCTCCTTTGATATACGCCCATGGTGGCCGAGGTGTAGGTTTTCTAATAATTAGTGAAAGACTAAGCTTCTGATCCCTCCCCAAAAAAAAAAAAAAAAAAAAAAAACATATTAATATATATATATATATATATATATATATATATATATATATATATATATATATATATATATATATATATATATATATATATATATATATATATATATATATATATATATATATATATATATATATATATATATATATATATATATATATATATATATATATATATATATATATATATATATATATATATATATATATATATATATATATATATATATATATATATATATATATATATATATATATATATATATATATATATATATATATATATATATATATATATATATATATATCATATAATCCTTAAAATGAAAGTTACTGCCGAACTGTTTAAGACAAACCCGGATTCTTAAATTGCTTATATGAAAGCTAAATATCAGCCAGGCGTTTAAACCTAATCATTATGTTGGACAGTTGAAGCTACTAAAATAAACATTTGTATTTTGAAGAAGACTTTATAAACGTGTTATAAATTTTATTTGGCTTACTTTAATTGTCCGCCGTTCAAACTAAATAAGCGTAGAAGTTTGATACAAACACATAGTTTTGTATTAAAGAGTTTAGACTGACAAGGGATTTAACAAGATTGTGGTTACAAATACAGCACATTCAAATTACATCAATTGTAATTAATTGTATTTTTTCATGACTTTGAGTGCATCACAAACAGGTGTTTTAATTCATTTAATTGTAAACATATAGCTTTTTACCGAGTCAATAGATGTTTTCATTAGAAATTACACATTGTAAAGAGATATATATGACGACCATGCTTAAATGATAATTTCATTAATCATATTACTTTAAAAGTTATAAATATTTATTGATATTGATAGTTATTAACACAAATCAGGCTTACCCTACGGTTTCGCAGTTACTTTGGGCACCAGTTTGCCCCAAAATTGTCCATAATAGAAGCGTTATGCTTATAAGATATTTGCCTGCCATGCTGAAAATCTGCTCTGCTTCGTAGCTTGCTAAATGGTCTTTATCTCCTGGTAATAATGAACTATTAAAATAAAGCTTCACATGACGGCAAAGCACCTACCAACCACCCGACTTTCTTTTCTAACGGTGTACATGATTCGTCATTTTTTGTCCAATCGTGTTTTACTTTCCAGCCCATTAAATTGCATTCCTGGTAATATTGTTTTCTAAAAAGTTTTTGGGTTAAGTGCACAATCAAATTTGTTGAGCATATCGAATGGGTTTTGAACTCACTGATCTGTGAAGCTCTAAAGAACAGTAAAAACTAAAGTCATGCGTATCTAAACAATTTTGTATGAAATTTTCAATTACACATGCATTTATGGAACTGTTGTATGTAACACTGCTTAATTTTCAAATAATAATCGTAATCACAACATTATGCAACCGCGCTGTCAGTGATATGACCTATTTAATCTATTTTTCCCCTGGAAACAATTCTTTTCATTCATCAACATTTGAATTATAAAGGTAATGAAGAGAAAACTAATTTGTCAATAAAAATTGTATCCATATTCAAATACTTTGGTTTGGAAAATTATCATACATTTATCATATATTTCAATATTTGCTACTCTAATTCCACACTGAGAAGGGTGATATTTCATAAATATTTACACAACAACCAAACAGCGAGTGGCGCAACAGGGTACAATTTTTTTGGAAGACAAAAAAACCCCTTTTCCATAGACAAAAAGTGTGAAAGTGCATTTTCTGACTTCTTAACAGCTTTAAGGTCTACGGACATGTAGCATCTGCATGGTTAGATATTAAAATCTGAACAGGTCCGAAAACAACACTTTTACTTTTTGAGGTATGGCTGGTAATAGTTTATCAATTGTTAATCGATGATCAATTTGTGATGTATGACTGGGCGGACAGCTCAAGATCTTTCAAATACCGCCCTCAATTTAAGTCACTAAAACGATGAGAAATCTTTTCCTGTCAAGGCTTATAGAGTGTAATTAGGGGTATAGAAAAGACCGTGACAAACTCTTGGTCAGAATTTGCTGCGCCCCTCAAAGAATTATGACCAGATGACAGAAATTTGAGAAAAAAAAAACCGAAGGATTTACAAACTGACAAAAGGGAATATGCAGGTCGCCGTACATTACAATGCTGTATAACAAATTTGCATATTGGTGAAAGAAATGAGTTTGATGAAAGCTATCAGGTTATTAATAATTTATCGAATTCATCGGTGGCGTACGAGATGGGGACAAGGGAGCGTCAGTAACCCCACCCACACCCAGGCGGATGTATAGCATACCTATTCGGGAAAATCTACCATATATAATTATATTCAGGCAAAAAGGAGTGAAAGGGGTTCATTAAAACGTTCCGGGCAGTATGCAGGTATGTACCAAATTCAATTTCACTGACATACATTTTGAAAAATTCAGACAATCCTGGACAAAAGTACTTGGCACTTTTTTCTTCCCCTTATACCCCTCTCCAATGTTGCACATATGTTACGAACAAACATTTTGAATCGGTTTTTAAGGGGAAAAAGTGTTCAGACTTTTATACTTGATATTTTAAGCTTTCCGAATTAAAAGTAAAGGTAGAATTTTCGTAGTATAAAATTAATGAATGTTAATGCTCTTTAAATTGCAGAAATGAATTATGTTGAACCTGAAGTAGAATTACGTGTAGTCCTTCAAACTTTTCCTACAATCATGACCCATAAATGACAAAAAGGAACGGCATTCGATTGATTTCCGTAGCTATTTGGAAGGGAGGAAAATACAGGTTTGGGTAGATCAGTCCTTTTCCGAGCAGCTTAACCAATCTCCCGTCTGTCCCACAAGCGAGATGTGCGCGCCCTGTAGCATACAATTTGTGTGCTAGTACATTAAAGGAATACATTGCCACCTGTACTAAAGAAGAAGTGAAGCAGGTAGCCATTGTTGGGTACTATGACGATCATACATACTACGACTCTTTCAAAGCAAATAGCCCTGAGGATGAGAGAAGTTGTACTAAGTCTCTTGAAGACTGCAAAAACAATCTCAAATTTGATGAATGAAAATAGACTTAAGTTGAACAATAGTAAAACTGAATATAACAAATTTGCCAGTAAATCTCAAATTAAGAATTGTGTTACTAAGGGTTTTAATATCAATGATGTACATATACACGAAAGCAATACTTGTATTAAGTATTTGGGAGTATGGTTGGATACAGAATTATATTTCCACACACATATAAGTGAAAAATGCAGAGGTACAATTTGTATTGCTCAAGGGTATTACGTATTCATTTAGATAGAAAGTCCCTTGAACAATTGGTACTTTCTTTGGTCATCTCTCAGCTGGACTATTGTAGTACATTATTATATGGCCTCCTCAAATCGTCCATACTTAACTCATAACGGGTTCAACAAAACTTAATAGAAGTAAATATGAATGTTTGAAAGAATTGCACTGGCTTCCAATCAATTCAAGAATACTTTTTAGATTACTATGTTTGTCCTACAAATGTGTAAATGGCTTAGCTCCTAATTATTTGGTAACCTACTTTAATAAAAAGAAAACTAAGTATGCAATTGAGGTCTAAAACTACATATCACGTAAAATCAACACAAAGGGACATTTTTGGGGATCGCGCTTTTTCTGTGGGAGGGCCTAGGGAATGGAACAAGTTACCAGCTGACATTAAAACCTCTAGTAATTTTAACATTTTTAAAAAGAAACTAAAAACTCGTCTTTTTCATAATATTTTTCAGTAATTTTATTCTATTAAGTTCGGTTGTTTTAATTAAGTATGTGTGTAAAGTGCAGCTGGTTGGATAGTTGTTGTGTAAAAGTGAGCACTATGAACTAATTATTAATATATGATCATGAAAAGTAGTAATGGAAGGAAATTCCTTGAATTATTTGTAATTCAAATATATAGAAAGTTCATTTCTGATTTAATCTACAATGAAGAATAGGAAACGGAAGTTGTGTGTGTGCATGTAAGGCGAGGGGGGGAGGGGGAGTGAGTATTAAAGTAATTTGCAGGAAGCTTTCTCTACAATCATGCCCATAAAGACAATATAAGATAATGAAAAGTATAATGAAAGGAAATCGCTTGAATTATTTGTAATGTAAATAGAGCCTATATAGAAAGTTCATTTCGAAATTAATTTACAAAAAAAAAAAAAAAAACGGGGAACGGGAGTTGTTGTGCGTTAGAGAGGGAAATGGAGGAAGGGGAGGGGGTGGTATTATTGAACTTGCAGGAAAATGCTATTTCCTGAAATGAAGCGAAAACGTTTGGCGGCGTTAGGGGGTGGGGGAAACATGAAATTGGTTGGAAATTGTGTCTAAACCAGAAAGTGGATAGCTGTTTTTATTGTGGTTTACTTTTCTTGTAATAAATTTCCCAAATGCGTTGAAATTAATATATCAACAATAATTCATAAATACATTAGCTGAAATAGATAAATGTAGGTCAGGGTAATGAATAACCTTAAATTGCGTAACTTGAGGAACATTTTCATACCTCTTTAAAGGATCTTTAACTATTGACGATGTCCCGCCGAAAAGAATAATATGAAAGATTGATATTCTTTTAACATTTTCGCGGAGCATCGTTCGAAGCTCACGCTTCAAGAAATATGTTAAAGGTCACGTAAGGTCACGTTAAAGAGATATGAAAAAGTTACTTGACATTTTTCCGTTGATAAATATCATGTATCGTAATATTATTAGAAGTATTCTGAAATAAAAATGTGATTTACAAAAAGAGTCCTTTCATCTGTTTATAGATACAAATTCTTCTGTTGCTTTTTCTCGAAAATATTAAGCTCTGTTATAATTGATTATAACAAATATTCGAACGACGGCAATCTAAAGACGCATTACAAAAGCTTTGCGCATTTGTGTTACTTAGTATTTCAAGCGTTATCATAATCATTTTAACAATATTGATCTATGATATGAAAGATGCAAACACATGGAGGCAAACCATGAGCGTATTTTGTTGTGCGCCCGTTGTTTGTTTACCTGTTTAACCCTAGCCATTAATTGATATTTTCACGCGTGCACGCATATCTTTGGTAGTCAGGCGGTACCAAACGCGCTTTTTTTTTTGGGGGGGGGCGATGAAATGTCAACTGGTCAAAACTTAATAACATAGAATAAAGTGAAGAAGAAGTGCTACGCATTTAAAGATATTTTGTGTGTGTGGGAAGGGAGGGGGGGGGGGGGAGATGTGGGCGAATCGAGAAATAACATAATTATCGAATTGACGCATGATAGGGACGGAAAATAACTTACCAAATTGATGCATCCACATGAGGCGGATCGAGAAATAACATGATTATCGAATTGACGCATGATGGGGACAGAAAATAACTTACCAAATTGATGTATCCACATGAAATAGTATACCACTTTTAAATTTAAAAGACCAGCGACAGTTAAATCAAATTTTAATTTGAAGCACAACATTTGAGAGGCAAGCAAATGCAGTGCTAGTGGAGGAACAGTCACCCACGTAAACTCGGCCTAATAACGGGTCCCTAGATTGAATCATGGGTCTCATAATAAGCGTTATTATATTCATTGTAAATGTAAAGGACAAGATAAGGGAACTGGAGGCATGTCTAAAAGTATTGTACCAAAAAGCAAGGACTAAGGCCTATTATTTATATGAAGGGCATTTTCAAATATTCATAAAAAGGTCTTTACAAAACGAAAACAATTAGGTCTATCCCGGTCTGCAGACTATACAGGTGCCATAGGAGTAGGAACTCGGGGGAAATGGGGTGGGGGCAGGAGCCTTGCCCTCTCCCAATGTTGCAGTAACCTACATGGTGCCCCCAATTAATTCAATTTGTTACCATTGAGCTAGTGTTGTAGCACATCGTTGTGCCCCCTAATGAAGAACATGTTTCTACGCCTATGTACAGGGCACATAATCACCGAAGCTGTACCCTTCTGATTTCCAGGAAGAACATATCTCAACTGCTCAAGATAGGAATAACTTCAAATTTGGAGTAATGACTCATTACACGAACAATGCAGGGATGATATAACATGACTTCGGTAACATATGTGGTGGGTGGATGAAGCACAGATAAGTGATATAGTGGTGGGGCGGTGCTTCAACCCCCCCCCCCCTCCCCCTTCCCTAAAAACAATTTTTCCGAAGGGAAGAAATTGCGGTTTGTCGGGAAAATCATGCCGTTTTGTCAGGAAAATTGTTCCAGTTTTCGGAAGCCTTGTCGGTAGAGATGATCCATCCAGGCTATCACATGTCCGGTAGATTCTTCTTTGCGTCTTCGTTTGTCTGGGAGGAATTAGCAAGATCATTGTACAGTAAAACTCGGTTTAATCAGAATCAGTAACAAAATTGGCACAACTATATATCTAATTTCTTCTATTTTGCTCATGCTCTAACGCTCGACCATAGTGGTTATGTTGAATTGTGTAATCTGTATATACAAGCTACTCAGTGGCGTTTCATGGCCCCAAAGTCATAAAATAATGAAGTGAAATGTCAAATTTTCAAGCAACGTTGCAAAAATTTCCCATCATTTCTATTTCAATAAGCTCCTAATTTCACCTTCAAACCAGGAAGGAAGCATACAACCAGGAAGGTGAATTCCCCTCCGGGCAAAATCCCCGTCGCCACTCCCTACGCCTCTGCTCCAGAGACCTTCTATTGGGACAGCCATAGATTTTAGTCAGGTAAAAATTTCAGCACCCCAGCACCCCACCCTCCCTCTCTCCAGGCTTGAATCTTAGTGACACATCCCTTATTATGGCAGTGCCTTCCTCTTAGTTTTGGGATATATATATTTATATATATATATATATATATATATATATACATTTTTAAATATTTTTTTTTTTTTTTTTGGGGGGGGGGGGCTTCTCGCACATTTAAGTTGCTCCAAGGATTTACATTAAATATGCACATACAACCGTACAATCCCAAAAAGTGTTACTGATTCAGTGCATGTCGTAATAGTTGCCGATTTTAGAAACTCCTAAACTTTTTTCAACAGCCGTCAATTGGTCTATTGATCAATTCATTTTTGGCTTTGGAATATAGAGGCTAAACTATAGGCTACTTGCTGGAGGTCATTGAGATAAAGCACACTGAATCTGTATGGATTTTACTTTCTAAAGGAAATTTGAAGTGTTTTTGACCCAGCAACGAAATATTTTTTCTTTCAGAAAATGGGATGTGATTTGCAGCCCTACGATGTGTAAAGTCTTTAATCAGTGAGCAACTCTGATGCATTTTAATGGTAGCAGTCTGCTGTATCTATTATACATTCTAAAAGTTTTACAGCAGCATGGAAAGTTCTAAACCTTTTCATCTCTTTACTTGGATAAAATCTTTGATTTATTTTACAATTCACATGCAGTCTTCAAAATATGAATTAAATGTCATCTGTTATGGGGTCAATAAATTGCTGTTGGGTTCAAAATGTTTCCATGTTTACAATACATACTAAAGGAGCTGGCGGCTCAAACGAGAAATCATCTTGAATATCAAGACATACTAAAGGAGCTGGCGGCCCAAACGTGAGATCATCTTAAATATCAAGACATACTAAAGGAGCTGGCGTCCCAAGCGTGAGATCATCTTGAATATCAAAACATACTAAAGGAGCTAGCGGCCCAAACGTAAAGTCATCTTGAATATCAAGACATACTAAAGGAGCTGGCGGCACAAAGGTGAGATCATCTTGAATATCAAAACATACTAAAGGAGTTGGCGGTCCAAACGTGACATCAACTTGAATATCAAGACAAACTAAAGAAGCTCGCGGCCCGAACGAGAGATCATCTTAACTATCAAGACATACTAAAGGAGCTGGAAGCCCAAACGAAAGATCATCTTAAATATAAAGACATACTAAAGTAGCTGGCGGCCCAAACGTGAGATCATCTTAAATATCAAGACATACTAAAAGAGCTGGAGGCCCAAACGAGAGGTCATCTTTAATATCAAGACATACTAAAGTAGCTGGCGGCCCAAACGTGAGATCATCTTGAATATCAAGACTTACCAAAGGAGCTGGAGGCCCAAACGAGAGATCATCTTGAATATCAAGACAGACACACTAAAGTAGATAGCGGCCCAAACGAGAAATCATCTTAAATATTAATGCATACCAAAGGAGCTGGCTGCCAAAACGTGAGGTTATGTTGATCATCAAGACATACTATAGGAGCTGGCGGACCAAACGGGAGATCATCTTGAATATCAAGACAGACATACTAAAGGAGCTGGCGGCCCAAACGTGAAATTATCTTGAATATCAAGACATACTAAAGGAGCTGGCAGCCCAAACGTGAGATCATCTTGAATATTAAGAAATACTAAAGCGCTGGAGGCCCAAAAGGTGAGATCGTCTTGAATATCAAGACATACTAAAGGAGCTGGCGGCCCAAGCGTGAGATCATCTTGAATATCAAAACATACTAAAGGAGCTGGCGACCCAAACAAGAAATCCTCTTAAATATCAAGACATACTAAATGAGCTGAAGGCCCAAACGGGAGATCATCTTGAGTATCAAGACATACTAAAGGAGCTGGCTGCCAAAACGTGAGATTATCTTGATCATCAAGTCATACTATAGGAGCTGGCGGCCAAAACGAAAGAACATCTTGAATATCAAGACATACTAAAGGAGCTGGCCTCCCAAATGTGAGATTTTCTTGAATATCAAGACAGACATACTAAAGGAGCTGCTGGCCCAAACGAGAGATCATCTTGAGTATTAAGACATACTAAAGGAGCTGGCGCCCCAAACGTAAGATCATCTTGAATATCAAGACATACTAAAGGAGCTGGCGGCCCAAACGTGAGATCATCTTGAATATCAAGACATACTAAAGGAGCTGTCGCCCCAATCGTGAGATCGTCTTTAATATTAAGACATACTATAGAAGCTGGCGGCCCAAACGTGATATCATCTTGAATATCAAGACATACTAAAGGAGCTGGCGCCCCAAACGTGAGATCATCTTGAATATCAAGACATACTAAAGGAGCTGGCGGCCCATACGTGAGATCATCTTGAATATCAAGACATACTAAAGAAGCTGTCGCCCCAAACGTGAGATCATCATAAATATTAAGACATACTAAAGGAGCTGGCGGCCTAAACGTGAGATCATCTTGAATATTAAGACATACTAAAGGAGCTGGCGGCCCAAACTTGAGCTCAACCTGAATATCAAGATATACAAAAGGAGTTGGAGGGCCAAACGAGAGATCATCTTGAATATCAAGACATACTAAAGAAGCTGGTTACCCAAGCGAGATATCATCATAAATATCAAGACATACTAAAAGAGCTGGCGGCCCAAACGAGAGATCATCTTGAGTATCAATACATACTAAAGGAGCTGGCGGCCAAAACGTGAGATCATCTTGAATATCAAGACATACTAAAGTAGCTGGCGGACCAAACGTGAGATCATCTTGAATATCAAAACAGACATACTAAAGGAGCTGGAGGCCCAAATGAGAAATCATCTTGAGTAGCAAGACACACTAAAGTAGCTGGCGGCCAAAACGTGCGATCATCTTGAATATCAAGACATACTAAAAGAGCTGGAGGCCAAGTGTGAGATCATCTTGAATATCAAGACATCCTAAATGAGCTGAGGCCAAGACACACTAAAACGAGGCCCAAAGATCATCTTGAGTTGGCGGCCCAAACAAGACACACTAAAAGGAGCTGGATCATCTTGATTATCAAGACATACTAAAATGTAAGATCATCTTGAATATCTAAACAGACATTCTAAAGGAGATGGCGGCCCAAACGAGAAATCATCTTGAATATTAAGACACACTAAGCTAGCTGGCGGCCAAAACGTGAGATCATGTTGAATATCAAGACATACTAAAGTAGCTGGCGGACCAAACGTGAGATCATCTTGAATATAAAAACAAACATACTAAAGGAGATGGAGGCCCAAATGAGAAATCATCTTAAGTAGCAAGACACATTAAAGTAGCTGCCGGCCAAAACGAGAGATCATCTTGAGTTTAAAGACACACTAAAGGAGCTGGAGGCCCAAATGTGAGATCATTTTGAATATCAAGACATACTAAAGTAGCTGGCGGCCCAAACATGAGATCATCTTGAATATCAAGACATACTAAAGGAGCTGGAGGCTCAAATGTGAGATCATCTTGATTATCAGGACATGCCGCCAAAATGTAAGATCATCTTGATATCAAGACAGATATTCTAAAGGAGATGGCGGCCCAAACGAGAAATCATCTTGAATATATAGACACACTAAGCTAGCTGGCGGCCAAAACGTGAGATCATCTTGAATATCAAGTCATACTAAAGTAGCTGGCGGCCCAAACGTGAGATCATCTTGAATATCAAGACATACTAAAGGAGCTGGAGGCCCAAACGTGATATCATCTTGAATATCAAAACATACTAAAGGAGCTGGCGGCCCAAACGTGAGATCACCTTGAATATCAAGACATACTATAGAGCTGGCTGTCAAAACGTGAGATTATCTTGATCATCAAGACATACTATAGAAGCTGGCGGCCAAAACGAAAGATCATCTTGAATATCAAGACATACTAAAGGAGCTGGCGGCCCAAACGTGAGATCGTCTTGAATATCAAGACATACTAAAGGAGCTAGAGGCCCAAATATGAGATCATCTTAAATATCAAGACATAATAAAGAAGGTGGAGGCCCAAATGTGAGATCATCTTGAATATTAAGACATACTAAAGGAGCTGGCGGCCCAAACGAGAGATCATCTTGATTATCAAGACATACTAAAGAAGCTGGCGGCCCATACGAGAGATCTTTTTGAATATCAAAACACACTAAAATAGCTGGCGGTTAAAAATTGGGAACATCTTGGATATCAAGTCTTACTTAAGGAGCTGACGGCCCAAACGAGAGATCTTTTGAATATCAAGACATTCTCTACGAGCTGGCGCCCCAAACGAGAGATCATCTTGAATATCAAGACATACTAAAGGAGCTGGTTACCCAAGCAAGAAATCATCATGAATACCAAGACATACTAAAAGAGCTGGAGGCCCAAACGCGAGATCATCTTCAGTTTCAAGACAAACTAAAGGAGCTGGCGGCCAAAACGTGCGATCATCTTGAATATCAAGACATACTAAAGTAGCTGGAGGCCCAAACGTGAGATCATCTTGAATATCAAAACAGACATACTAAAGAAGATGGAGGCCTTAACGAGAGATCATCTTGAGTAGCAAGACACACTAAAGTAGCTGCCGGCCAAAACGTGCGATCATCTTGAATATCAAGACATACTAAAAGAGCTGGAGGCCCAAGTGTGAGATCATCTTGAATATCAAGACATACTAAAAGAGCTGGAGGCCCAAACGAGAAATCATCTTGAGTATCAAAACACACTAAAGGAGCTAAAGGCCCAAACGTGAGATCATCTTGAATATCAAGACGTACTAAAGTAGCTGACGGCCCAAACGTGAGATCATCTTGAATATCAAGACATACTAAAGGAGCTGGTGGCCCAAGCGTGAGCTCAACCTGAATATCAAGACATACTAAAGGAGTTGGAGGAACAAACGTGAGTTTATCTTAAATATCAAGACATACTAAACGAGCTGGCGGCAAAAACGTGAGATCATCTTGAATATCAAGACATACTAAATGAGCTGGCGGCCCAAACGTGAGATCATCTTGAATATCAAAACATACTATAGAAGCTGTCGCCCCAAGCGTGAGATCATCTTGAATATCAAGACATACTATAGAAGCTGTCGCCCCAAACGTGAGATTATCTTTATCATCAAGACATACTATAGAAGCTGGCGGCCAAAACGAAAGAACATGTTGAATATCAAGACACACTAAATAAGCTGGCGGCCCAAACGTGAGATCATCTTGAATATCAAGACATACTAAAGGAGCTGGCGGCCCAAACGAGAAATCATCTTAAATATCAAGACATACTAAAGGAGTTGGCAGCCCAAACGTGAGATCATCTTGAATATCAAGACATACTATAGAAGCTGTCGCCCCAAACGTGAGATCATCTTGAATATCAAGACATACTAAAGGAGCTGGAGGCCCAAACGTGAGATCATCTTGAAAATCAAGACATACTAAAGGAGCTGGAAGCCCAAATGTAAGATCGACTTGAATATCAAGACATACTAAAGGAGCTGGATGCCCAATTGTGAGATCATCCTAAATATCAAGACATACTAAAGCAGATGTCGGCCTAAACAAAAAATCATCTTGAATATCAAGACATACTAAATGAGCTGGAGGCCCAAACGTGACATCAACTTGAATATCAAGACATATTAAAGAAGCTGTGGGCTCAAACGTGAGATCATCTTGAATATCAAGACATACTAAAGGAGCTGGCGGCCCAAACGTGAAATCATCTTGAATATCAAGACATACTAAATGAGCTGGAGGCCCAAACGTGAGATTATCTTGAATATCAAGACATATTAAAGAAACTGTCGGCTCAAACGTGAGATTATTTTGATCATCAAGACATACTAAAGGAGGTGCCGCCCAAACGTGAGATCATCTTGTATAACCACATGCTCAAGACACAAAGAGCTGGAGCCCAAAACGAGAGATCATCTTGAGACATACTCAAGAAACACTCAAAGTAGCATCTTTTGAATGGCCCCAAACGTGAGATCATCTTGAATATCAAGACATACTAAAGGAGCATCATTTGAATACATGATCATCTAAAGGAGCTCAATACTTGAGTATCAAGACACACTAAAGTAGCTGGCGGCTAAAACGTGACATCATCTTTAATATCAAGACAATACTAAAGGAGCTGGCGGTTAAAACGTGAGATCATCTTTAAAATCAAGACATACTAAAGAAGCTGGCGGCCCAAAAGAGAGATCATCTTGATTATTAAGACATACTAAAGAAGCTAGCGGCCCAAACGTGAGATCATCTTGAATATCAAGACATACTAAAGGAGCTGGCGGCCCAAACGTGAGATCATCTTGAATATCAAGACATACTAAAAGAAGATCATTTCTTGAATATCAAGACACACTAAAGTAGCTGGCGTTTAAAACGTGAGATCATCTTTAATATCAAGACATACTAAAACTGGCGGCCCAAACGTGAGATCATCTTAAATATCAAGACATACTAAAAAGAGCTGGCGGCCCAAACATGAGATCATCTTGAATATCAAGACATACTAAAGGAGCTGGAGGCTCAAATGTGAGATCATCTTAAATATCAAGACATACTAAAGGAGCTGGCCGCCAAAATGTAAGATCATCTTGAATATCAAGACAGACATTCTAAAGGAGATGGCGGCCCAAACGAGAAATCATCTTGAATATTAAGAGCTGGCGGCAAGACAAAACGTGAGATCATCTTGAATATCAAGACATACTAAAGTAGCTGGCGGCCCAAACGTGAGATCATCTTGAATATCAAGACATACTAAAGTAGCTGGCGGCCCAAACGTGAGATCATCTTGAATATCAAGACATACTAAAGGAGCTGGCGGCCCAAACGTGAGATCATCTTGAATATCAAGACATACTAAAGGAGCTGGCTGCCAAAACGTGAGATTATCTTGATCATCAAGACATACTATAGAAGCTGGCGGCCAAAACGAAAGATCATCTTGAATATCAAGACATACTAAAGCAGATGTCGGCCTAAACAAGAAATCATCTTGAATATCAAGACATACTAAAGAAATCATCTTGAATATCAAGACATACTAAATGAGCTGGAGGCCCAAACGTGAGATCATTTTGAATATCAAGACATATTAAAGAAGCTGTGGGCTCAAACGTGAGATCATCTTGAATATCAAGACATACTAAAGGAGCTGGCGGCCCAAACGTGAAATCATCTTGAATATCAAGACATACTAAATGAGCTGGAGGCCCAAACGTGAGATCATCTTGAATATCAAGACATATTAAAGAAACTGTCGGCTCAAACGTGAGATTATCTTGATCATCAAGACATACTAAAGGAGGTGCCCGCCCAAACGTGAGATCTCCTTGTATAACAAGACAGACATGCTAAAGGAGCTGCCGGCCCAAACGAGAGATCATCTTGAGTATCAAGACACACTAAAGTAGCTGGCGGCTAAAACGTGACATCATCTTTAATATCAAGACAATACTAAAGGAGCTGGCGGTTAAAACGTGAGATCATCTTTAAAATCAAGACATACTAAAGAAGCTGGCGGCCCAAAAGAGAGATCATCTTGATTATCAAGACATACTAAAGAAGCTAGCGGCCCAAATGAGAGATTTTTTTGAATATCAAGACACACTAAAGTAGCTGGCGTTTAAAACGTGAGATCATCTTTAATATCAAGACATACTAAAGGAGCTAGCGGCCCAAACGTGAGATCATCTTGAATATTAAGACATAGTAAAGTAGCTGGCGGCCCAAACATGAGATCATCTTGAATATCAAGACATACTAAAGGAGCTGGAGGCTCAAATGTGAGATCATCTTGATTATCAAGACATACTAAAGGAGCTGGCCGCCAAAATGTAAGATCATCTTGAATATCAAGACAGACATTCTAAAGGAGATGGCGGCCCAAACGAGAAATCATCTTGAATATTAAGACACACTAAGCTAGCTGGCGGCCAAAACGTGAGATCATGTTGAATATCAAGACATACTAAAGTAGCTGGCGGCCCAAACGTGAGATCATCTTGAATATCAAGACATACTAAAGGAGCTGGAGGCCCAAACGAGAGATCATTTTGAATATCAAAACATACTAAAGGAGCTGGCGGCCCAAACGTGAGATCACCTTGAATATCAAGACATACTAAGGAGCTGGCTGCCAAAACGTGAGATTATCTTGATCATCAAGACATACTATAGAAGCTGGCGGCCAAAACGAAAGATCATCTTGAATATCAAGACATACTAGAGGAGCTGGCGGCCCAAACGTGAGATCATCTTGAATATCAAGACATACTAAAGGAGTTGGAGATCCAAACGTGAGATCATCTTGAATATCAAGACATACTTAAGGAGCTGGAGGCCCAAACGTGAGATCATCTTGAATATCAAGACATACTAAAAGCGGCTGGTGGCCCAAATATGAGATCATCTTGAATATCAAGACATACTAAAGGAGCTCGCGGCCCAAACGTGAGATCATCTTGAATATCAAAACATACTAAGGAGCTGGCAGCCCAAACGAGAGATCTTCTTGAATATCAAGACATACTAAAGGAGCTGGCGGCCCAAACGTGAGATCATCTTTAATATCAAGGCATACTAAAAGAGCTGAAGGCCCCACGTGAGATCATCTTGAATATCAAGACATACTTAAGAAGCTGGCGGCCCAAACGTGAGACTATCTTGAATTTTAAGACATACTAAAGGAGCTGGAGGCCCAAACGTGAGATCGTCTTGAATATCAAGACATTTTAAAGAAGCTGAAGGCCCAAGCGCGAGATTATTTTGATTATCAAGACATATTAGAAGAGATGGCGGTCCAAACAAGAGACCATCGTGAATATCAAGACATACTAAATGAGCTGGCGGCCTAAGCTTGAGATCATCTTGAATATCAAGACATACTAATTGAGCTGGCGGCCTAAACGTGAGATCATCTTGATTATCAAGACATACTATAGGAGCTGGCGGTCTAAACGTGAGATCATCTTAAATATTAAGACATACTAAAGGAGCTGGAGGCCCAAACGTGAGATCATCTTGAATATTAAGACATACTAAAGGAGCTGGAGGCCCAAACGTGACATCATCTTGAATATCAAGACATACTAAAGGAGCTGGAGGCCCAAATGTGAGTTTATCTTGAATATCAAGACATACTAAAGTAGCTGGCGGCCCAAACATGAGATCATCTTAAAGATCAAGAACTACTAAAGGAGCTGGAGGCTCAAATGTGAGATCATCTTGATTATCAAGACATACTAAAGGAGCTGGCCGCCAAAATGTAAGATCATCTTGAATATCAAAACAGACATTCTAAAGGAGATGGCGGCCCAAACGAGAAATCATCTTGAATATTAAGACACACTAAGCTAGCTGGCGGCCAAAACGTGAGATCATCTTGAATATCAAGACATACTAAAGTAGCTGGCGGCCCAAACGTGAGATCATCTTGAATATCAAGACATACTAAAGAAGCTAGCAGCCCAAACGAGAGATTT
>JAIGNY010002101.1:52500-102500 GCA_020152595.1 Chiridota heheva
AGTAAATCTCGAAATCTTCGTACATCGCTCCATCAAATTCCATATTCTTAAAAATAAAATTATGTTGCAGCCGGAATTTAAAGGGAAATTTACGAGGGTAAATAATTACGGAGTTATTAAAATTTCATGTGTCATGTGTGTGTGGCTTGGAATAAATGTGAATAATACACAACAAATGTGTCACCGTTTTTTAAACTTACGGATTCAAAGAAAAACAGAAATTTGATAGGATTTCCATCAAAACTCGCACCCAAAGACTTAGCCTCAACTTAATTTCTATAGAAAATGAATTTCTCAAATAGACAGATGAAAGATGGAAGATCTGAAATATCTCATATTCGTTCAGTAAAACTGAACTTTGAAGAGATTATTTTGTTGTAGTTAAGGACACATTACGTCAAATGTGTAACAAATTAAAGGAGGTCACCAGCTTAAAACATTTTAATATTTTGTTGTAACTTCATTTTTGTTTATAACACACTAAAATATATATTTTTTATTTTATCAAATAAGATGATTGCATTTACTCGTTTGGATACTACCCTGCTAACATAACCAATGGTTGCAAGCCACATTTCAAAACATATCTAAACAGTAAAATAAAACAGAGAAAGTTTAACGCTGGTATAAAAGCAGAATGGATGCGGGAATGCGCTGCTACAACTGGCACCAGTCATTTACACAAATCTATCCATCTTAAAACATGAACACATGAATATCTCTTTAGCCATTTTGGCTTTTGGCCTCTCTCAATACGTTTGTTTCTCTTTTTCAGTGTCGCAATTCTTAGTACAACAGTCTTCAAAGTTGCGCAATATCTAATTATTTTGTATATGGTTATTGTTTTATAATAATATTCAATTGTCGAGTCAAACCGCTGATCAAAGTTTTAGGGTATTTTGACATATGTGAAATATTTGAAGAATGAATTAGAAATCTTGATGTAATTTGAATTTCTATTGTTAATTTCAGTCTTTGAAAGTCATGCTTTGCACTTGTTTTTGCGAATTTCACAAATATCATCCACAACAGATCGATGAATATGCCACCATAGCCCACAGATGACGTGAGGGCTAAGGTTACTTGAATATTCATATTAACCAGAAAATTGTAATACTGTTGCGTGCCAGATAAGCATTTGATTTTGGGGGGACCCCTAAAAATACGCCATCACTTTTCGGTATAGTGCTCCTTTAACTTAGTTCTTGAAGTTTCAGACCCGCATCCGATGAGACTTGCCTCGTTTATTTCAAATTTCCTTCATTATGTCTTTGTGAATCTTTAAAAAACATTTTAGTATGATATTTATTTTCGATTATGTTTTTAAAACATAAAAAAGTCTAAATGATATCATTTTTAAATCACGTTTTTATGGAACGCCAAAAGGACCACCAAATATGTTCGCAAAAAATATGTTCGGAAACAATGTGGTCGCAGAATATAAGTTCGGAAAACTAATATGCTCGCAAATCTAACGTTCGGAAACAATATGGTCGCAGAATATATGATCGGAAAACTAATATGCTCGGAAACTATATGTTCACAATCATAAATGTTCGAAACATACAGGTTCGGAAACAAATAAGTTCGGTAAATACATGTTCGCAATCTTAAATATTTCCAAAAGATATGTTCGCAATTTGAATACTCCCTGAAAATACGTTCGTAATATATACCTTCACTTGAGATATGTTCGCAATTTGTTTCTCCAGTATAATCTTGGAGTTATTGACCGTTTAATGTCATGAGGAACCTGGACTAATTAGCCTCTATTTACGGATGTTAAAACTGAAATGAGATATAAAATAGGTATTAAAAATACTGTCTGATTTAATAGTCTGAATTACAGTCCTGTCTACACAAAAGACACCAAACTATAAACTTAAATATCTCCTTTAGGAATATTTTTGAACTCTTTCTAATATGAGGAAGGGTTGGGGGTTGGGGGAAGGGGTTGGAGCCGTGGAGGTTCTTGTGGGTCGAAAGAAAAGATTATAGTGGGGGCCAAGGGAAAATCCCCCTGAAAGCTCTGTGAGTTTGGCATTACTCAGGGTTACAGTCATGTCTGAAAACGCAGTCCACTTGCTTTACCCGGCAAATTTGTTTTGATGTGGTGATACCCTACAAGATATTAAATTGTATACATTTTAGAACCCACTTTTGGGAGCTAAGCTTAAGCCTCCCCCACACACACTTTTTTCGTTGAGGGCTGAGCCTCAAAGCCCCGGTTCCGCCGCCACTGATTGGAGTGACACCCCTCTCCGAAAAACACGTATACTATGTTGCAGTTCTAGTGAAGTGGCGTAACAAAAGGAATTGCATGGGCATTTTACGCCCACCACCAAGACTCAGTCAAAGTTTATTAAAAAATCTGAACAATTTTGGAAGATCTTCGGCTAGAAGGCATCTTTTTCAAATGAGATATATTAATTTGAGTTCGTCGGTTCATCATACACCCCCCCTCCCTATAACAGTCTACTGACGCACCTGGAGGAGTCGGAAGCTGAAACCAAGTAAAGACCCCATTTGATTGGCTGCTCCAGGCCCAGATGTTCCTTGCTATGTCACTAGACAAGAGGCTTAAAGTGACGGGGGAGGCAAAGGAGTCATCAGTCAACGTTGGACCAATTTTCCTTGATTTTCTTGTTGGGGTGCCTATAATACTGATCCTGGTGCCAGGGGCGAAACTAGACTTTGAGCGCGCTGAGTGAGGAGGGGGGGGTGCTGGTGTACCCAGCGCCGTCGAGAGCCAGTGCGGGCCCCGGGGACAAATATTCTGCCGGTAGCGGTAGCGTTGGTCAAATTATCAAATTTTAATTATATGCTAAGGCATACTGTTCATTTTGGCTTTCTTCTGCCTCATTAGCTTCCTTTTTAGCACTGTATTCTTTAAAAAATCCTAGATTTGTAAGGGTTTTTTGGCCGATTTTTCTTTCCTTTTCCTAAAAGCCCTTTCTTTTCTCTTTTGAGCTCCTGATTTATGTTGATACTCCATAGTCGTTCCTCTCTGATGAAACGTATCTTCTTCTTATGAAGTTATGATTGTGAATAAGCTATAGAGCTGAGTATCGTGACTTGGATGCATGCACGCGCGTATTTTAGCGAATTCTAAAAATAGTCAGTATAGCTGCATGGGGATATAGGAAACATGCCGAGATTGTATTGCAAATTACTTTCTCTCAACGTAAGAAACTTCACGATTACTCCTCAGAATTTTTGTTGGGAATTTGTTTTCTTAACTGAGTTTTTGGCAGATATGTGGATAATGGAAGACAGACAAAAATCAGATAATCACTACGTGATCTATCTTACTCATTACGCATACAGTAGCGGCAAAAAATGTCTTCAATTTTTGCCGGGCCCCCCAAATGGCCCGGGCCCCGGGGCTGCGGACCCCTCTGACCCCCTCCTCCTCTCGACGGCGCTGGGTGTACCACAAACTTGCCCGACAAAGAAAATTTGCACTTGCTTGACTTATCTATAAACGATAAGTTTCTACAATGACATAAAATACAACAGACCCCCACCCCAACCCCACAACCAGTGACATCGCCAGACATTTTTGCTTGGGGCAGAGTACTCAAGTACCAAACGCGGCAATGCGAACACAGAATATACCCGATTAAGGGCTTCTGCAGGCCTTGGAAGTCATTAGAAGCTCTGAAGATTTCTAGTTTTTGATGCTTTAAAATGACCCAAGATTATCGGGCTCAGGATTTTACTCGTACAGCCATGAAGATAACAACAAAACTATGGTATTTTTGATCCGAGGGGTTCTCCCCACCTTCTACAATAGGCTCCCTTGGCTATGGCACCGAAAATCAGGCCTCCTAAAGCATCCCAGTTCGACTCTTCTTTTATATATTAGTGTCAATTATACACCGCTTTGCTGTCACCATTCCTGTTTCCGTGATACATTTTTTATCTTTTCCCATTGGGACCTACACGAAAATGAACCATCCAAAGGTAACATGTTCTTGGAAAGGAGAACAACCCAAGAAGGCCACGCCTTCAGAACAAATGACTCATACATATGCATACGCCACTGTTTGCGAACTCACTTTGCGAAATACTTTGCGACGAACGTTTATTAACCGAGCTTACGCTAAAAGGCTCACGAAATGTGTTTGCAAACTGCGAGCATAACTGTAGCGAAGGTAGTGATTGCGAGCGAATGTAGTGATTGCGAACGACTGTTCGCGAATTTACAAATTGCGAACATACATTTTTCGCCAAGATGTTGTAAGCCGAGCATATTCTATTCCCGAACTTATATTTTACGAACATAATGATTTCTGAACATAAATTTTGTGAGCTTATTAGTTTTCAAACATATTTTTTGCGAACATATTTGATGATCCTTTTGGCGTTCCAACGTTTTAGACCTGGCTATTAAGATTTTGGATTGGCACCCGAAGTTTTCGTCTGCATTCTTCAATGTTGCCAATTTACATGAGTTTTACGAATAAAAACAACGCCATAAATTTCTGAATTACCATTGCTGAAATTGATTGTAACATAGTTACCATTAAAATACAATCTTCAATAAATAATATTCTCTTCATTTAATGAAATTTAAAATATAAATCTCAATTAAAAGATGGCGGATTTTGAGCATGGAGTTTACAATACGAATCATGTCACGGCCTGAGGACCACGACAGGAAAAGGGCTAGACTGTCGTGGCATTGATTTTTTTGTACGGATAAAGAAAGCAGTAACGTGTCTAAGGGGCTATTGGGGCTTCGGCTCCTCCTCACCTCCCAAAATTCTGTCGAAGCCATAAAACAACATACCCTTCAACACCACACGGAAATTTAAAAAAAATCCAGACCCTTACAGTATCATAACCAAACGTTGTGACCTTTGCCTTTGGGGCAGGAGGGGGGGTATTATGTGTGCACCCGGCCATGCAACCCTAAACAAATGCTGGAACTTATCTCTAATTGCAGACACTCAAGAAAGTTTTTACTTATTTATTAGTATTCATCCATGCATATTTATTCAACTTGTATTTGTTTGTCTGGCAGCAGTGCATTCTGTTTCGGTCTGCTTGACCTCCCATGAATAGTGTTGGAATGTCAAATTATGTATTAAGTGCATGTCACTATTTTGCATCCATTTGATTGCCGATTAGGCATCTCATTTTCACCTGTAAATTCTGTCATTCGTAACGTTACACGCCTGGTGATCGGGTCTACGCCCGTGAAACTTGAAGTAGCGGCAATAGATATGAATATCTACTAACCAGACTTTTCTTATTTATTTCTATATAGCTCTGCAAGCAATGTTGCATAGAGCACTCGTCATGTCTTTGGTGATTGCAGCCATGTATATATATATATATATATATATATATTGGTATATATATATATATATCATATATATATATATATATATATATATATATATATATATATATATATATATATATATATATATATATATATATATATATATATATATATATATATATATATATATATATATATATATATATATATATATATATATATATATATATATATATATATATATATATATATATATATATATATATATATATATATATATATATATATATATATATATATATATATATATATATATATATATATATATATATATATATATATATATATATATATATATATATATATATATATATATATATATATATATATATATATATATATATATATATATATATATATATATATATATATATATATATATATATATATATATATATATATATATATATATATATATATATATATATATATATATATATATATTTATATATCGCGGTGAGCTACAAAACTTCTGTGCACCAATGCTTTTACTTAGTCATCTAAAATTTATAATATTTTATAACATAATGAATAATATTGCATCACTTTTGGAAGCAGAATAGGTCAAAGAATATTGGGAAAATTTATCAAAAAGACGCCCTAACAGAGTACCACCGGGTGGGGTCCTGAGGGGGTAATGAGTAATTGCCTAATTCAGGGGTTGTAGGGGACGTTAAAATGAAGAAAAGGATTTTTCGTTCAAACAGCGGGTCCCATAAAATTGTTAAAACCCATGTTTGGCAGTGGAGAAAAACGTGTAAAATTGGAATAGAAATATGTCATGACCTTTTTGCTACATTTGTGAATTTTCCGTTATTCATGGGTTCAATAGTTTCTTTTCAAAAAGTAGCCTCTCGGCGGCCGCGTTCTCACAAATGTGTCTATTTCCACCTTTAAGTGAAACAAAATGGTGAAGAAACTAAATAAATGTTATTCCCTTAAGGAGATATCTAAGTTTCAAGTAGTTTCATGTGTCATGTTTGCGTATAAACGATTGGTATGGAAAGTCTGCTGTACTAGTTGTCTCCCTCATTCCTCCAAAATCTCCATTTATTTTATTGTATAATTTGTGAGATTTTGTAGCTTAAAATTATTGGATAAATATAAAAAGAGAATTAAGGATACAATAATTATCACCTACGGAAATTTTGAAGAAATATAAATTAATTTTACTTCAACATACATTAACAATAATCAAATTAACAGTTTAACGAAGTAGTTTCTTCATCACTTTGCTTGTTTGTCCTCTTAAGTTCACATCGAACTAGCTTGACCTCTGAACTACCACACCGTCTTGTTATTAATGACAGACAGACAATAAGAGAGACCCTTCAACAGTAGACCCAATTATCTACCTACTGTGGTGTAGCGGTTATCATACCTGTCTACAGACCACGAGGCCCCGGGTTCAAGCCTGGATTGGGTAGACACGCCAGTGTACCACAACTGGTTATCAAAGGCCGTGGACATTGACTTGGTTGTCGATGTTATGTCTGTCCGTACGTCGTACCTGTGTTCTCGTCTGGGTCGTATTAAGCGTTTCGTGATAGCATTTGTACTATCATAACCGAATACGCAGGCGACGACCCCGTCATTGTAATTGTGTGTTCAACTCTCTCTCTCACTAGTAGACCCAATTTGTTCTGGTTTTGCCGCCTTGGCTGTCCAAAAGTGCATTATTGTATAGTATTATCTAACGATGTTTGTTTAAAGATTTGAATGCGTGTAATTGCTGATCTCGAGAGTCTTTTTGAAATTTTCATGTTTCCGTTTTCCACTTGTAGGGCGGCCACATGGCGATGCAATTGTAAAATTGCGTACTCATGTTGTTCACCGACGACCAGCGACGATGTGCCAAACACCTACGCCTTCTCTATTGAACTCGATGACGTAGATGCAAATACGTTTGAAAATTACTACAATTTGAAGATAAGCGGGAGATTTAAAAACAGAAAAAGTGCTGCAAATTGGAACAAATTTTGTCGCAAGTCTTGTTATGGGCAACTTTATAGTTTCGTTGGCGCTGCTCCTGGGACTACCGATGCCCTCCCAACTATCGGCTTTCTTACGGGTGAAACGAAGGGTGTCCTTTGTGAAGGAATTTTAATCGATACCACGGATCCAGTGCTTGAAACCGATGTTTGCTCCGTTTATCTCCAATTCGGAAGAGCCTGCAGTAACAGCAAGTATTTTGAAAGAGAATCCATTGGCTCTGTTACTGGATGCGCAGAATGGCCCACCGTCGGAACTTATAAGTTTTACGAGGGAACTGACTCAACAGGCTTTTTCACTGTTGGGATGATGGAGACATTAGCCAAGCTGTAGCTACTACGAATTAAATTTTAGTGTATAGGGCAAACCCGCTCACAGCCAAAAACGATCTATTTCCTGCATTATGCTTTGTTACGTGCACTCGCGCAAATATAACTGAAAATTGATCAATCAAGTTAGAGCTTTATGAAATTCCCGTATTCTTTTACATGACAAATTTCTTCACAAACATTAATTTCGAAATGGAAATTCACATATTTTTGAAACATGAATCTCAAAAATTTATTTTTGTGGAATTCACTTACGTATATGACGGAATGAAAAAATGGAAACCAGTGGCATAGCTACGGGAGTGGAGGAGGGGGAGGGGAAGGGAGGGTGAGAGTAGGGGGAGGGGGAGGGGAGGTGAGGGGAGATGAGGGGAGGGCAGGTAAGGGGAGGGGGTAAGGGGAGGGGAGGGGATGGGAGGGGAAGGGGAGTGGGAAGGGAAGGTGAGGGAAGGGTAGAGGTGGGGAAGGGGGGTTGGCTAGGCCAAAAATGAACCAATGGCTAGCTGGTTTTAAATAGTCAATGAAAATCCAGAGCTAGTATTACAACATTCTTCGTTAATTGCATTTGCACCAAAAGCACCTACTTTAACCGATTATAATATAGTCAGATAGTAGGATGATACCATTACCATATATTCAGCTTGTAAGATAAGTTCCTTAACAATCCATTCCATGCCAAAAATGTTCAGATACATCTGTTCCTATTGCCCGGTTCGTTTTAGGGTAAAATTAGAAATTGTCGAGCTGTGATATATTTTCACTCTGTTGTGGGACGAACGTTCAATGATGATTCAACGTTGAGAAAGATTGATTAATTTGGTACTATTAAACTTATTGTGCACCCATGCAATTAAAAAGAAATTTAGATAACGAGACATTCTTGGAAACTACAAATTGTAATAATTTACATAATGTAATTTAGGCAATGAAACAAAATTAATTTAGTCTTTGGACTCTCCTGCAACTTACTGCGTAAATTAGGAATCAATATTATTGTAAACTTTTGACTTTATATGTAAAATAAATTTGCATTTTCTTTTCCACTCTCTCAGAATTTCGTAGGATGTAACCATTAAAATTATGTTAATGATCAGAATGAGCTTGTTTTTGCATATATTAGTGTTTATCCGGTAACATCAATAAAACCAGGTACTGATAACTTTGTGTTTGTTCTACTTTTTGTGGAATCTTTATCATTTACGTACAACTGATATGTGTTTAGGAATTAAACAGAACTTTTCCTCCTGTTTGGAATTTGTGCACAAATAATGCTCATATCGTTGATCGCTGATTTGAGAAACTTAAAATCCGATGCTCTGTTTTCACACCGGGGAATATGACAGTCTTCTTTAAATTGTCTCATTTCTTGTTAAAACAAAAACATGATGCTTTGTTGTTATTCGTAGCTATAAGGGTAGGGGTGTGGCCAGATTGAAGGAACACGGAAGAAGTACATCGCTATTCGTAGTCATAAAAGGAAAGGGGAGTGAATAGGTTGCAGAAGCACCCTTTACAGAAATCCTTTATATAACCAGATATATATACAAAATTGTATATGGCCCAGATATGAATTACATATATGGGCCATATATGGGATTAATATGGATTCCAGATATATGACATACACAATTTTATATGGCAAGTAATAGATATAAAACTTTATATGATATGTACAATTTTATATGGCCAGCTATAGATATAAAACTTTATATGACATAGACAATTTTATATGGCCAGGTATATATACAAAGTTATATTTAATATATAAACTTTTAAATCGGCCATATAAATCTGTATACAAATTGTGCTGAAATTTTCCGTTGAAAACTTTATTTAGCTATATAAAATTGATTCACATTTTTGGCCAATTCTTTATATGGCTTTATAAAATAAGCCCTTTTCTATATAATCCATACAAATCTTTATATGGCTGTATACAATTTGTTTTACAGATGTGGCTTTATATAAGTTTATAAAACTTGATTAATATATATGGCCAATTCTTTATATGGGTTTAAATAGCTATATCAAAGAAGCGTTTTTCTTTTATCCATATCAATCTTTATATGGTTGTAAACAATTATGAAATTATATAAATCTTTATAAATACACATGTAAAATTACTATTTGATTCTTTAAATGGTAGTACAAAATTTGATATATGTATTGCTGATACTTTTAGTGGCTTTACATGAAATTTTCATTTGGTAAAGTGCAGGTACATTTGGTCCATATATTGTTTTAGTAACGAAAGTTAATAATCCTTCTAAAATTTACATAATATGGAGCAGTGACCAAAACTGACACTACCAACATAAGGGTTCTAGAGTCCGGGGCAACCCTCAAAATAAGGTAATTTGAATTACCCTATAAAATAAGGTAATTTTATGTATTACGTTATCACATGAGCCCACGCTAAACAAATGGGGTTGTTCATTTTCCGCTCTAGATTGTCCAAAATTTCAAAACAAAACAGATTGCTTCTCGTGAACGCCAAATGGTAGCTTCTTGTTTACACTACTACGCCATTATCCTTATCAAGACATTTAGTGCATATCTAACATTAACCATGTAAACATACTCGAATAACTGTGATTACAGAAGCCAGTTAACCAGTGCATATGTCTGATTGAATATCAATTTATGACTGGACGGAGGAAGGTGTGTCTGAGGATGAGACTACGATTTGCAACGAAGTAACTACTGTGCATGTACTGATTTTGGGTGAATACCGTAATAATAAGGCATTTCTTTTATCCTAAAAATAGGGTTGCATCCGGACTGTAGAGTTCTATATCATACAATAAGGCAAATTTCAATCTTTACACTGCAACCATAAATAATTCACTCACTTTCTTTCAAGAGCCAAAGACTGACATTTTATTATTTCATACTATTGTCAAGCAAAGATTTTTTTTTTATGCCTGCCCTCCGTTTGTGAGTATTCAATAAGTCTTCCACCCCGCCACTGAGTTTGACCAAAGTTGGCTATATCCTTACAATAATAAGGACATTTTTGACATAAGCCTACTTATTAATCACTTACCATCTAAAACAACACATGCATCTACTCAACATGACCTCTGTTCGACATATGACATATATTGTGTTTGATATATCATTGATATGACATTTTTCACACATCTTTCCCACATTGTTCAAATCCCTTCCAATTAAGACTTTTTCACATTGTTTCACTGAGACCAAAATTCCAAATTTTAAAAAGTAAGTTCAGACAAATTTCAAAGACTTGCCAATTGTGCTAAAAATGATTAAATTTCTTCTTTTTAGTCAATAAACCATTGGGCACCATAATTTACATAAAGTTAAATAACAATAAAAAAAAAAAACATGATTTTTAAACAAAGCTACAAAGCTGAATTTGAGCATGTAGTATGGCGCGCTATTTGTCATTTAATACAAAATTTCTGATATCAGAAAATGAATTTCTGATATCAAGAAATAATTTCTGATATCAGAAAAACAATTTCTGATATCAAGAATTATTTCTTGATATCAAGAAATCTATCTTTGCTATCAGAAATTATTTTCTGATATCAAAAATTGGATGTTTGGTACCCATGATTAAATTACTGATATCAATGATTCATTTTGTGATATTAGAATAACTAATTTTAATATCAAAAATTTTTTGCTGATATCTTAGAATACCTTCTTTTTTCTGATATCAAGAATATAATTTTTGGTATTCAGAAACAAATTTCCGATATTAAAAATTGAATTTCTGATATCAAGAAACAAATTTTTGATATCAAGAACACAACTTTTGATATCACAAAAAAAAATTTTTGATATCAGAAATTTAATTCTGGATATCGAAAATTTAATTCTTGATATCAAAAATTCCAGATTGCCATACACATCAATTTTTTTATTTTGACGGTGTGTATCCGAAGTAAGAAGTAACCGTAATATTACTGTATGATTGAAAATGCGCGGTAATTTCGAAGTTGCAAACTTGCCATGTACTAGCTATGCACTTCCTGTCTGCCTGTATAAGCCCATATTGCATACACTAACTACACGTACAACAGAGGTACGTACACCTACACATATGCAAGACTTAATACACCTAGACTAGTCGTTCACTCGTAAGATCATGGATCATCCTCTGCGTTTGGTAGAAAATGTACAAGCTGCTGTTGCAAATACAAAAGAGGACTTTCAAGATAATTTATTAGGAAACACGAGACAGCTATTCAGGCCAAAAAAGACCCCTAAGCCCATCACTGCCAGCTCATGGGAGAAAATAAAGACGTCACTTTAACTTTGTAGGAAATCTTGACCAGTTTGACAGTACCAGCCGCACCGGCTGTCCTATAAGTACCAGTACATATCAGCCCAAGTGCGTTAGCTGCTATCAGTATCACCGTGACAACTCCCTGGTATCACTAGCTCTGCTAGGCCCAAACTGGAAGGTTGCTTATCGGGAATGATTTCTCAATATAGTTAGTTGTCTTAATTGAAGAATTTTTGATATCAGATATTCATTTTCTAAAATCAAGAATTGAATTCTTGATATCAAGAATTATATTTCGATATCAAGAATTCAATTCTTGATATCAGAAAATAAATTTTTGATATCAAGAATTCTGTTTTTGATATCTGATATTAAATTTTTGATATCAAGAATTCGTTTTTTGATATCAGATATTCTGTATTAAATGTTAAAACGGCGCGCCATAAACTAGACTGTTCGGTGATTTGTTTCGGCACAGACTTCTTTCTTCCTCCATTACGGTCAGTGGCTTTAGAATTTTAGGGCTTCTTCCGTACAGCTTCTGTACGAATAAACATGGTATGTTTGAAATAAAATAAAATAAAATAAAATAAAATGGATTGAATTGAATTGATTAAAATGGGTTGAATTAAATTGATAACAAGATACCAATGTTATAGCTCAACCAACCTGACCCATAGTAGTGCAAAAACCAATTGACTGGTTTTATTTTGAATGCAATTTTATTTTTGTCATATCTCATTTGAAGAAAGCGCCCCTTGAAACATGGACGGGATAAAACTGCCAGCGTCATTTTTATTCCGTTTGAAGGACAGTCTTTAAACGAGTTGAAGAGGTATTACTCAATTATTTGGCCACACAGGTAGTTGAAACAACTCAACAAAAAATGCTGTAATTTTATAGAAACTGAATATACGAGCATCAAGGAATTCTTACTTGAATCAATTATACCCTGAAAAGTGGTTTAATTATTTCATTTGGTGCAGAAATCGTAAAAATAGCACCATTGTCAGCAGCGCAATTCTGAGTGACTCTCAAAATCTTGCCAACCCATTAGCGTAACCTGCTCCCCTTGACACCTTTTCGATAAACGTTCCTGCGGCTAACGTCATTTCCATTCATTAGTGCAAAATACGCGTAAGGACTCTTTGTGTCTAGAGTTCAGGAGTTACGCACCATCGAGCATACTTACGTAAAGCAAACACATGCTTCTTGAATACGACTCAATTAAATCATACATTGGTTACTTATGAATATGCAAGAAATACACTTTACAAGTGTCTTTATGCCTAAAGCTCCACATAGCACATAATGATGTTACTCAAATAAAAACTCCCCTCGTTTTTCGCTATACAGGGAGGAAGATTTATTGTTGGAATGCTGGTCTTGATATTTCTTAACTTAGAAATGAATTTACGTGGAAATACGAAATATAGCGTCAATTTCGATGTTCAAAGGTTGATTCTTCCAACAATTTGTGCAAATAAAACAAAGTTCGCATATTTCAAACTTGAAATAGGGCAAATTTTGTTAAAACGCGAAGTGGAATAATTTGGAAACAAACTGGAAATTGCAAACCGCCACATGCGGTTACTAAAATACCACAAGGAGAGAAAATCAGGATGGAGTTCTGTTCAAGGGGTGAGGTCTGTAATGTGATATTTTTAATTTAAAATTCAAATGCAATTAAAAGATTTTTTCGAAGTCTACTCATTTTCTGGGCAATTATTCATTATGTTAAAATTCCAACAGTTTTACAGTTTCAAAGCGAGCGTGTATCGTTTAAATTTCAAATATCAGATATGACAAACCTTAACCCTTCAATATCATTTAATCATCGCGTAACTTTTTGATGGTACTCGCTAGGGCTTTCACTGTAAAAATCTTGCATAGTAGCCTATGATACATTGTACCTCGATGTAAAACATTTCAAAACTACGCCACCACCAAGAAAGTTCTGATCATATCAGTTCTCTCGAAATGACGGCCATTTCTGCGAATTTCAGCTTTGTTAATACTTTTTCTGTTAGTATATTTTGCAATATTTTTCTTTCTTGCAAAATTTATTTGACTAGTCAAATAACATTTACATGTAATTTTACTGATTGTTACGATTAAATTATTTTGACCGTGTTTTTTTTTTTGTTGTGTCGATTTAACAGCTTTAAAACGGGCTTTGATTGAGTAGGATTTAAAGCCTTACGTCTGTACGTTATGGCTTAATATTAGTTTTACTGTTTAATGCTAAATATTTGCGGTGCAATTTCACAACTTACTCAGATTTAGGCGAAATCATAATGCAAAATACCCCAATTCATAGGTGATTACTGCGCGTTTGTGATTCTCGCATTTAAAAAGAATTATGCTAATCGGGTTTACAATTTGGAACAGTCATTGATATTGTTAGTCGAATGTGTGTGTGTGGGTGTGGGTGTGCGCGTGTGTGTATGTGATTGAATCATGAATAATTTTGATTTTCAACGGCAAGGATTTGTCAGCGTGTAGTATGTACACAGTGTGCACACACTAAACGATCACAGCTCTAGTGACAACAACAGGTGTAAATCCGTGGTAAATGTTGATACCAATCATGATTGAAATTGAACAAGAAACAAACGAAAACAACTAAAAGTTTCTAAAAAGATAAATTATCCTTCGTGACAATGTACTGCAACAATACTGTTTGATTATGAATAGGTGATTAAGAGCGCGAGAATGAATGAGTTTGACAGATAGGCTTTTCGTCAAACACCCTGTGATTCGCTTGTAAAATGTATTCACTGCGATATGCATGCATGATTGACAACAAACTGGACACACACATGAAGCTAGCTAATATGAAGCACGTGTACTGTATGAGGACCTCCATATGCCATGTTTGGTACCGTACAAGAATGGCATAATAGCCAGAGAGCTATTTTTACCGCCATTACGTATGTAACCTGATACTTTCTTAAAACCTTTCAAGAGCTTTATTTAAAACATACACATAGAACATCTCGTAGTAAAATACAAGCTATACGAAACATACACAAATCTCGCTTGAGCCAGAATTACAATAGCAAAATTGTTAAAACCTAGGAGCCAGAAAAAACCAAAAACGTTTTAATAACGTTTTGTGTTATAATGTATCAATAATATCATTTTGTGGTGTCACAAAAACATTGTTATAAGATTTTTCAGATGATATTTTGCAGTTGTTTTTATTATATAATTTTAATGTTTTCAAAACTAATAATGTTATAAAAACATTTGTTATGACACCACAAAACTATAATATAAAAACACTTCAAAGTTTGAAAAAATGTTTTTATAATGTTTTTTTAAAACATTATTGTGTTTACTGGGAGGAGATGTGTTTGAAAGCAAACCATTGCACAGGCACATATGGGAGCTTATGTACGATTTGATAGGCTTCACTCATTACACTCTGTGTGTAATGGGTGGAGGTAAAAATGTATAGTTGTACCAGGGGTCTGCCAGGGCTATTCCGCAGTCCCATATCGTAAGTTACAAACTGCCCAGGGGATCTGTGGAAGACCCCAGGGGTCTGCCAGTTACGTGATAGACTGTGGAATAGCCCTGGCAGTGCAGTCCGTCACGTAAGTTAGAGACTGTGGAATGGCACTGGCAGATCCCTTGAAGACTCCAGGATTCTGCCAGGGCCAATCCGCAGTCCTTCACGTAAGTAACAGAGTGCGGAATGGCCCTACGACATCTCCAATATCACTGAGATTAAAACATCATTTCAGGCAGAATTGTGACGTATGTGTTTTTAAGTTTTAATATATTTTGATTTAAACTGGTGATTTAAAAAAGATCATTTGATTTAAATCAGTGCTTTAATCAGCATGATCGACCAACACTGTTTCAATGTCAATTATGTTGTTCAAATAATTTTTCAAGTGGACATTTAATGGCAGTCCTTGAAGCAGGATGGGTCCTGCCTCATTATCTTTTAGTACTTCGTCGAAAAGAGAAGGTTAGAACCATTTTCACAAAAACTGGGTCTATTACCACTTCTAAATGACTGCCGGGCCTGCCACGACCTGGATCAAGCTAAGCTAAACATAAAAGAATTACGACTTACGTTCAACAATGTCTTTCATTCTAGGTTCAACAAATGTCTTTTTGCGCACAACACCGGTCCGGTAAATATTCGCCGTCATTGAATTGTGAGCAGGTCCATTAGAATTTGTTTTACACTTTCGGCAAAGGTTGAGCCTCCAACGGCCGATACTCTCCTTATCTAATTAAACAAACAAATAATATACATTGTTAACTTACTAATATTACAGTAAACCAGCAATTAAACAAGCAAGAAAACAGTAACGATAATAGACCGCCTGTTTTTTTAACTGACAAATGATATACTAGTACTAAATAATAAAACGCATTTTTCAAATGAATCTGCAATGAAAATAAAATAATGCAAAATATGAGGCCATCCATAATTCATTGTCTGGTTGGTGTAAGCCATCCTGTTATATACAACAACAAAAAATAGGTTGATAGGTAGGCCCAATTTTGAAGGTTTCAAATAAGTTTTTGCATTTGTAACGATGGGTTCAGATGTTAACAATTTTTTTCTTATCATTTCTGGGGGTTTTGGAATGATTTTTACCGTGATTACCGTGACGATCATACCGATGTAAGGGTATAATTAGAAGACTGACCCCTTTGAAATGGCGACTCCGTCAATTTTGTTTGAATGCCAGTAAAATTGGTTCTTGCACAGCTTCTTGAACAAAAATAATTCCTAAAACATTATAATCTAGCCAATTAGAGCAGGAAAAATTCAATCATAATTTCGCTGATCTGGTACACCTAGGCTAATGCTACTACGCTAGGCCTGCAGAGGATTCCTAGGTCTGTAAGTCACTAACGTTAAGCTTAACGTTACATGATTTGGGCATGAAGATGCTATGGCATGTATGGTCGGCCTTGGTAAAGTTTAATGAATAGAAAATTAAAAACATAAATACCTCTTATTTTAACGGATTAATCCAGTCACAACAGCAAGGAAGTATATGTATTTTCGATTAAGCTCTTAGGATTTTGTAAAATTTGGATGATCAAATGGAAATTCTTGGCGCCAAAATTTGAAAAAATTCACTTGAATGACCCATGTGCTGCATGCAGAGACATGTACACGGTGTGTAAATTACGCGGATTGCATTTATATGCTCTTTTAATGATGTATACACTTTAATTAATTGTTTCTATCAAAATGTGATTCAAACAAGAACAATAAATTGTGTTCTCACATGTAAAAATTATGATATGATTTAATGTTTTTATATAATTAAAACATATGTTTAAATTTAACCATACAACTTTTGAAATATATATTAACAAGTTTTTTGCTGAATATTTTCATGTATGTTGTAGTACTGTAGTATTAGGTCTACGGCCCTGCTGGTGCCGCTAGAAAATCGTATATATACAAGATTTTCTTCGTCATTTGTGTGTCGTCCAATTATTGGAAATTTAAGTAAAAACTCCCGAAATGGATTGTTAGACAATTTCACGAGAATTAATGCAAATTTCCCAAAATTGAACAAAAATTTCAAAAAGTGAAGGACTCAAATTTCGCGAGATTTGATGCATATTTCGCGGGATTTGATGCAAATTTCCCGAAAATTGAAGCAAATTTCTCAAAATTGAAGAAAAGTCTCTGAAAATTAAATAAAATCCCCACAAAGAGATGGAAATTCCCAAAAATAAGACAAATTCACAAAAATTGAAGAAAATTTTACGAGAATATATTGCAAATTTCCCGAAAATAAAGAAGAAGAAAAAAAAAACTCCTAAGAATGAAGGAAATTTACCAAAAATTGATTTAATTTCAAGGTGCAAAATATATTTTCAAACTGGAATTCAGAATTTTCATTCCAGAGAATTTTCCAATCAAATGTAACTGGTTTTAACAGGGATTTGTAATAGTCCCCTGTTGAAAACAATTAATGCCTGTTGATTCCAGTTAAGCGTAACTGGTTTTAACAGGTAATGTGTTCATTACCAGTTTTGTATATTTGGGCGCTGATTTAGCTGCTGCCAGTATAATGCTGCTCCTCAGAGATCTCATGTTTGCTCTGTGTAGTGAAATTATCATTTTTTGCACTGTCAAAAGTGTTTAATACCTGGATCATTCTAGTCTAACCTCTCGGTGGATTTATTGCTGACATTTTGTGATTTTTGACAATGTTTTTATACTGTACATATTCTCTTATTTGGATTTTACTGTGTGTTCATACCCATGAGCTTAAACATTTAGTTTACAATGATAGAGATGTTAATGTTGCTTTGCAAATTGACAAGTGGAGTGCCTTTCCCTTGAATCCAAAGCTGTTCAGCGTGCATAAGCAATTTAGCATAATGCCTACACCAGCCAGACGAATGCAGTACACTAAGGATCAGTTGCTTGCCTATTGTCATGGCAGTTCGTTGCCTTCTCCTTCTATATGTTCTGTTCTTAAAGACAATAGTTTATTTCATGCAAGAGGAAGAAGAGGGGGATCACACATCAAATGTAAAAAAAACTTAATTCTGTACAGACTCAGCAACAAGGGTGTGTTACGGATAACAGATCACAATGTACACTTGGAATTAAAAGATCCAGCGACGCCAATAGAGGTGTAAATCTTAAAAGCTTGGTTCAAATCAAACTTGATAAAATTCATAAACAATTTGAAAGAAACTTTTTGTTTGAAATTGCGAATGCTAGATCCGTCAGAAATAAAATACCACTTATAGTGAATCATATTGTTGACTCTAATCTTGATCTATTTTGTCTAACTGAGACATGGCTTAATGACTATGACACTGTATGCGAGGCTGCCCTCTCCCCTCAAGGTTTTAGCTTCCTTGGGATTCCCCGCCCATCTGCCAGGTCAGGTGGTGGTACTGGCATTATTTTCAGAGACACACTCAAGGTTAAATTGCTAAGAAGTGCAGAAAAACATCTTTTGAGTTTTCTGAGTGGCAATTTGTTGCCCATCATGTGACTTTTCGGCTTATCATTTATACCGACCTCCTTATTCTGAAGCTCACCAAATTACTTTATTAACATTTTTTCATGAATTTAATGATTTTCTTGAGAAATGTGTATTGTGCCCTGAAAGACTCATTTTGACTGGTGATTTTAATATTCATGTAAATGATAACAGTAATTCTGATGCTTGTAAGTTTGCTGATGATACTTTTAGCTTGAAACAACATGTCTGTTTTCCAACTCACGAGTCAGGTCATACCCTCGATCTTATCATTACAAGATCCACCAATGATCTATTTATATCACCACCACAACCAGAACTTAAACTATTTGATCATTGGTCATTCAGGTGTGTTCTGAACATACCAGGGACATTGCTTTCAACTGAGGAAATCAAATACCGGAAATATCGGAACATTAATATTGACCAATTTTGTGAGGATATTGCTAAATTACCTGTAATTGAAACAGACTGGTTAGATTTGGAATGTCTTGTGGCTTGTTACGACGAAACATTAATTTCCATTTTAGACAAACATGCTTCAGTAGTTACCAAAAAGATTACCACTAGACCTACAGTGCCATGGTATTCAGATGATTTAAAAACACTACGCTCACAGTGCAGGAAAGTTGAAAGGCTGTATCGGAAATCAGGTTTGGAATCAGATAGGCAAAATCTTCGTTCACTTCGCAATTGTTACTCATTTCAGCTTGATTCTGCAAAAAAATGTTACTACACTACAAAGATACACGACTGTCAGGGTGATACCAAAGAACTTTTTGTGTTGTGAACTCACTGTGCAAAAGCAGACATGTGGATTCTTCCCCACCACATGGTAATGCGGAAGAAGTTGCTAATGACTTTGGAAATTTCTTTGGTTCTAAAATTTAAAAGAATAAAGACAATATTGACACTATTGAAGTTGACAGTTTTGAACTCTGTGATGAACTTCACTGTGTTGATGTGATTTTTGATTCCTTCACACCATTATCTGCACATGATGTTCGCAAACTAGTTATATCTTCTAAAACTTCGAGTTGTATCCTTGATCGAATAACAACATGGCTGCTTAAGGACTGCCTTGAATCACTTCTCCCTGTGCTTACAACAATGGTGAATTTATCTCTCAGAGATAGTGCAGTACCTAATAGTTGGAAAAATGCAACTATTGTCCCTCTGCGAAAGAAAGCAGGATTGGAGTGTTCATTTTCCAACTACAGACCTGTGAGTAATTTCACCTTTGTATCAAAATTGGTTGAGCGGGCGGTAGTTGACCAGATTGTTTCTCACTGCTCATAACATGCTCTCCTTCCAGATTGTCAGTCTGCTTACAGAAAAAAAACTACTCCACAGAGACAGCCTTGATGAAAATTCACAGCGATATTATGTTAAATATGGACAAACAACGATGCACATTCTTGTTATTTTTGGATCTGAGTGCGGCATTTGATACCGTAAACCACAGCACTCTCCTCAACACACTTCACTCTCAGTTTGGAATTGCTGGTGACATCCAACAATGGCTCATATCCTATCTATCGTTTAGAAAGCAACAAGTTTTCGTTAAAGGTGCTAGATCCAAAAACTTTCCGTTGGACTGTAGCGTACCTCAAGGCAGCTGCTTGGGTCCCATATTATTCTTGTGTTATGTTTCTCAACTCTTCAGTATTGTGTCAAAGCATATCCCACAAGCCCATAGCTATGCTGATGATACTCAGCTTTACTGCTCATTGACTGCCGGCTCTACCTCAGAGAAAGAGGCAGTCGAGGCAATGCAATCTCTTATTGCTGACATTAGGTCTTAGATGGTCAAAAATAATCTCATGATCTATGACTCCAAGACTGAATTTCTTCTAATTGGCACTCGTAGCAATTAGCTAAAGCTGGAGTCCAATCCATCAAAATTGGTGATGTTGAAATAAAACCATCTGTTAGTGTAACAAATTTGGGTGTTTATTTGGACAATCACATGTCTGTGAATATTCATATTGGGAAAGTTTGTTCCAAAGCTTATCACGGTCTTTATAATATTCGTCAGATTGCCAAATATCTTAATGTAGATTCCATTAAAACCCTTATTAATGCTTTTGTTATAAGTCACATTAATTCACTTCTTGTTGGATTACCTGATTATCAGCTTTACAGAATTCAAAGAAGACTTAATGGTGCCGCTCGGTTGATTTTCAGACTACCAAAATTTTCTCACATTAATGCTGTTTTGAAGTTTTTTTACTGGTTACCAGTCAAACAAAGAATTGATTATAAAATTATTTTACAAGTTTTCAAGTGCATTAAAGGCCTTGCTCCAAAATTTGTATGTGAAATGGTAGTTAAAAAACCATCCCGCTATGACTTCCGTTTCAAGTCCCTATTTGTTTCCCCTATTAAGCATAAAACTCTTGGCGAAAAGGCCTTTGCTTATAAAGGTCCTTGGTTTAGGAATTCACTCCCAACTGAACTCAAATGTATTGATAATGTATCCCTGATCTCCTTTAAAACTGAGCTTAAAACTTTTTTGTTTAAAAAGACATTATTCTAATGTGCAGCTTCATCCATTGTATTTCTATTTAACTTTTAATTTATGTATTCTTATTTTTGTTTTCGTATCTAATTTCCTTGTATGTAAAGCGCTTTTGAATGGTTTTACAAAATTAGCGCTATATAAATTTATGTATTATTAAAACAGTTACGACCTATTAAAAACAGTGAACACCAGTTTAAAACAGTGTGCATCATTTCAACTTTTTTTTGTGAGTAGCCATCATCTGTATATATATATATATATATATATATATATATATATATATATATATATATATATATATATATATATATATATATATATATATATATATATATATATATATATATATATATATATATATATATATATATATATATATATATATATATATATATATATATATATATATATATATATATATATATATATATATATATATATATATATATATATATATATATATATATATATATATATATATATATATATATATATAGATATATATGTAAATATATATATATATCTATATTTATATATATCTATATATATATAGATATAAATATATGTATATATACAAAGGACATACTTTATGTGTATACATAGATTTAAATGGCGTTAGAAAGCATGATATACCTATATAAACTTTATACACAAATAAAGATGTATCTAACTATGTAAAGCCAGATGTAGTATACACAGAGGGCATAGTTTATGTGTGTATATAGAATTGTATGGCTTTATAAAGCATGATATATCTATATAAAGTTGATATGGCTATATAAAGCATGATATATTTTAGTTGATATATACAGTTTATATGCATATGGATGTACAACTATATAAAACCAGATATAGTATATATACAGGGCTTATTTTATATGTAGGCCTATATATATATATATATATATATATATATATATATATATATATATATATATATATATATATATATATATATATATATATATATATATATATATATATATATATATATATATATATATATATATATATATATATATATATATATATATATATATATATATATATATATATATATATATATATATATATATATATATATATATATAATATATATATATATATATATATATATATATATATATATATATATATAAATATATATATATATATATATATATATATATATATATATATATATATATATATATATATATATATATATATATATATATATAAATATATATATATATATATATATATATATATGGTTTTACATAGTTGTACATCCATATGCATATAAACTGTATATATCTATCAAGGTATATCATGCTTTATATAGCCATATCAACTTTATATAGGTATATCATGCTTTATAAAGCCATACAATTATATATATACACACATAAACTATGCCATCTGTATATACTATATCTGGCTTTATATAGTTATATACATCTTTATATGTGTATAAATGTTATATAGGTATACCATGCTTTATGAAGTCAATATGCCCTCTGCATATACTATATATGGCTTTATAGAGACGTATACATCTTTATATGTAAACTTTTATAGGTATATCATGCTTTATATAGGCATACTGTATCATGCTTTATAAAGCCATTTAAATCTATATATACACATAAAACATGTCCTCTGTTATTTACTATATCTGACATCATATAGACGTATACATCTTTATATGTATATACACTTTATATAGGGATATCATGCTTTATAAAGCCATTCAAATCTATGTATACACATAAAACATGTCCTATGTTATATACTATATCTGACATCATATAGATGTATACATCTTTATATGCATATACACTTTATATAGGGATATCATGCTTTATAAAGCCACACAAATCTATGTATACACATAAAATATGTCCTCTGTATATACTATATCTGGCTTTATATAGAGGTATACATTTTTATATGTATATAAACTTTATATAGTTATATCATGCTTTATAAAGCCATTTAAATCTATGTATACACATACAATATGTCCTCTGTTATATACTATATCTGGCTTCATATAGATGTATAATCTTTATGTAGGCATATCATGCTTTATAAAGCCATACAAATCTATGTATACACATAAAATATGTCCTCTGTATATACTATATCTGGCTTTATATAGAGGTATACATTTGTATATGTATATAAACTTTATATAGTTATATCATGCTTTATAAAGCCATTTAAATCTATGTATACACATACAATATGTCCTCTGTTATATACTATATCTGGCTTCATATAGATGTATAATCTTTATGTAGGCATATCATGCTTTATAAAGCCATACAAATCTATGTATACACATAAAATATGTCCTCTGTTATATACTATATCTGGCTTCATATAGATGTATACATCTTTATATGTATATAATCTTTATGTAGGCATATCATGCCTTATAAAGCCATACAAATCTATGTATACACATACAATATGTCCTCTGTAAATACTATATCTGGCTTTATATAGGGTATACATCTTTATAAGTATATAAACTTTATATAGGTATATCATAAAATCATATAAATCTGTATATGCACATACAATATGCCCTCTGTGTATACTGTATATGGCTTTATATAGTTGTATACATCTATATGTATATACACTTTATCAGCATCATTCTTTATACAGCCATGTAAATCTGAATATACATATGAAATATACCATACAGTTTCCTTTATACATAATGTATAACGTTTTATTCCAAAATAAAACCTAATTCCTTCTGGATATATTTTATCTGACTTGATACAAATTGATACATACATAGATATTCCTTATATACGGAATTATATCAAGAATTATATGGCTATATAAAGCCCGAGATACCTTGATATACGCCAGATATAAAGCCATATATGGGATTTCTGTCAGGGTCGGCAGAATTGGATTGCTGTTCGTAGTCATAAATGGACAAGGGAGTGGCCAGCCCACAGAAGCTAGGCAGAAGTAGATCACTACCTGTTGTCATAGTTGGAAGGAAAGATGGCCAGCCTGGAAAAGCTCGGCAGAAGTAGATCACTACCTGTTGTCATAGTTGGAAGGGAAGATGGCCAGCCTGCAAAAGCTCGGCAGAAGTAGATCACTACCTGTTGTCATAGTTGGAAGGGAAGATGGCCAGCCTGCAAAAGCTCGGCAGAAGTAGATCACTACTCGTTGTCATAGTTGGAAGGGAAGATGGCCAGCATGCAAAAGCTCGGCAGAAGTAGATCACTACTCGTTGTCATAGTTGAAAGAGGAGATGGCCAGCCTGCAGAAGCTCGGCAGAAGTAGATCACTACTCGTTGTTAGAGTTGGAAGGGGAGATGACCAGCCTGCAGAAGCTCGGCAGAAGTAGATCACTACTCGTTGTCATAGTTGGAAGGGGAGATGACCAGCCTGCAGAAGCAAGGCAGAAGTAGTTTGCTATTTGTAGTTATAAAAAGAAGGGGAGGTGACAAAGGTTGCAGAAGCACGACAGAAGTAGACCGCTATTCGTAATCATAAGAGGAATAGAGAGTGGTCATGTTGCAGAAGCAAGGCAGAAGTAGATCGATATTCGTAGTCATAGAAGAAAGGGAGAGTGGCCAGGTTGCAGAAGCAGATCACTGTTCGTAATCATAATTGGAAAGGGAGGTTGCCAGGCTACAGAAGCATGACAGAAGTAGATCGCTATTCGTAGGTATAAAGGAAGTGGGTGTGGCGAGGTTGCAGATACACGGCAGAAGTAGATCGCTATTCGTAGCTATAAAAGGAAAGGAAAGTGGCCAGGTTGCAGAAGTATCGCAGCAATAGATTGCTATATGTAGTCATAAAGAGATGGGGGAGTGGCCAGGTGGTCAGCTTTTTAAAATATATTAGTTTTTTTGTTTTTTGTATCTGGTATGAGGTGAAAAAAACCAATTCATGATTTCTTTGTGTTTGCTCTACTTTTTTTGTAGAATCACGATCATTTACGTACAACCGCTATGTGTAAAGGAATTGAACACAATTTGTGCATGAACAATCATCGATCGCTATTGGCAAGAACACGTCAGAAGTAGATCGCTATTCGTAATCCTAATTGGAAGGGAGGAGGTGGCCAGGCTGCAGAAGTAGATCGCTATTCGTAGTTTTAAAACGGAAGGGGGAGTGGCCATGTTGCAGAAGCACGACAAAAGTAGATCGCTTTTCGTAATCATAAAGGGAAGGGGAGTGGCCAAGTTGCAGATGTAGATCGCTATTCGTAGCATATAAGGGAAGGGGAGTGGCTAGGTTCGGAAGTAAATCGCTAGTCATATAATGGAAGGGGAGTGGCCAGGTTGCAGAAGTAGATCGCTATTCATATGCTGCATGGATAGGGATGTGGCCATGTGATAGGAGCACGGCATAAGTAGATTGCTATTCATGTTGTGTACATCTCCTTTATTCCCCAACCGCAAGGTAAAAATCAGTAAAAAACAAAACAATTGACCACCATTGACCTTTAATGTCCCTCAAGCACCGTAAATATAAATATTGAGTGGATAAATTGTTTAAAGAACCAATTAATCTATGAACAATAAGTGCAGCTGGTATATAAAATGTGTTTTCATAGCAAAGAGGAAAGTGGGGATACCTGCATGATTTTTAGGCAGATGTACATGATATGCTTGGAAAAAAAAAGGGATTCGCAAATTTGATTGTTTTTCTCCCGGAGAATGGTCTATATATGCCATATCTCTTAAAGTGCTTTGTAGTGTAGTGTAGTGTTTTGGTTCCGATACTATCAGCAACAGGACACTATGCAGTCGTCTGGGCGTGTGTGTGAGGGATGTGGGGTTGAGTTGAGTTGGGGTAGGTGTGGGGTGGAGGCTAAGTGAGGTGGGATGGGGGTGTAGGGTTGGGGAGGGGTTGGGTGGGGTGGAGTAGAGGTGGAATGTGGTGGTGGGGTGTGGTGGTTGGGTGTGGTGGTTGGGTGTGGTGGTGGGGTGGGGTGGTGGGGTGTGGTGGTGGGGTGTGGTGGTGAAGTGTGGTGGTGGGGTGTGGTGGTGGGATGTGGTGGTGGGGTGTGGTGGTGGGGTGGGGTGTGGTGGCGAGGTGTGGTGGTGGGGTGTGGTGGTGGCCTGTGGTGGTGGGGTGTACACAATATCTCAAGAAATGGATTCATGGCATATTTGGCACGCAGATAGCTCATGATCTGTAGATATGTCCTATGATTTTTGATGGTGATGTTACGCATGTTAATGAGTAGGCGGGGCTTAATGTGAAAATCTTGAAATGCTCTTATTTTAGGAACCCCATTTTTCTTGTTTCATATTATGCGAATATTAATGGCAGTGGACATTAATGGCAGTGGACATTAATGGCAGTGAACATTAACGGCAGTAAACATGAACGGCAGTGAACATTAACGGCAGTGAACATTAACGGCAGTGAACATTAACGGCAGTGAACATTAACGGCAGTGAACATTAACGGCAGTGAACATTAACGGCAGTGAACATTAACGGCAGTGAACATTAACGGCAGTGAACATTAACGGCAGTGAACATTAACGGCAGTGAACATTAACGGCAGTGAACATTAACGGCAGTGAACATTAACGGCAGTGAACATTACGGCAGTGAACGTTAACGGCAGTGAACGTTACCGGCAGTGAACATTAACGGCAGTGAACATTAACGGCAGTGAATATTAACGGCAGTGAACATTAACGGCAGTGAACATTAACGGCAGTGAACATTAACGGCAGTGAACATTAACGGCAGTGAACATTAACGGCAGTGAATATTAACGGCAGTGAACATTAACGGCAGTGAATATTAACGGCAGTGAATATTAAGGGCAGTGAATATTAACGGCAGTGAATATTAACGGCAGTGAATATTAACGGCAATGAATATTAACGGCAGTGAATATAAACGGCAGTGAATATTAACGGCAGTGAATATTAAGGGCAGTGAATATTAACGGCAGTGAATATTAACGGCAATGAATATTAACGGCAGTGAATATAAACGGCAGTGAATATTAACGGCAGTGAATATTAACGGCAGTGAATATTAACGGCAGTGAATATCAACGGCAGTGAATATTAACGGCAGTGAATATTAACGGCAGTGAATATTAAGGGCAGTGAATATTAACGGCAGTGAATATTACCGGCAGTGAATATTAACGGCAATGAATATTAACGGCAGTGAATATTAACGGCAGTGAATATTAAACGGCAGTGAATATTAACGGCAGTGAATATTAAGGGCAGTGAATATAAACGGCAGTGAATATCAACGGCAACGAATATTAACGGCAGTGAATATAAACGGCAGTGAATATTAACGGCAGTGAATATTAACGGCAGTGAATATTAACGGCAGTGAATATCAACGGCAGTGAATATTAACGGCAGTGAATATTAACGGCAGTGAATATATTAACGGCAGTGAATATGAACCGCAGTAAATATTAACGGCAGTGGTATATTAACGGCAGTGAAAATTAACGGCAGTGAATATTAACGGCAGTGGATATTAACGGCAGTGGATATTAACGGCAGTAAATATTAACGGCAGTGAATATTAACGGCAGTGAATATTAACGGCAGTGAAAATTAACGGCAGAGAATATTAACGGCAGTGAATATTATTATTCTTATTATAATAATGAATACTTGTTATGCGCCAGTATCCATCAAAAGTGATGCTCATGGCGCAGCGACACAACAATTAATGCAAAACAATGTGAACAAAAAAGAAATAATAGTTAAGAATACTGCAAAATACATACATACAAGAACAACTATAAGCTTAAAATTGAACAGAATCAGAACACATGAGGAATGTCTTTAATGATGATTTAAAAGAATTGAGGGAAGGACTAAGTTTGATGTTGTCTGGAAGTCTGTTCCATAAAAAGGGGGCAGCAGAAGAAAATGAACGTTTACACCATGTTCTAGAAGTACGTGGAATAGCTGATTGAAGTTTAAAATTGGATCGCATGAACTGGCGGGGAGACTTATATGGAATTAAAAGATCAGAACTATATGTGGGAGACAATGCATGAGTAGACTAACACAAAACAAGTATTTTAAAAACAATTATATGATGAATTGGTAGCCGGTGTAAATTCCTTAAAATGGGAGTAATGTGTTCATTTGATTTACTTAGGGTAACAATCCTGGCAGCAATATTTTGTAAGCGGGAGAGACATTTGATTTGATTAGCTATGGGAGACCATATAGAAAAGAGTTACCCATATCAAGGCGGGAAGAGACAAAAGCATGAACTAGTTGTTCAGTGGCAGGCATTGTTAAATATTTTCTGATTAGTCCTATGCTACGTAAATGAAATGACGAAGATTTAGAAATTTCAGAGATATGGTCAGCCATTGACATATCAGCATCAAAAATAGAGCCAATGTTACGAACTTTAGAGGCTTCATATACTTGAGTATTACTAATTTAAAGAAAAGGAAGGTTGATTTTGTTACGCTGACGTTTGGAACCAAGAGCAATAAATTCAGTTTTATCATCATTTAACTTTAAAAAGTTGGAGGACATCCACTTGCGTATTTTAACGATACATGATTCAAGTTTATGTAGTGCAGTATTTGCTTCAGCTTGATTGGGAATAAACGAAATATATAATTGTGTGTCATCGGCATACAAGTGGTAATGAAGATCATATTTACATATAATTTTACCAATAGAACTAGTATAAATGGAAAACAAAATCGGACCAAGTACACTCCCCTTCGGCACACCATATACAAGCTTAGATGGTGAAGAAGTGTTATCATTAATTTGTACACATTGTGATCTGTTAATTAGATAGGACATGGACCATTGTAATATAGTTCCATTAAAACCAATATTTTGAAGATGATTGATTAACAGGCAATAATCCGCAGTGTCGAAGGCAGCGGATAAATCAAGAAGGACAAGGGCAACAAGTCTACCTTTATCTATTGCTGCAAGAATGTCATTTTGGACTTTGGGTAATGCAGTCTCAATACTGTGATTTGGTCGATAAGCCGATTGATGATTATCAAGAAGATTGTTGTGCTGAAGAAAAGGTTATGCTCTTAAAACAAACTTGATTACATTTCATGACTTCACCCATATCCCTCACTGCATTTGCAATACGCTCAATACCTCCCATCTGTTAAAATATGTCTATTCAAACTTTCCCATGCAGTTACAAATTCCTGATAATTTTGTCAATTATGTAATACTATTATTCATTCAGATGGCTCATGGGTTGATTATCACCATTAGCAAGTAGTTTGTTTAATTATCTAAAAGCTTTAAAGGATTAGTTCAGGGTAGTGGCGTAATTAAATTACGGAGGGACAGTCGCTCGCCCCGGCCCTTAAAAGGTGCCTGTAAGACAAATATACATATAGACCATAGGGACCCGCAGGGCCCCACTCGCCCCGGCCTGTAGTGCCCTAGCTACGCCAATGAATCAGGGGTCAAGCAAGTTCATCTCATATAAAAGAAGACTTCAAAAGAAACAAATGGTGTAGAAAGAATTCAAAAATCTTATTCCGTTAAGGAGATATTTCAAGCTTAAGTTTGGTATCATTTCTGTACAAATGACTGAAATTAGCCTAACTAGTTGCTACATCACCGCCACAGATTCCCAAAAAAAAAGTATTTATGTATTTTATCATATTTTGTTCTGCGATTTTGTGGTTTAAAAAAAAAACATTGGATATGTCAGAAAAGTAGTAAAACGGAATTTAGTAAGGGCAATTATAATTCACCACCAAAAGAAAGTTCGAGAAAAAATAATTCAAATAGTAAAAAACTAAAAAAATCAATACATTTTCTTTAAAACACATTAACATTTAGGAACAACTTAAAACTTAACTATCTTTAACGCGGAATAAGATTTTGAATGCTTTCTTCACCACATTGTTATATTTAAAGTCCTATTTCATATAAGATCAACTTGTTTGACTCCTGAGCTATTCCTTTGAAAGACCTTCATGGTCTAGTGGTAATAGCAACTTTACAAGCTGGCTTCCCTGGTTCAATTCCTGGTGAATGTTCAAAATTGATAAAATAGCCGTGGACATGGAAGTGGGGGTCAAGGGAGGAAACTAACCCCCAAAATTGTAGCTTTTCGGGCAGGCGTAGACACCCCTATACAACAATTCTGGCATTTCTTTGGTGGGTATGTAAATGGAAAATAAGAAGTTTTTCGGGGACAGAGAAATAAACCTAAGAACTTAAAAAAAAAATCCAAACAGCCCTTTCTGGAAATTCCCCATCAATTTTAATCCATTTAGAACCATCAAAAACAAGGAATCTTCAGAACTTCCGGGGCCTTGCCATGTTGATTATAAGAAATTGTTGTTTTGTTGGTAAAGAGGTTCAAGTTCTTTATTTTCTCATCACCCACATATACATATATGTTGGGATGAGATATTGTAGTTACTTTGCTGTTGGCTGGTGGGGCCCACCAGGGGGTCTCATATGATGACCTCATATTAAGGGTTAGAGATCATAAATTTTTGGAACGGGACAAAATTTGGTGATTTTTGCGTCTGTCTGTGTGCTTGTGTGTGTGTATGTGTGTGGGTGGGTTGGAAAGTGTGTGTCACAAAATATACCGTACATCACAAAATACCCCAATTTTTCGTGTTCTGGTAGGAAAAGTATCCCAAATGTTCTCTTATACCATAAGTTTCAATGGGGCAAATGATTAGTTATATGCTACCTTGATTGCCTTGTACGGGATTTTAAAGTTACAACAGAAAATCAAGTCATAGATTGTGACACAGTTACGGGAGTACAAGGGGTAAAGGGGCTAATCAGAGGGCTGTTAAGATAAAGAAACGTTTCATAAAGATTACATACCTTCAATTAGGTAGTTCTGACCCCTGTTCGCAACTTTGATGTTGGTATTTCACTGAGGATTATGAGCTTCGGTCGTCGGGCGGGTAGGCTTGTTTGTATATAATAGATGTACATTACATGTTATAGCTGATCGTGCAAGTATTAATGCACATTGTGAAGAGTCAGAAATGATGGTTTGTATACGCCAGGCCAGTTAATCGCCTTCCGCAGATAGGGGATTATGCGACAGAACCAGCTTTAACTCGTCTGTTGGAGGGTTGGGGTGACATAATGAGATGAGAACCATGCCTGGCCGTGTGTAGCTTGATTTTAGATGATTGGCGTGTTGGTGAGAGTTGTAGGTGAGGAAATTAGGAATAAGGTAGGGGTTAAGAGTCATAATATCCGATGTACAGAAAATCCACATGTTAGAAAATCGAATATCTCAAGGCCACCGAAAAATGAACGCATCGCTGCCCTCACACTCCATACATACAGTGTACAATTATCCATACACTGTAGGCACATACAAACGGAGTTCATTTTGAGAAATAAAAAGCAAAACAATATTTTTAAGTATACGTAAATACGTTTTTTTTTTCAATATGGGAAATAGAGAGATTCAGGTGATTACGGCAAATTTAGGAAATCCATGATGGATTTTTTAAAGCACTGTCGCGCCAAAATTAAAACGTAGGGCCTACGTGAATTGCATGTGCACATATCGCAGCTAAGTGCAATTAATTATGCGTAGGCCTATGTTGACTATGCGCATTTTTCATAACTGATCATCATGACTGCATGGGCGAAGAACCTGCCTTCAAGCGCCCGAATTCTGTTGAAAGCATCGGATCCAGTCGAAGAAATCAAACGTTATTCTATTCATAAATAAATTGCCTTGCCGGTGTTGCTAAGGAAGTGAAGAATTTTACGAAAGCTTTTTCAAAAAGGTAGGCTAGAGATGAATTATAATTTGATTTGAAAGTAACACATGGAACGGTACTCGTCACAGTGTTTTAGTGAGATAAGTTAGGCTAATCGCAGGCCTTGTGTAGCCTGACACCAGTGACACTGACACTAGCATAAATCTTCATGCCCAAATCACGTAGGCCCTAGCTGCCTAGTGACCTAATCCTCAAGACAGTGATAGCTAACGTTACTTGTAACTTAGGGCTATGTTAGTCTGTAGGCCTAGGCCTATTCAGGGAGCATACCCTAGGCTATGGCTAGTTATAGAATCATTTACCATCGTTTGGCTGTAATTTCTTTCACTTTAACCCGTTTCTGTATCTGTATGCTGGCAGTGTGTGGTTATTGTTGTTGTTTACCGATCTGCAGCCTCACGAAGGTTATGCATGCCATTGTTTGTCTGAACTTTATTCAACTTTATACAACTTCCCTGAGAATATTCTTCACTAACAATTAAAAATCTTTTATTACTAGGTTCACAACAGATTGATCGTTTATCCACAAAATCCTGCCGCTTAGAGCAAACTTTGAAATGATAGAATTCATCTATTTTCTGCCAGTCAAGATTCTGTTCGCAATGCGAACAAATGAGAGAGAGAGTTGAACACACAATTACAATGACGGGGTCGTCGCCTGCGTATTCGGTTCTGATAGTACAAATGCTATCACGAAACGCTTAATACGACCCGGACGAGAACACAGGTACGACGTACGGACAGACATAACATCGACAACCAAGTCAATGTCCACGGCCTTTGATAACCAGTTGTGGTGCACTGACTTGCGAACAAATATTCAGCCATTACTTTAAGAGCAGAATTAAAGTGTGTTGATTCATGAGGTCAAAGATCAATAAAAATGTTTACTTGTTAGTTGAATCTATTTAAATGTTCATGAGTTGTTTAGCCAATCATCTGTGCGACAACCATAGATGTAATATGACATCGAAAATAAACAATTACACCGAGTGACAGAAACTTCGAAGGTCCGACTGGGAAAAACTTTTTCGCCAAAACAAGTATAAAGGGTCTTCTATTTTTGTCCTTTTGACACTAAAACAACTTCAAAGAACTACGTATAAGAATTAAAGCAAGAAAGGTACATAACATGGTAAGAGAGCAAGCGTTGAGCGAATTTCGCCCCATTGACCATGGGTCTAAGTTTGGTAGCTTAACGTTCAACACACCTTCACCTTTTCGTATGGAAAGCCCAGGAGAAAATTCCAGTTGGGATTCCCAATTGGTCTTAACTATTCCCAACTGGTCTATGCTATTTCCAATTGGTTTTTGCTATTTCCAATTGGTCTATGCTAATTGGAATTGGAATAAACTAATTGGAAACATTAATACCAATTGGGATCTTACCATTTCCAACTGGTCTAGACAATCCCAACTGGTCTGAGCTTGAAAACCAATTGGAAATATTGATATCAATTGAGATGTTACCATTACCAATTGGTCTAGACAATCCCAACTGGTCTGAGTTTGGAAAACCAATTGGAAATATTAATACCAATTAGGATCTTTCAATGTACAAATTAGCCTATTATATCAATTTCAAATGACATACATCATTTGGGAACATCTTGAAATGAATAATAGATACACACAAACAAAACTAAACAGTGATAATTTTCTATCTGCTTTTTTTGACGTGTGAAGGACAAGGAATAATCATGTGACAACAAATTACAGAATTACGTATATTTGAACAGCCAGGTAAAATCTGTTTAAATACACCTCATTATCGCTACATAGGAAACCATGTTTTAAAAGCCATTTCCATACGTTCAGAATCATGCAGTCACAATTATATGTAATGTTAGTAATGTAAATCAAGGTTTACATACCGGTACCCAAGACTCGAAAAAATTATCTCGCCAACTCATTATTTGCAAGTGCAAAAGTCTTAGTGAGATATTTACAAATTGCACTCTCCAAGCTGGGGAGTAGACCTATAGGCTATGCACGTAACACTTTAAACATAGAACATATGAAGTTCTTGTGGAACAAGATATGAGGAACAATTGGATACATAAATAATCCCAAAGAAAGTTATTTCCAATAAAAAAAAAACCTTCCCAATCAACAGCTTCTTTTATCCTACCTAAAGCAGAATTAACACTTGTAACGTAAATAATGCGTATACTGTGTGTATGTTATGACATATTTGATGGCGAGTGGAGTAATTGGTGACTAAGAATTCAGACCACTTGCCAGAATGGCGATTTAAACAATTCAATTTTGTCAAGGCCTGCCGGTACCACATGAAAACAAAAGCTGTATACCAGCATTGCAGATACATTACTATTCTTTGTTAGTTACCACATTTTTGACCCTGCTTAAACTGATATTCAACATTTAGTGCATCTTAATTTCAACATGAACTTTTAACAAAAATTACATACTAAGCCAAAAAAGAATGGAAACCTGCATAGAAGTGAAGATCATGTAACCCTTTAACCATCAAACTCAGAAAACAATTTCACTTTTTTAACTAAAGTTATATTCTCTTCCACCTCTAATAACCCATGTTTAATTTCTCTAAGCTGAAAGTGAAAGATTTAAGCAAGATTAGCAATTTTGTAGTCACAAAACTAAATTTCTGAGCTTGGAAATTCACTTTTTTGACTTGGAGACTGGACTGCAGCCATAATAACAAGCTACTACCTCATTACAGTTGCTATCCCATCATGCAATGCAGACATTTCAATTTAAAAACAACCTAGGCCAAGTTCTTCTATGGAAGTGCCTTTGAGAACATCGTCTTGAATCTTTGTCATCCTTGGATAAAAATACCTTTATTTGCCTAAAGACCTTCAAGATGGGTACAATAAAGAACAAAGAAATACATGAAACCAATAGAAAATTCAATGGTGTGTCATTTTAAAGGAAAAAACAATAGAATTGTCAACTCAGAGTAACACTGGAAATAGAAGTGAGAGCAATATCTGAATATGCAAGCTGTGTAGGCCCTGGTGAAATTGTAACTAAATCTAAGGAAACTAGCATCAGCGGGGTGAAAAGAAAGGTTTATAGTGCTGAGAGGAAAATAAACCTAGCTTATATTTCACATAAAGATAAAAGGACATCATCTGATATAAGAGATCGACTTTTGTGCCCTGAAGGATACCGTACATGGATATGGAATCACTTTCTGCTCTTCAGCAAGCACATCTTTGCAATGGAGGTGAGTAAGGTTAGGCCTAACGTTAGGCCTATTTTTATTTCTGAATCTGAATAAGTTAAGTCTGCAAAAATCTTTCCCAAGTACATGAACGCCAACCAAGTGTAACAAAATCAGTTTAGTAAGTTTAGCTTTAAAACTTTAGACGTGGTGCATGTACATTGTCTGGCGGTTTAGTTTGGGGAAACGAAGGAGTATTTGTATTCTTTAAATTTTAGCATAGGGAACCTGGAAATTCAAATTATATCCCAAAACGTAAGAAAAATGGACCTATTCGAGTATTTGGTCACGTAAGCATTTTGAACATCCGGGACTCTTTCTCGGTGAAAACCGATTTGTGCACAAGTATACACCATGCTTTATTCTAGTTTCTACGTAGGCACGATACATATATTTCCAACTTAATTTCTACGATATTTCCTTCACATTTGCAACAATTTCCTGCAAAAAAACACCCAAGCGAACGTAGAGATTTACTAGGCCTCTAAACTTGACCGATTTCACACTGGATGTATTGTATTTGTAATGCCTAATGGTAAAATGAATTTTTTTCATCGACAGACAGGTTGTTCAGATTATTATTGTGACGTCATCCCGAATACTCAAACCAAAATATTACACTTTTAAGCCTTTTTGAGGTATAACTCCAAAAGCAATTGTTTTAAGCAATTTTCTCTCCAAAATTTAGAAATTATAATATAATTATAACCCAGAGACACGAATAAAAATTGGGGGTGCGATATATGTTTGGGCCCATATTTACAATGTTTTTTGACAAAATTTGAAGGGATTACAATACGCGACTTCATGGTTTCAGCGACTTCAAGGTCAATCCAGTACTGAAGTTGTGATCACGTGATACCTTACACACTAAACATGCAGACGAGATGGTTTTCTACCAGATTTGTGTCCGTATGTGCGATGCAGCCAATTAGATATTGTGATTTCTTTAGTAAGAAAAGGATTTTTCATGCATTTAACTAAGACAATTTTTGTTGTGGGCCTTTTTGTTGTCTTTAAAAAAATTGGAGTTAAAAGTTGCTCCGGTTAAGATATACATTAAATTATTACAATTTAGATCATCCGAAAAAAGTAAATAATTATTGACGTAAAATGACAAAATAGATTTTTAGTATGATCAAATTGAATTTGGGACTTTCTGTGATATTTTTTGTCAGTATGGAAACACAAAGTTGGCAATATAATTTGAAGTTTATTAATGAGCCCGAACGACGCATGCATGCGAGATTCGCCGTGTGAGCTCACCAAGTTGCATTTCCCACCGAGGACACGGATAAATTTGGTTTCACTAACAATCAGAAGGCTTTGCATATTATCACTCTACCAAAAAGTATCTTTTTCGTGTTTTTAGGTGAAATTTAAAAATACATGTAGTTATTGATGATTTTTGGGCTAGTCCCTATGCATTACTGTGCAGTGCGAACAAAGGTTACCAGACTGACCTTGACGACACTGAAACCATGAAGTATTGTATTCTAAAAAAAAGGGTTTTAACTTTCTATGTGAAAAGGTAAAAGAAATAAAGTTTATAATGAAATTTCCACAAGGCCTGAAGTTGATGTTTGTCAGGACTTGGGATGACGTTCAATCATATTTACTTTGTTATTTCTTATACTGTAGAATAAACTTGTGCAATATTATAATCATTTCATTGCTTGTGATTGTGTGTGAAAAGAAACTGTAAGTTGATATTGTGTTTCCTATTTTTTGTTATATTAATATTAAGGGGCAATATATAAATATTTCGACATTTTCCTATCCCATATCGATTTGGTCAATATTGAGTTTAAGGGTCATATCGATATATCGATATGTTTTCCACCGATATTGTACTATATATGAACTAATAATGAAGTTAACATGACAACCAAACATGCACCTTTCCTCACTATCAAGCCACAAAAAGTTTGTAATTTGTAATGATATCAAAGTTGCAGGCTGTCAATAATGTTAAAAGTTGATTAAGTCATCAATATTTCAATAAATATTACCTAAATTTATGTTCCACAGGCAGGAAGTTCTTAATTCCGGACATGCAGTACTGTACTCTGCATGTGTACAGGCCACTATGGACATTGCAATAATATTAGTTAATTTTCATGATTTGTGATGGTTGAGCAATTGCAATCAATGAGATTTTAAATCCTAAAACATTGAGTCTAAATTCCTCAAAAGGAATACTGCATCCCCAAATTTATGTGCAAAAGCCCTTAATTGTCACCTGAAAATAGATTTAATCCTCAAAACTAAAAGATTTAATCCTCCAAACTAAAAGATATTTCCCACTAAATTGTCCATTCACACATCAGACTTTCTGTACAGTAAGCAGCACAAGTACAAAGAATTTGTTGATTTCTGAGCCCTCTCATCTGATGTTTAGTAGCAAAGGACATTTTGTTTATATATTGATTGACTTCTGCATGTTCAGTGTCTTAAAAATGAGTGCAAAAATGACGCCCTCTCAGTAGGAAATTCAAAACAAGTGGGACATAGCATTCAAAGGTAAAGTTAGCCCGTTTTTACCCAAAAAGCTATATACCAGTTCCACGAAAATAGTGAAAAAATGATATGTTCAAACTCATGGAGTTTCAATGTTTCTGTGATTTTTTTTTTTTAAAGAGACAATGTAAAAACAATTCCTTTTAAAATAATGGGCGTGTATTTGAAAATTTATGTACAGATTTTCCATTCAATTCTGTAAATTTACTTTAAAATTTGTACTTTCCAATATATTTTGCTGGAGCAAGATTACCTCATACAAAACAGTTATATTTTGTTGTTGTAACGTCTTGCAATTTGCATATTAATATTTCGATATATTTCTAGCAATTTATCGATATTTTCTGAAGGTGAATTTTACCCAAGCTTAATTAATATTCAGGTCATTATAAACTAGAAAATCCCAAACTCTTTTTGTCTTTTTTTAACTTGCAGATCATCTTTTGCTACGTGAGGATCCAGGTGCTCGAAATGGAATGTGCAGCAAATTGTTTTTGTGTTGCTCTGTGTGCAAGCAAGGGGAATCTTTTTTGAACATCTTGAAGTGTTTCAACTGCGGTGAAGGGGAAGCCATATGATGTAAATAGTCAAAAGTTCTGTTGCTGCAACCGAAATTGGAACAAGCCATTAAGGACTTGTAGATTTTTATGCCATCATGAACATGCAGCCACCTCTTGTTGGCAATTCTTATGCACAGAACATTCACAAACTTTTCAATGTTTCTGAAGAAATGGTCCAGTTTGAAATGAAAGCTGCAACACAAGACTTTGGAAGCTCCACATGTCAGAGGATGATACAACAAGTGACACAAGTGTGATTGATGTATGTGTCAGTTTTTATGGGACATGGTCAAAGACGGGTTATACTGCTAACCATGTACAGTGTAGGTATTGTTATCGTAATGGATACAGGGGCAGTCATAGATTGTGTGTGCCTTTTAAAAATTTGTGGAGAGTGTACTGCCTGTGCAAAAGGGAACAAGGAGAGTGAGAAATACAAGACCTGGTATTCTGCTCACAAACCAACTTGTCAAAAGAACTATGATGGAAGTAGCACTAATATACTGTAGAAACAGCCGCAGCTAGCATCTTGTTTCGAACAGGTCAGTTGCCATGCATAATATGAGGTATGCTTACATGGTATGTGATGTGGACAGCAAGGCTTTCACTGATGTTAAAAAAACTATTTGGAGATTGACAGAAGTGGATAAAAGTTGGGAAATTGGACTGTATTGGACATGTTGGAAAACATATGTACAAAGCCCTGGATAATTATATGGGAGGAGCCAGTTTGTTTTCATAACATGCAGGAAGTGAAGTCCTTAACCCAACAATAATGTGTTTCTTTATAAATTATAATTCATATCTAAATTTATACTCCATGAGAAGTGTTTCATGGTGTGAGGATCAAGGACATGTTTGTGGACACATGTTATTACCAAAACATTTAAAAACTAAGTGTTCATGATTCTGGAAAGAAAAACTTCATGTAAAATCATCGAAAAATACATTAATTCCTTCATCGAAAAATACATTAATTCCTTATGAGCTTATTGAGTAAAAAATGTCACTTAACCCTTACTCTACCAGCACTTTTCGGGAGGCGGAGGCAAAGATTAGGCACCCAAAACGGCGATAATATCATCGCCGCGTGGTAGAGTGAAGGTTAATCAAGGGCTGATTGTTGAAGGGTCCTCTGTCATTCAAGCAGCAGAATCTAGCTCGTTCCGCTTCAGTGACCCGCTGGGCTGCCCACCGGAATCATGCTGCATATATTTTTGAGTTGGCACACTTGCCGCGGGTTGATTAACCCTTACTCTACCAGCACTCAGTAGGCGGAGTCCAAGATTGGGCACCCAAAACGGCGATAATATCGCCGCGTGGTAGAGTAAGGGTTAACATGGCAGGCTCTATGTGTTGACTTAAAATGAGAATAATTGAGATCATATAAACTTGCTGGTTTGGGTAATTTATTCAGATTTATCCTCATATAAAGTAATGGTTGTGTCTGACGTTGTGTCTCCTTTAAACATTTTGGCTTTCAGTCCATTATTGATGCAGATCTTTTTTCTGCAGTGTGTTGTTTGATACGTGTCCCTATAATATGAGGTGACAGTAAGTAAGGAATTTTGATTTCCAGTAAGAAAGGGTTAGTCATGTGTTATGGATAGATTGGGATTAGATGAATTATTGCATTTATCAGAATATTTATACTGTTACATTTACACAATCTACATTTACTTCATCCAGTAATTATTGTACAAGAGGATCTGTAGGTACTGTATATAAACATATTTATTATTCATAGTTTATAATGTTTAAATATATCTATTGTTAAAATATAGTGCATCCCTTGATCTGAATAAATAAAACAACTCCATAACACTATTATTGTCTGTTTTAGCTTTTATTTTAATTCTAATATTGTAAATACACATTTGGATTTTAAGATTCTTACTGTACTGTAAGATTTGTTTCCACAAGATTTGGTTAATATATTCCAGCTGGAAATATAAGACCAGTTGGAAATAACTAAGACCGTGTTGGGACCAGCTGAATATAAGCAAGAGCAGTTGGGAATCAGACCAATTGGAATTACCAAGACCAATTGGAAATAACCAAGACCAGTTGGGAATCAAAGACCAGTTGAAATTACCAAGACCAGTTGGAAATAAGCAACACCAATTGGGAGTAACGAAGACCAATTGGAAATAATGAAGACCAATTGAAAATAACGAAGACCAGTTGGAAATAGCCCGCCATTTCGTGGGGAAAATACTGAAAAGTACCATCCAAGATCATCGATATTTTGAAGTCGTTGATGTAAAACTCAACTTAAATTCGACGTTATCGCGGCCCTTGGCCAAACCTTCAGGCACTTGCAGACACGGTCTATTTTCGGCTTATGGTAAATAGAATATGACCAATTAAAAATAACCAAGACCAGTTGGGAATCAAAGACCAGTTGGGATTACCAAGACCAGTTGGAAATAAGCAACACCAATTGGGAATAACGAAGACCAATTGGAAATAATGAAAACCAATTGGAAATAGCGAAGACCAGTTGGAAATAGCCAAGACCACTTGGAAATCGACCGAAATTCCAATATGGAATTTTTTTTCCAATTGGAAAAGAATTTCTAATTGGAAAAAATCCCAACTGGAAGTTTCTCCTGGGAGTGTAATAACCCACTGTACACTTCACCAGTATGTTAAAAAGTATATTGTGGGATATAATTAATAGCTAGGCTATGGCATGCAAGTTTGCAACCAATGGCAAATTGCAATAAATTACTTAAAATGGCCTAATGTTAAGCTAGGCGTAAGTTATTCGTCATAAACCCCGTTCCATGCCTTTTACTTCCCCACTAATCTTTTTTTTTTTATTGGCTGACGTTCACTGATTGCTATTGTTTCTGATTTACGGCCTGATTGAGTTATTTAAGTCCTATTCGACGTTATACATTTCATTCTAACTGAGTTACGATATTCCGCAATGTTTTCCGAGCTGAAACTCACTTTCAAATTACCTGTCTTTTGCGCATCCAGCTTGCTCTCAAACAATTCTCCAACTTCTTTTCTACATTCCAGCGAACAAAAATCAAACAAAATATGACCCAGCCTAGGCAAAATCAGATGATTCTTGGCACACTTTCTTCGTCCATTCTTTCGCACTCTACAGCCTTAAGTTTGTTGAAAAATGATACTCATGTTATTACCACCTGATAATAATTGCATTGGCGTTTGCAATTTCTACACGAGGTCCAATTTAAATTTTCGTCAGATCATAGAAATACAAGTAGAAGAATAATTTAAATTATGCAAAGAAATGCAACTACTTATCTTTTACTTTCGTTAGGAAAGCTCTAAATCAGAAAAAAAGCTTGAATAATTATTTACTGATTTTAAAAAGGAGACATAGATACCGCACATAGAAATGTTTTCCACCCGTTAGTACAATGAAGAAGCCCTGAGTACAAATGCGCCTTTGTGACACACAAACTATCGGCGTATTTAACCTTGGAAAATTCTTCTGTTAAAAGACAAGTAATTAACATTTTTTTCCGTATAATCAAATGAAGAGAGTGAATTCCCACCAGATTGTGCACAAAGGAAGTGAAGTTACCGCATTTTGGAAAATGCATTTTGCCTTACGTATGACTCGAATTGGAAACACGATATCTGCAGTAACCTACGTACACAAAACAAATGTCCTAGTGATAACATACTTGTGCGTGGATTGTAATAATAGTTAGGTGTAACCGATCCTCTTATAAGAAATTAAGTCGGTAGGCTAGGTAGGCCTACTTTTTAAAGTTTAAAATAATTTTTGAATTTGTATTGTTGTAACGTGTTAGGCCTAATTGTAAAGATGGGATCAGGTGTTAACATTTTTTTCTTTTAGTTTCTGGGGGGTTTTGGAATGATTTTTACCGTGATTTACCGTGACAGTCATACCGATGTAAGGGTAGAATGCTGACGCCCTTGAAAATCGCGCCTTTGCCAATTCTTTCTTGAATGCCAGTAAAGTTGGTGCTTGCACAGCTTCTTCTGCCAAATTTTTCAATGGCTTCCATATCCTTACAAAAAAAGAATTCCTAAGTTAAAACAGTCCAATCTAGCCAATTAGAGCAGGAAAAATTCAAATAATAATTTCGCTGATCTGGTACACCTGTATGACTGTTAGGCTTGTGTTACTACGCTAGGTTTTCGGAGGATGCCTAGGTCACTAACGTTAGACCTAACGTTACATGATTTGGGCATGAAGATTCGTAGTAACACAATAACACAGTGACACTGCTATGGTCGGCCTTGGTAAAGTTTAATGAATATAAAATTAAAAACTTAAATACCTCTTATTTTACCGGATCAACCCAGTCACTACAGCAAGGAAATAAATATACTTTTAATTAAGCTCTTAGGATTTTGTAAAAATTCGATGATCAAATGGAAATTCTTGGCGCCAAAGCTTAAAAACATTTTACTTGAATGACTCATGCAGAATATCTAGACGTGTACGTACCACGTACGTTTGGGCAGAGTGCATATGCACGTTGTGTAAATTACGCGGGTTGCATTCATAGGCTCGTTCAATAATGTATAAATTTTAAAAACTATTTCTATTGAAATGTGATTCAAACAAGAACAATAAATTGTGTTCTCACATATATAAGTTATGATATAATTTGATGTTTCTTATGTAATTAAAATATACGTTTAATTTTAAATATACAACTTTTAAAATATATAATAACAAGATTTTTGCTGAATATTTTCACATATGTTGTAGTACTGTAGTATTAGGCATACGGCCTGGGCCGCTGGCAAATCGTACCTAGGAATGCTAAATGCATTTGCAAACCCCTGTGTTACTTCAGGTATATCGACGACATCTTCCTCATATGGACCCATGGCCTTCAAAAGCTCAATGAATTTGTATTTACACTTAATGAATTTCATCCAACTATTAAGATCACTTGTGATAAATCCAAAAAAAAGCGTGCAATTTTTGGACGTTCAAATAGAAATCGTAAGCAACAGTTTAGAAACATCAGTATAAACTAAACCCACAGATAGACACACATACCTCAATTACAATAGTTTCCATCTACAACACCTTAAGCAATCAATTGTTTAGAGCCAATTCTTGCGGCACAGACGTATATGCTCAAGTAATAACTTATTCATCAGTAATGCGACTAATTTGTTTAGGTATTTCCAATCTAGAAGCTATCCCTTTAAGCTGCTGCTGCGTTCCTTTCGCCGCGTACAGCCATTGGATAGGAATTTTTTGCTAGTGTATCGTCCAAGGGAACCTTCTCACAAACGTAATTCCCCTTGTAACCAGGTTCAATCCACAAATTGAACCCCTAGTTAAGGATTATATAAAAGCGTATTCTTCACTTAAAGGCGACCCCACAATTGCTTAAGTTTTTGACGCTGCTTCTGTTTATGCATGAAGGTAGCCCCACAATTTGCACAGGTTGTTAGTGCGTAGCACTCTCCCTACCATGCAGGTACAGTCAGGAAATATGACCTGTAACAAGACCAGATGTAGTCTTTGTAAACATATGGACACCAGGAATGGAATTAAAGTAAGTAAACACATTGTAAAACCGGGACCATTCACTTGCGATTCATCGAATGTGGTTTATCTACTATACTGCAAAAAGTGCATCAAAGCAAACTACATTGGAGAAACTAAAACTGAATTTCGCTTTTGATATAATAACCATCTCTCTTCCATCAGGAACAGCACACAGAGCCTTCCTATTGCTAAGCACTTAACACAGACACACACCATCAAAACATTACTGACTTACGCTTCTGCATTTTAGCAGGTGGTTTTAGGTCTGATAAAGACAGAAAAACCGCTGAACTCATGTACATCTTTAATACCAAACCATAACAGAAGGCCTAAACAAAGATCTAGCATCTTTAAGTAGATTTAGTTACTTCAAAAATACGTTAAAGTTTCTCTCCTCTGCGCGCATTGCGTATAGCGTTTAAAAAGGTACGGGTGTAATTTTTCGCAGTGGTAATATTCTAGACGCGCAAGCCTATTCTTGTTACGTCACCAATAAGAGCGTACTTTGATGTAGCTGTTTCTCCTCTGTTGTGCGTTTCATTTGCTTTATTTAAGTTTTAACTTAACAGTTTCGTGTTGAATGTCTACACTGAAGAAGGGCTTAGTAAGGCCGAAAATCTCTCTCTCTCTCTCTCTCTCTCTCTCTCTCTCTCTCTATATATATATATATATATATATATATATATATATATATATATATATATATATATATATATATATATATATATATATATATATTTAACATTTAACAGAGCGCCAAAAATCGTACGTGTAAAATAGTAGGCGCAAAAGGGGAAAAGCGCGCAGAGCAAAAAACCGACGCCAAAATGCGTTACGGCACGAAAATCATGAATTGCAATTTATGATTAAAACTAAGAGCCACATTCGTGGACTTAATAGAGACCTGTCTTATCTTTCTCCGTTTTCTGTTTTTAGGGAAAATGTTTCCACTTCCACTTCGTCTCCTTAGTCCTTCTGTTGTATCTGTGCCGTAGCGCATTTTGGCGCCTGTTTTTCACTCTGCGCGCTGTTTCCCTTTTGCGCCTACTATTTTACGCGTGCGATTTTAGCGCTCTGTGTACTGTGCTAACGTGAAAGCTACCATCGCTGTTATCTTCTAGCGTCATTTGAATTCATACCACTGAGGAAGGAAACAGGAGTTTTCGAAATATTTGGATTAAAAGCAATTATGTTGGCTAGAGACATTGTAATTTTTTCAAATTTTGTTTTTTTTATATATATATATATATATATATATAAAAGAAAAGTTCTTGCATTTGGCCATTATATATATATATATATAATATATATATATATATATATATATATATATATATATATATATATATATATATATATATATATATATATATATATATATATATAACCAGTTAAAATGCACACTGTTTTAAGCTGGTTTCAACTGTTTTTAAGAGGTGATAACTGTTTTAACTGGTAATGAACACATCACCTGTTAAAACCAGTTATGCTTGACTGGAATCAACAGGCATTAATTGTTTACAAGAGGGGACTATTGCAAATCTCTGTTAAAACCAGTTAGGCTTAACTGGAATCAACAGGCTTTTATCTTTTCCAAAAATTACATTAACAAATACCTGTTATAACCAGTTAGACTGGACTTTTCTCCAGCTTAAAAATATATTTTCCACCTGAAAATTACATTGATTTTTGGCCTAAATATAAGCCCTCTGTATATACTATTACTGGCTTTGTATAGTTGAACATCCATATGCACATGAACTTACATATCTACTAAAGTATACCATGCTTTATATAGCCATATAAATCTGTATATACATATAGAATAAGCCCTCTGTATATACTATATCTGGTTTTATATAGTTGTATGCATCCTTATAAACTTTATAGGTATATCATAATTTATATCATAATTTATATATATATATATAAATATATATATATATATATATATATATATATATATATATATATATATATATATATATATATATATATATATATATATATATATATATAAATAAATATGTATATATATATATATATATATATATATATATATATATATATATATATATATATATATATATATATATATATATATATATATATATACACATGAAATATGCCCTCTGTATACACTATATCTGGCTTTATATAGTTGTATACCTCTTTATATATGTATGTAAACTTTATATATCTACTAAGGTATATCATTTTTATACAGCCATATAAATTTGTATGTACATATAAAACATACCATCTGTATATACTTTATCTGGCTTTGTACAGAATATACAAAGTTTTCTTCCCAAATAAAATATTCCTTCTGTATATACTATATCTGACTTTATATGACTTCATACAACTTGATATTTAAATACAATTTCCTCCAATACGGAATTATATCAAGATTTGTATGGCTGTATAAAACCCTGGATACCTTGATATTCGCCAGATATGAAGCCATAGATGGAATTTCTGTAAGGGCATCTTGCCCTTTCTCTATAATGGTTTTGCATAAGGACTAACGACTAAACTTAATGAGACAAAATACACTTTCCCCAAAAAAAACCTTACAGCTAGCGTCCGAGTTTCATTAAAATTTGCAGTGACACGTAGGCCTACGGCACTCTTGGAGGTGAGGACGCACGGTAAGACAAACATACGCGTAAAAGCAAACTCGCATTTCGTTTAGTTGCAAGCGTGAGTGTGTTGTTTTGGTTGAACGCAGATCATTGTTTTGAACAAACGTTTTTGTTGTTGTTAAAGAGTGATAATGTTGTCTTCTGATTGACCTATCATAAATTGTTTTCAATGGATTTAAAGTATATATGGTTCAATTTTTAGACGAAAATATTAAAGTTTTCATATCGCGATTTGAGTTGCACTAAATTTTTAGTGCATTTTTGACGCGTTTTGTAGTTCATTGACTTTTGCTTCTGTGTGTGGTTCTATTTTTCAATACACATGTGGATTAGGTGACTATGTGATTTGGGCATGAAGATTTGTGCTAGCCTAACTTAGTCCTAACTAGTCCTAACTTAGTCAGATAAACACCTCACCCAGTAAGCACTACTTGCAAGGCAATACTTGCATACTGAGTGAGACGACGCACAATACACTCGTAACGTTGAAAGCCAGTCATAAAACAAATAACATAATCATAAATTGAAAACCCTTCTGAAAACTGACACAGGTACTTACGAGCTACGATTTTGATTTCATTAGCGTCTTTAAACTTTCAAGTATCTATCAAACTAAGTTACAAATGAAATGATGAACATTGTGTAAGTAAAAACATCAAAATTAGGGAAGAAATAACATTTCGATAACTTCGCAAATATTTCGGTCTGATTAATTGCACGGTCCTATTTTCGATCGACTTGTTCCACCCTGAGAGAGAGAGAGTTGAATACACAATTACAATGACGGGGTCGTCGCCTGCGTATTCGGTTATGATAGTACAAATGCTCTCACGAATCGCTTAATACGACCCGGACGAGAACACAGGTACGACGTACGGACAGACATAACATCGACAACCAAGTCAATGTCCACGGCCTTTGATAACCAGTTGTGGTGCACTGGCGTGTCTACCCACCCCAGGATTGAACCCGGGGCCTCGTGGTCTGTAGACAGGTATTATACCCGCTACACCACAGTAGGTAGATGTTCCACCCTGTACTACCATGTACAATAAAAGGCAAGCTTATGTTCCCTCTGTGTAGGACATGCGCAGAAACAAGCACAAAGAATTGCACGCATGGTGAAGCAGAGCGCGCCCTATCAGGTACGTGGCCATCTCTAAAAAAAGCAATAGAGATGGTACATAAAGTCACACAAATTAACGAAGCTTATTATTTCAAAGAGACTGCAAAGCTCAGTTTGGCCGACGCGGAAGGCTTCGGTGCCGAGCCAAGTCTTTTTGCGGATTATATCAACATGTTCGTAAGAATGAAGTAAGAGGCAAGTGGGTGACTGCTAGGGTGTGACACAGAAGCCGAAATATTGGAGTATGATAAGATTGCATATAATCCCGGCAGACGCGCACTGGCGAAATTAATGTTAAATTCTTTTTGGGGAAAATTCGGTCAATGGGTAACGCCACCATCAACCGAATGCGTGGCAGAGAGAGTTGATTGTTTCAAACTGCTCACTGATGAAAACAAAATCATCAAATTCATAGATGTCACAAGAGACTCATCAGTACGAGCACAAAGAAGAATATATCAATATAAACGCGGTTACGAACGTATTCGTAGCGGCTTTTACTACTGCGCAAGCGCGTCTGGAATTGTATTCCTATTTATAAAAACTGAGAGAGGCCGTCCTGTATACCGACACGTGTCAGACAGGAAGAATGACCCTCCTCTAGGAGACTTTTGGGTGACATGACAGACGAGCTGAAAAAGTATGGGTAGGGGGCATACATAGATGAATTCGTGTTGGCAGGGCCTAAAAATCACGGCTACTTGGTAAAGAATCTAAAAGGAGAAACATTTACAGAATGCAAAAAGAAAGAAATAACATTTAACGTTCAGACTAACGGTATCATAAATTTCGATAGCATACGTGAGATTGTAAAAAGCGTTGATTGTGAATCACACAAATCATCCGATGCTGAAGGAAACAAAAAAGTTTCCACACAAAATTAAACGCCCTAGATTTGGTGAAATCGAAACCGTTAGCATGAATAACAACACAGGCTAGTGCATGAAAAGCGATTGATCGAAACAAAGTACGTAACATTTTCATGGGGTTTCACAAAAGCTTAATTAAAAATTGATACACCTACAAAAATAATATTCATTCAAAAGTTATGGAACCTGCCAGACGTGTTGTTATTGTTACATTTGCTAAAAAGCCAAAAAGTACGACAAGAGAATTAAGGTATCGAATAATCCAAAAAGGAAAGTTAATTGCAAAAATGTTTAAACGATCATGTTGAAAGTTTCGTTGACGTACATGTTGTGAAATGCCCATGCAAGTTCGAAACTGAAACTTACTATTACCTTTTGATTACCACTTTGCTTTTCATTTCAACCTAAGAACACTTGTATATAAACGTTGTTTATTTTCAAAGATTATTCATTCAGATTCAATGTCATGTCAAAAATGGCAAGAGAACACGTATTATGCACAATGGAGTACAGGAAACATTCTTATCGTGTCCTCAAGTGGCAGTCTATGGCTGCAAGAACTAATTTGAGGAATACTGGGAAACTTTACCAGAAATGTTACCAGAGATTCGAAGCATTGTCACCAATTTGTGTGCATTGGGACGAGCACCAGTTATCGGGCCGGGTAGCGAACGGACCTGACGATCAGCCAACTAGACTCTCTGATAGCTGCATGGTTTTTGATGATTGTTTACAGTCCTTTGGTGGCCAAAGCAAGCGGCAACAGCCAAAACAGAGCCGGTGGGTACAAAACCTGTACACCGATCGGTGGTATTTACACTGGCGTAATCCCCAGCTTCACCCGATCACGATGGTACAGAGACACTTCCACCGCTACCAAAACCATCAGAGGTAGAAATATTATAATGCGACGACAGGGAGATAGCACCGTTGGACTTGTCAAAGGAATTCAAACCTTCACTGAACTGGTGAGGGAAGACGAAGAGGATGAGGGCCTGGATACGGCAACTGGGGGAATACCTCGAGTCAAGCATGTCGAGGGATTTCGGTGAACAACACCTTACCCATATTTAAAAAAATGTCAATTTGTTGACGATTGAATTGTTATGCCCTATTCACAGCCACGTACTGATCACTGGTAAGTTCTTTCATTACTAATCAATTTGCGAATGCATAACAAATAGTTTGCATTTTTAGTTTTCAAGGAAAAACTCTATAATAAAATAAATCATGATTTCAGTAAATGTTGTGCATGCCCCTCAGTACTAGGAATACGCGATTGGAACTGCTATTGCCCGTCCATTGGAGGGGCGGAGCGACGTAATGGGAT
>JAIGNY010002101.1:107500-120000 GCA_020152595.1 Chiridota heheva
ATATATATATATATATATATATATATATATATATATATATATATATATATATATATATATATATATATATATATATATATATATACATATATATATGTATATATATATATATATATATATATATATATATATATATATATATATATATAAATATATATATATATATATATATATATATATATATATATATATATATATATATATATATATATATATATATATATATATATATATATATATATATATGTATATAATTATTTATAAATATATATTTATATATATATGTAAATATATATATATATATATATATATATATATATATATATATATATATATATATATATATATATATATATATATAAATATATATATAAATATATATTTATATATATATATATATTATATATATATATATATATATATATATATATATATATATATATATATATATATATATATATATATATATATATATATATATATATATATATATAGAGAGAGAGAGAGAGAGAGAGAGAGAGAAAGAAAGAGAGAGAGAGAGGGGGGGGGGGGGTGGAAGCCCCACCCCTTCCTCCGCTGAATATCGGTTAAAAGTACGAACGCTTCCGTTCTTTACTGTGAATCAAAATTACTTTTTCTCTAACATTGAATAGGGGAAGGGGGGGGGGGGGGACGTCTGGTAATGAGGTCCTGGAAAACAAAATGAATATTTATATATTGGATATTTTTGTGCCAAAAGATTATCCTATTTACAATTACGACAATAAACACCATAACATTTGTATCCGCACATACGAAAAGGAAAATGCTCCGCGATAGTTATGCTGGAAAACGGGGAAATTCTGAGTTGTTTTAATTAATTTTGACCACAAATGTACGGGGAGACATGACCAAATGTGTCAGTCATACAAGTTTGTGTTAAAATGTCCTTTTAGGGGGTTTGTCTTACAGATAGCAATTTCCAGGTCCATCAAACTGATTTTCACTCTTCAAATTGTAATTGAAATTCAAAGTTAAATCATTAGAAAGTATATAAAGAATGCATGTGCATGTGTTCTTATCAATGTGTATGGTTTTTATTAATGTTAAACTTTAAGCGCAAGACCCTTTCTTTTTACACGGTAAACTACAATCCCGTAAAAAAAGTACTCTGGACTTTTTTCATCCCTTTGCACTGTTACACCCCTCTCCAATGTTGTAGATTTAATTCAAAAAAACTTTTCTTGTAAAGCGCGTGTCAACATTGAATCGGGATGGAAGAAGGGAAAGTTTCAAGACCTTTTTCCGGGATAGCAATCAGCGGCAACATGCATTTGTTGGGTTAATATACCGGCGTGGGACCAGGGGTGCACTGTTTTTTTTTTTGCACCTGTGGTCCTGTAAATCTGAGTTGATCTAGTGTATGCAGTGTTTATAACCTACATATTTACCTTGTTACAAAAATAATACCAGTAACTGGTATCCGTTGTTCCTACAGTTAACAGTAAATGACCCATCATGTAAACTTGTAACGTCTTAGAACGATTTACGGAGGATACACCCTCCCCAGTAAACTACCTCTGCCCCACCTCTCTAAGTGGCAGTGGTGTGTATTTCAAATAACAGAAAGCTCGGGCACAAACGTTCAAACACAGCTGCAAAAAGGAGGGAGGATGACAAACAAAATGTGAAGAAAGAATGATGAAAGTACATCGGTTGCAGGATTTTCGTTCAAACTGTCAAATAGACTTTAGTTCAAATACCCATGTGCGTCTAATAAATGCAAATCTACTCAATCTTAGTCACATTGCATTGTTTTAAAAGAACATTGTTCAGCTGTTAGTTTCTTTGCAAGGAGAGAGACTGCAATCATTAACTTGTATATTTGCATTGAACCGAAGTAACTCATATGAATTAGTCTTATTCAATTTACAAAACAAATAACACTTATTAAGAATACAATCTTGCAATTTAAATATAATTTTACTCAGGCAGTAACTCGTTAATAGTGTAAAATTACTGTATCACGGATTGCCTTTTAATTGACAGGGGTTAATGGTAAATATAATCTAGCAATTAGAGTCACATTTTGCATTTATTGGAATTAATTTGGGTGGTGCAATGTCGAAGGGAGCCTGGATATAGCATTACAACACTCAACCAGGAAGCTCGATGTTTTAGCCATCATCCTGAATCTAAACATCCTAAATTTAATACACTTAACTTTATTGTTAAATTTGATGTCTGTGCACTGTTGACTAGTTGATTAATGGAGCCTAACAACCTTATCTGCTTTCGTATTTTTCTGCAGCTCATGGGGGTTTGAACTTTTCTATCGAGGTCTGAGCTCTAGGTAGGGACCTCCATCTATGGGCGTAAACACCCGGGTGTGGGAGGGGCGGTGGCAAACCCCCATCTTTTTTAAACTTTAGATTATTAGTTCATTCTGGCATCAGGTCAGTAATACTTAAGGTTTAGAACTGTAGAATGAGCAACGAGACAGTTTGAAGCTGTCAATTCATAATGGCAATTTTGAATATTAATTGAATTATAAAACAAATGTATCTTAATCTGCATAAATGTAAGGTTTTCTTGCATTAAAATCGTGTTATGTAAATAATATTTTAGAGTACTAAACGGCTCATTAAGCTTAGTAAGCGCGCAAATTGCTTCGAAATAAAATGTCTCAAACGCAATATCATATAATGGATATGGATTATAAGAACAAGTACAATTTTCGGACCCACCAGGAACTGGTAGCAGGGGCGTAGGAATGTTCATCTATCGGATGGCAGGAAGGAGGGGCAACATTCCCAAACAAGCGCGAAATTAGTACTCATAATATTTTTTCATTCAAATTTACCAATTTTTTTTTAAATAATTAGAACGCATGCCACCGGGAAAGGAAATTCCTCTCAAGGGGGAATTTTCCCAAGTAAAATTGTCATTATTTTCGGAAAACGTGTTTCAATTGCGTGAAGTTTCGACGATTTGGGGGAAATTTTCATCAATGTTCGGGAAATGTTGCCAACTTCTACCAATATTTTCGTGTTTGAATTTCAGAATTTTGTAAAAATTTGTAAAAAATGTTATTTCATCAAATACAACTGTAAGACTTCTTCACTTAATTTGTCAGGCAAATTTTATGATAAAGCGTGAAAGCCAAGAAAGCATTCTAATCATTCAAGGAGATATTTACAAATTCGTATGTAGCAGGCACCCTTGAACAGAATGAAAACAACCCAACTTTTTTTTACATCATGCCAAATTAATCATAATGAAAAAGTACACATGCATAATGAAAAAGTACACATGCATAATGAAAAAGTACACATAAAAAAGTACACATAAAAAAGTACACATAAATCTGTGATAATAAACTACATGCAAGGATATGCCACGCGTGTCGTGTCGGCCAGAACGGGCATCGCATCAAGCTGTACTCCAAAGTTGGTATTGCCCGTCCTGTCCTCGTATGCTGTAGCTGCAAAATTTCCAAATCCTGACGTTCGTGAACCTATCATTGCAATCCAGCATCCTGCATCTCCAAGTTTAAAAGTTTTCTTGGTCTTGCTTCCACCCGATATGCAGCCATTTGCTTGCGACTGAACCCAAAAGCCACACACCTTCATGTCGTCGGCCAGCGCATGCATTGGTTCGATGCTGTTTGCCAAGATGTCATTTTGCGCTGCATAATCACAAAGGATATCAGCACCAATTGCATTGAGCGTCATTGTCTCCTTGTCGGGCTTTACGGGGACAGCAACATCAAAACCAACGAATCTGAGGAATGAGGCTGCGCGGTTCAAGCATCGGTCATGACAGAAACTTTGAGCGTTAATAGCACTCCTCCTACCACGGGGTGCTGTGTAGCGAATGGGAATACCGTCTGGGGCAAGATCTCTAAATTCTTTTGCTTTGTCCAAAGAAGGTGACAATGATGTGCAGTCACTGAGAATCTTACAGCTGCACACGAAATTTCCAGACGATCTATACAAAAAAGGAGAAGAAAAACATTTTATAAATAACAAATCAAACTATAAGTGTCTAAATGTAATAAGCATTATGGGAGAATCCTGGACTTTTGGTGTAATAAGAAAGTACACCAAAACTTGGAGCTTCGCATTTATTAAGATCCATGGAGGCTGCCATTTTAACTTATGATAACGTTATCTCAATGGGATTTTACCAAGAGCACGGTAGTATTTGTGTAATGTAACGTACGATGCATGTGCACGGTATCAGCGAAGACTAAGCCAGCACATAATTATGTGTCGAGAGGGCTGTTCAAAAGGTCAACGACCCGTGAATGGGAGTCTTATGTTATTTCATCGCAAAGTCCACGGTGAAATTGAAAAGTCGGCGGTCAAATCTAATAAATATTCATTTGATATCGATTTTCCTTTCAAAAATACCCCCCGCGTTGTCATTAAGAATCCCCAATGACCCAATGTTATCACTAGTTAAAATGGCGGGATCCATGGAACGTGTAATGAATACGAAGCTCCAAGGTTTGGTGTATTTTTTATTACACCAAAAGTCCAGGATTCTCCCGGACTGACAAGGGTATACAGGCTTGTGGGAGCAACGCTAAAACAATTGCATTGAAATTAAATTACATTAGTTTGTTTGAAGTATGAAAATGGCATAAAATTTATTCAAAAAATCCGTTAGTAAATTACCTTTTTTGATAGCTTTTTGAATTTTCGGTGTTGATATGCAATGTTTAAAGTTATAAATACTTGTTTTAAGTTATAAATATACAAGTTGTCTCAGGTCTGCCAACATGACATCACATTTTAAACTACGAGGTCACTTTTCGACACACTCGTGCAATATTTGAAATTCAATAACCCCTAAACGGAAGATTTCAAAATGAGTTTTACACAAAATTATTTCTTTAATAATCCGCTATCATATATATATATATATATATATATATATATATATATATATATATATATATATATATATATATATATATATATATATATATATATATATATATATATATATATATATATATATATATATATATATATATATATATATATATATATATATATATATATATATATATATATATATATATATATATATATATATATATATATATACATATATATATATATATTTATATATATATATATATATATATATATATATATATATATATATATATATATATATATATATATATATATATATATATATATATATATATATATATATATATATATATATATATATATATATATATATATATATATATATATATATATATATATACATATATATTATATATATATGAACATTCACGGGAATATTCCTTTAAGGAATCGTACCTTCATCAAAAGAATAGACATTCTGGTCATTTTTAATCTGTAGAATGTTTTTCTTTTTAAAAGTTGTGGTTGTGGAGTGACCAATTCTAAAACTTGTTGATTTGGTTATGGTACAGGACCATTGATAATGTTCCGTGACCAAATCATAGAGACAAAGGTTTGAAAGTGTTTTGACATGACTGAAGAATATGAACAAATATGGCTTGGGCTACACTCCTCAAAGTTCCGGGCATTTTTGGTAGGGGTAATTAAGGTCAAACAGGGGTCAAAATTGAAAAATATCCCAATATCTTTTAAATATATGTCAATTTACTCATCTGGTCATAAGGAACCCAAAAATATATTATCTCCAAACTTTATTTACGGCGCTATGGACGGAAACATGAATAGGTCAACAAACTTTGGGCTGAGGTAAAATTGATCAATATGGTCAAGATTGTCAATTTGAATAATTTTTGTGTCTGATTATATATTTTCTGACACGAAAATTTCAACTGACCAACTTTAAATAATCAAAATGGCTCCCCTTACCTTCAAATTTCAAAATGGCCGCCAAAAATGAATTTTTGACGGAGTGGTGTCAAATTTACTAATATGGTCAAGATTGTCCAATTTGAATGATTTATATGTCTAATTATATGTTTTCTGACGCAACAAGCTCAACTGACCATTTTAAAAGAATCAAAATGGCCACTTTCATTCATCATTGGTAAGCGCATTTCCTTTTAAGTAAGTTCGGCGGTGACACTTCATGGATTAACTCGTAGTTGTGAAATCAGGAATATCTTAAAAAATTGCTTTTGGAATAAGCTATAAAGATGTCCTTAGTCTATATGACATGGGTCATGCATGAAATCCAGGTAAATTGTACTTGTCTAGATAAGATAGCAGATGTTTTTCCTGGGACTGGTATCCTAGATAATGATGACTTCCAAGACGATACATTGACAGGGGCAGATACATCTCACCGGACTAATGTCATGTTCGTTCAACAAGATGATATTGTAGTAATAGAATCTGCGGAGGATCCGCCAACACTTAACTTAGCCAAGTCTGATGATACGAAAAATATCAGTACTTCCCAACACAGAGTTCCTCCTTACAAAACAGTCACACGCGGGAAACCAGCCGTTCGTAAGGAAGTTGATATCTCACCTCAAACCAGTGCTGCAATAATGAGCAAAGAAAGAGAGGTGTAATACACAGGTTGGCCAGTCTGGACATTGCAGGAAAGAATATACCAGCTGGCGAACAGAAGGTTGGAATCTTCGCTGAATTCCAATACAATATCCATGAATTTGTAATCAAGAGTAAAGCCCAATATTTCATGACATTTCCTAAGCCCCTCATGAGTCCATTGTTTATGCGGTAATGTGTCGCATGGTCGTTGCAACTGAGCGGAAATCAATGCCATTTATTTAGCTGGTGTGTAATTAATCCATCTGTTCCTTATTGTTCATTGAAGAATGAAAACCCTGACAAATTTGAGCTCATTTCTTCCATTCATATAGGTCCATTCCATATCCAATATTTTCTTCAAGTCAGCAATCTACACGAGCTTGGGGTCAAACTTATCTGAAATTTTTGTTGCAGCTGATATCATTTCAGAAGGTTCAGTTGACCAGGTGCTTTGTGGAAAGCACTACAACAGAAGTATAAGATGCCTGACACTCACTTGTGAGGATCTCATTCGCAGGATTATTCGCAAAGGAACCAGTTCGGTTGTCACCGAAGCTCAAAAGCCAGTTAAAAGTACTTAGAAGTCCATTCACCAACACACAAAGACAATTGCAAGCTATTGCGGCTGATCTCCAGACTGATGCAAAGTTCTCTTCCTTTGTTGTAAGGGCATTTGAAAGTGTTGAGAATTCAAGCAGCCATATGACAAGGTTATGTTTAAAGAGGGAGGCTGTTTTTACAATCAGACAGTTGCACGTTGTGTGTGTCGAGTTTCATGCACTAACCCTAACCCTGCATTACGTTACTGTGAAGAAAAACTTGTTTTTTCAACGCGTTTGTCAGAAAGAAGAAAAATCGAAAGTGAAATATTAGTAATATATATATACTACAATAGAAGTCACTAAACAAAAAGTACTGAGAAGAAAAGATGAAAGAAAAAATCGAAATGAATGATTCTACCGGGACTCGAACTCACAACTGTTGGTATGAAAAAATCGCATACCATCACCTTAACCAACTGGGCTATTACATTTCAACTAATCGAACAATTCGAATAGTATTCTAAATATTGTGTCCATAAGACGATTTAGCCTCTTAAATGGTTAAAATATTGATCACGAACATATGTGCTTTGAGGACATAGGAATTGGAATCATTTAAAGCATCCCACAGAATGATGTTGCAATGGATGCGGAGATATGATAATGATAAGTATGGCTGAATTCTGCTTTGAGATAAATCTCCTAGAGAAAAAAGAGAAGTACATGCGAGACGAATTATTTGCCCAATCAATATCAGGGAAACCGACTTATGTTTGCTTCTGGATCTCTGGATAGAAATGACCATAAATACAATTTCAAAGATAAAATATTGTTTGAAGAGCATCTTGAAGAATGCAAAAATGATGTTGTTAATTTTGTAAATAGAGTGAATAGAGTAAATACACGTATGGGCAAACCTCAAGTACTCTTCTAAAGGTAGCAAAGAAGGACTCCACAACCAGGTTATTGTTGGATGAGCAAGGGGTAAAAGACCTTGACAGTTGCATCACATAATTTGATTGCGATCCATTTGACCTTATCAAACCTACTTCGAGATCACTTCAGTCAGGCATGGTGGATTCAAATGAACTTGTTGAAGATTTTGACACCGCCACAAGAACAGCGAGTCTGTAGCTTGATGTAACAATCCACAGAAATTAAAGATATAGCTTCAGCAAACCATCCGTTCTCAAGAATGCCTCCAAACCAAAAAAACAACAAAGACTGACGCAATGGAGAACAAAACTATGGTAGAGATTTTCTCTCTGGCCCAGATATGCGGGGGTAGGGCTTGTGCTGTGTAAAGTCGTGGAATACCGTGTGACGGATGAATGTCTCCTAGAAATAAAGCTTTTGTATGACCTATGAGGGATTGTTGCTGTGAATTGAACACTGATGAGGAGGTTGCAGACTTCACCTGTCAACATATGTTACCATACTTATGGTATATATATATATATATATATATATATATATATATATATATATATATATATATATATATATATATATATATATATATATATATATATATATATATATATATATATATATATATATATATATATATATATATATATATATATATATATATATATATATACATATATATATATATATAATATATATATATATATATATATATATATATATATATATATATATATATATATATATATATATATATATATATATATATATATATATATATATATATATATATATATATATATATATATATATATATATATATATATATATATATATATATATATATATATATATATATATATATATATGTATATATTCCCAACTAAGGACGTCTGGAGTCGAAAATGCCGTAGTCATTGAAGATACAGATGAGGTAATCCTGGCTTCCTATATATCCCATCAGATTGAAGGAGTGGTAGGTATTAAACGAAAGAAGGCATTTATGATTGCAATAATGTGTGCAATAAGACATCGCCAGTTTCATAATTTCCTTCCATATTTACACTGGTACAGATGCTGTATCCAGCTTCTATGCTCATGGAAAGCATTCAGTATTTGACAGCGCCACGAAGCATGGAAGTTGCTGTTAGGACTTTGGAAAAGTCTCCCAATAACAACGGAAATGCTAATTGACATGGAGCAGTTCACAATCAGGTACATATACAAATATAAAACGAGCAAGACACTTGGTACAGCTCAGGAAAAAAAGCAATGAAGAAGAATTCAACTCTAAGGATTCTTAATGATAATGATTCACGAGAGCCAACTGTCAGGTATTCATCGTGTTAAACTGCATGAATTCAAACCCTCCATCGTCACCTCTGTAACATGCATAGAGCATGACAGAGGGAATATGCTCTCCGACTCGTTAAACATGGCCAGCTCTACCTTCATGTCCAAGTAACATTGGTGTTAAAGAACAACTTATCACAACAATAGCAGACAATGAAGAATCTGACTCTGACTCTGACATAGATTCGGAGAAAAGTGACTTTGAGTCTGACTATGTCTTTGAGTCTGTTTGAGTCTACTTAACTCATTGTTGGGCAGGACAATTAACTGTGAATGGAAGCAGCTGTAATTTGTTCGTGTATCAAAGAGGTAAATGTTTGTTTGCTTTAGACACTCACTTTGTTTGCTTTCGCCAGTGCACCACAACTGGTTATCAAAGGCCGTGGACATTGACTTGGTTGTCGATGTTATGTCTGTCCGTACGTCGTACCTGTGTTCTCGTCCGGGTCGTATTAAGCATTTCGTGATAGCATTGTTACTATCATAACCGAATACGCAGGCGACGACCCCGTCATTGTAATTGTGTGTTCACCCATCGTCGACACTCACAGTAAAAACTGTATTTCAAACATAAGTTTTAAAGTGAGAAAGTTACCCCCAAACCAGCTTACTAGAATATATCATGGAGCTATTAACTGAGATAGCTCCATGATTATATGTAAAAATGCGCCGTGTGGACAATAGAATACTAATCATTTTTGTCGGCCATTTTGAAATTTAAAGGTGATGGTGGCCATTTTGATTGGTTTAATTTCTCGTGTAAAAAAACTTAATTAGACACCAAAATTATTCAAATGGGAAATCTTGACAATATTGGTCAATTTGACCCCAGCTCAAAGTTCGTTTTGAAATTGCAAAGTGAAAGTGGCCATTTTGATAGTTTCAGGTTGGTCTTGTTGTGTCAGAAAACATATAACTAGACACCCAAATTATTCATATGGAAGATTCGCGCCCTTACATCACCGATGTTTTGATTTTCCATATGTTGGAAAATCGAACATTTCAAGGCCACCGAAAATTTACGCATCACTGCCCCCACACTCCATACATACAGTGTACAATTTATACAAAGTGTACAGTGGATGACAAAATTTCTGAAATTGAATGATAATAAGACAGAGTTTATGATTTGTGGCAGGCTCTGTCAAACTCGTGTTGCCTATCAGAGTAGGCAACATGAATATTATTCCTACAACCAAACTTCGCAGCCTTGGCATAATTTTGGATCCTTCACTGTCGATGGTGAATCACGTTACTGCACTTGTAAAGCTGCTTGCATTTTAATTCACAACAATGGCCGCATCCGGAAATACATTCTGATACAAAACTGGGCAGATAAGCTTTTGAAATTTGAAAGTAGCATTTTTGGTTTTTGAGTTATGGCTGATCAAAGTTGGATAATTCTTTGATCCATGTGGAATTTGTAATGTATTACTGGGCAGGCAGCTCAATCTCTCTATATAATTATTCTTTAAATTTTAGTCACTAAAATTATGGGAAAGTCTATTCCTACTAGACTTTCATTGGGGCATAGCAAAGAAGACTCTAAAAAAAAAGTAGAATTTGCTGCACTACTTCAAAGAATTGTGACGGACGTTAAAAAACAAAGGAATTACAAAAGAAAGTACCGAGATCGCCCTGTATTACATCATAACAGTTGCATGGAATATGCAGATACAGTATGTGCCTGAGATATACAAAAGTTGTTAAATTGATCATGTTTAACTAATTTTGATGAAATACTTTGCTACTATGATGGTTCTGAATAAATTGAAAGAAATTTAGGTAGTGTTGCCTCTACGGTCCCTTTAAACCACATACATAATTCTTATTATATTACTTAAAACCGATTTCTGTCTAAGGTCTACAATTTAAATACAAGCTGCTCAAAATATCCAATAAAGCAATAGCAACAGCGTAAACACCCTTATGTCTGTATGTTAAGCTTCAAAAACAACTGTCTGACATTCAAACATCCACAATAAAAGTAATCATAACATCAATTTCCCAAATGCTTAGCAAAAAGGTGCCGCTGCTGTAAAATCCTCAAGTGAATTCCAAGTGCAAAAGGGACCCGTGGACTTTTAGACCTGAATTGTTCCAAGGTAGTTTCCAAGAACCAAGCTATACACAACATACTGTACAAAGTCCTTGTAGAGATTGGTCCCTGGACCATAGCATGATTGACAGTTTCTTGAAAAATTAAGATTTGATGCGTTCCATGGAATGTGATACTTAAAATATAGAACAAGAACATTGTGGGTTGATAATTATCAAACCATTTTTTGTTATGGTTATATTTATAAGAGCCGAAAGAGAGCCTTATTTGTCACTACAGCTACGCAACGATGTCACTTTATAGTGTGTTGAAAGTCCGCGCACATAGAACACAGACTCGGATGGGCTTGACACGACAACGAAGATTCGAGACCGAGACCATTTAAACAATGTTTATGAGTTACAACTATTAGCCACGTGGTGTTTGAATATCTGTAAATACATCTGCCTTGAAATGGAAGCCAATGCTTTTTGAACTCTACAGTCGTCTAACATAAAATTTCACACAACTGATGGTTGATGCATGAATTCTGTTCCAAAAAATCTGATTTCAATGTTTTCCTTGTTCACTTTTATCTTCACACATTCCTTTCCTTTATATGAAGTTATGCCACTACTAGTTACAAGTTATGCAAATTATATCTTGGAAGCTCCTAAGATATGCTATTCTGGGCTACTCTATCGTGTTTATTCTAATTAGTTTGTCATGTGTTGTATGTTATCAATTATGTTTGGAGAAATAGCTTTGGAGGCAAAGTTAACCACAGGGTATGGTATTGCTAGTTCTGTTCAGTCTGAGTTTGGGCTTACACTGGAAAACCAGTAAACGTAAACACTGCCAAGACTTGTTCTTCTTTGGTATTTTACTAAGAGGGACCTACCTCTCCGTCTCGTCCTATATTAATGGCATTGCAAACATCATACAGAAGCTCCACGTGTGTATCCACCATCTATGACCATCCGACTGGTCTAGTTGATATTGTGTCAGAAATATGCATGGAAATCACTAAATGTTGAATATGCAAATAGAAAAAAACATAACGTAAAGAGACCTCAAGTTTGTTCTCTTCTCTGGCAAACAATGTGGTGATAAGATCAGATGGTATTCAACCAG
>JAIGNY010002101.1:127500-215000 GCA_020152595.1 Chiridota heheva
CGCTATGTACATCCTTCTGTGCTTCCATGCAAATACAAAATAATCATATTCAATTCCCACATACACAACTCTTCTTGAACAGTCAACACTCTTTTAATATTCACCAAAGTTAGTTACCTGTGAAGAAATATACTTATTTGTTTTATTCATTCTTTCAGATAAATTAATTCCAACGTTAACAGTATCATGTGAAGGAATTATTTATAAGAATTGTTTTATACTTCTAATTTTCAGTATACTTTCTCTGTACATGGCAATTTCTTATAAAAAAATCTGAAATTGTACTTGCAATGATACAGTTTGGTATGTCAACCTCAACGAGAAAAACATACATTTCAATGAAATTGGTGTGCTGCCTGCACAAATCCAAATTTCATCAGTAGTTAAATGCAGGAAACATTTTTCAGAAAAAAAACATATTCAGTGTTACTTATTAGTTACTGAGGTGGCGTGTTTCAATTTCCTTTAAAAAGTTGAATTAATTGATTGCTCACTAAGAATATAATTTGCCCCAGGAGTTACTAAGCTTGAAATCAACCATAAAAATTACTTAAGTTACTAAAAGTACTTTCATGAACTATTGTTGTTATATTTCAATAATAACTTCTTTCTTCAAGCTCTTATTCTGAACTCTACGCAATAACAACGCCCTATACCCCTTCTCCACCTTTTGCCGCTCAGCTTTTATTGAAGGTAGAATAAACTCGTTTTATGATGTGCAATCGTCATTAAAATAATGTTACTTAAAGTGCGGAGAAAAAAAATGACACATATACTTTTGCAATCCAGTGTTTATTCTCAGGCTAGTTCGTTTCTGAGTTAAAACATGAATATTAGCTGTTTACACTTTAGCACTTAGTCAATCAGTCAATTGACTTTGAATCTCAAGCGCTATAATTTCGAGATTGATCAAACATTGCAAGACTTGTCGCGTTACCTAAATAAGTGGGTGGAGCTTATTAGGATTTGAAACAACTATTTGATGACAAATTACGATGCGCTGTAATCAGACAAAGAAGCGTATTAAAGCACACTAAACTTTGGTTGACATTAAAAGATTTTGTTATCCATGTGTTAAAGGTTTTTTCTTCCAAATTGTGAAACAGAACTGCCGCGCTTGCACCAGGGAAAGATCAACGTGAATTTCGCTCTAGCGTCATGGGTATCGTAGAATACACTGCAGGTTTGTGCTTTTTCTTGATGGCTTTGCATTTGTCTGCCGGACAGAAAGCAGTATGCAGAAATCCAAGGTAAGTTTTCGTTAGTGTTAGTTTTTATTGGGTTTTTTAAGGGTGCGAATTATTTTCACCTATTGATGGAATTGTGCGTAAAGAATGCACTTTAACCGTCATGCAGTTTTCATTATTTGAAAACAATCTACACGTCTCAATTGCAAGTATTTGTTCATCACAATTACATCTATTTATTGATGAAATTAATAGCTCACTCAATTAAGCAAAAAGAGAACAACAGAACCCTCAGCTTTCACCAAATTTGATTGCCTAAGAAAACTAGATATGTGAAACTGAATACCAAACCATTGCCAGCTCCATTTATGAAAAACAAAACGAAGGGAGGACTGGCACCACAAATGACCACAATATTTAATGTCTTCAATTATGAATTCGAAAATGTGTTTTTTTCTTCATTAATTTCCTCCGTTTATGATACATAGGATGTTAAAGATTTCACAATATTGGTTTCAAATACTTGGTATAGAATGTGTAATTGCAATACATTGTTGAGTATCTTATTGACAATTAAATAAAGCAACTCTTTCCATTAATTAAAACTGTTCTTCTAAACTTGTCTTCATGTTATCAGATAGAAAATCTAATAATGCATCAACATTTTTTTTTCTAATCGTCTAATGTGATTCTTGTCCAAAATATATTTAGTAATATTTTAGATATATTTGAAATACATTATGACTTTGGTCAATTGGTGAAGTGTGAGTCTCTGACCTGCTGGTTTCACTTCTAGAATGATTCTATGAAAATTATTCTGAAATCTAATGTCCTTTATCTTTCTGGACGAATATGCGTGACCACTTAACATACGCTTGATTCTATATGCTTGACCACTATACGCGTTAAACTACTTGTACAAGAAATTAGGAAAGCCTAAAAACAAAAACCTTAGTGCATCTGTTCTGGATTTCTCGGAAATTTTCAAATATATTGATAAAATAACAGTCGAATTATTACACAGAACATTAATTATGTGTCATTCATTTGTTCAACCATCAACATACTTATTAATCTAATTATTTTGATACGAAAATAAGAGTGTTTAAAAGGACAAATTATTTGAGCTATTTTTGCTAGTCAATGATTGTTGGTTAGTTTCTCTCATCCACCAAGATTGTCTTTCTTTAGTTATAAGTAACAGTTCGTACTGGATAAGTACTGGAAAATATTAATCATAACCACCGTGCTGATATCCACGAACGAATGAGAGGCATAAATCATTAAATACGCATACATTGTTTAAAAACAGCAGTAATTCCCACCATATTTGGAACAAATTAATAACTTAAAAGCTTCTTCAATTTTCTTGTTTCATCGTTTAATAATATACGCGAACTGTTAATGCTATCAGTTGACTGAGTGCAAAGAAAGGCAGCTGTGAGATCTGACACTTTTCTTCCAAAAGTAGTTATACCTTCAATCAGTCAATACAAAATTTGGATCGATTTTTTTTTATATCTTAAACAAATTATTACTAAAAATTTGGGTGGGGTGGGGAGGGGGTGGGGGAAGAAATAAAAAAATCGCCTTGCCCGAAATTCACTATGTCATAAATTGTGCATGTTTACACAATTCTTGAACACTTAGAGAATCTAAATATATAAAAAGAAAACTGGTCTACCCAGTTTTTGATGTTTAAAAAAAATAAAAAAACATACATTTGCTATATTTAATTAGCACTTTCAGTTCTACCGACACCTGTTATTTAATTGACATTTGATAAAAATAAACCAGGAATATATCAGATTAACAGTTATGACTGAACAAAGTTGAGGAATTGACAAATATAGAATATGTAGTGCATAACATGAAAATCACCTTAAAATCACTTAATTGTATTAATCGAATTTTTTTCTCCAAAAGTAGTTATACCTTCAATCAGTCAATGAACAACTTGGATCGAAACATTTTTATTTAAAAAAAATTATTACTACAAATTGGGGTGGGGTGGGGAGGGGTATGGGGGTGTGGGAGGGATCAAAAAATCGCCTTTCCCGAAATTCACTGTGTTATAAATTGTGCATGCTCACACAATTCTTGAACACTTAGATAATCTAAATATATAAAAAGAAAACTGGTCTACCCAGATTTTGATGTTTAAAAAAATAAAAAAACATACATTTGCTATATTTGATTAGCACTTTAAGTTCTACCGACACCTGTTATTTAATTGACATGTGATAAAAGTAAACCAGGAATATATCAGATTAACAGTTATGACTGAACAAAGTTGAGGAATTGGCAAATATATAATATGTAGTGCATAACATGAAAATCACCTTAAAATCACTTAATTGTATTAATCGAAAATTAGCAAAAGTTCGTTTCAGAATCAACAGTTCTGATTTGAACAATGGTGGCTTAGCGTGTGCTTAGCATGTCCAGCCATATATCAAATTGTGATCATGAAATTTGATCCCAAAACAACTTTGAACCGAATCCAGCCTGATTCTAAGCTTATTTCCTTTTTTGTAATAGTACTATTCCTGTTATACGGTTAATGAATGTTTATATGCCCACATACCTATAAAATCAGATTCAATCAAGATATACGCATGATTACTGCCAAACGTAGGCAGGTACGTACATCATTCGCTAATCTAAAATGTATGAAAATAATGTAAATAGCAAATCTATCAAAATAGGTAATATATTATTTTACAGTAACATTATCAGGTGTTCATATGCAACTTTTTATGACATTTTGTGATGAATGATTAAGCATATGCATGTACTTTCTTCTATAAAGTCATTGTTTATCTATCTTTACCAGAAATCTGAAGAAGAGTGCTTGGTCTTAGTTACGCGATTAATCATTATCTTTCATTAAAATATCGTTTGGTCACTTTTTACAGCTGAAAAAAGCATGCGTTCATCCAAGACTATCCATAAGTGCGGGTTGAAAAAAAAATTAAGACAAAACGAGCAAATCAAAAACAGTGAATTGTGGGTTTATTCATTTAAAAAAAATTCTCCGTTTGACCAGAATCTATACGAATAGACTTTTAGGCACATAAACCACTGATTTATATCTCTTGTGATCAGGTGATGTACAAATTTTAAAAATAGCTGTAATTTTAAAACTAAATTTCAATGATATGAATACAAATTTTGGAATAAATATAAAAAAAGATATAAAATATATATATATATATATATATATTTATATATATATATATATATATATATATATATATATATATATATATATATATATATATATATATATATATATATATATATATATATATATATATATATATATATATATATATATATATATATATATATATATATATATATATATATATATATATATATATATATATATATATATATATATATATATATATATATATATATATATATATATATATGTGTGTGTATATATAGGTATGTATGTTTGTATGTATGTATCTATGTATATATATATATATATATATATATATATATATATATATATATATATATACATACATAAATAGATAATGTACATACACACATACATACATACATACATACATATATATATATATATATATATATATATATATAGATATATATATATATATATATATATATATATATATATATATATATATTTATATATATATATATATATATATAAATAGATAGATAGATATAGATATAAATATAGATATATAGATAGACATAGATATAAATATATATATATATATATATATAGATATATATATATATATATATATATATATATATATATATATATATATATATATATATATATATATATATATATATATATATATATATATATATAATATATATATATATATATATATATATATATATGTATGTATAAATATTTCAAACATTTCTTAATTTGTTTCAAATTTTAGATCGGCTACATGGGTATGTAATTGCCAGGTTGTTTACTCCTGTTGCTCGCCAGCAGATAGTGACGATCCGACTCTAAATAACTACATCCAGCTTACTGATGTCACCAATACACCAACTCCGAACTATTTCAAGAGTGAATATAACCTAAAAATCAGCGGGAGATTTAAAAACAGAAGAAATTCCGAAAATTGGAATAAATATTGCAGAGAGCTTTGCTATGGACAACTCTTCAACTACGTTGGAACCACATCGGCTTCTATTAAATATCCGACTTCCGGTTTTCTACAGAATCCAGAGAAAGGTGTCCTCTGCCAGGAACTCATCGGTACATTATCTGGTGATCCTGTTCTGGAGACAGACGTCTGCAGTTTTTATCTGCAATTTGGCCGTGCTTGTGATAATAAGCAATACTACGAGAGAGAATATATTGGCGCAATTACTGGCTGCGGTGAGTTCAAGGCTGTTGGTGGCACCTTGACCTACTACCAGGCATTCGATGTAGCTACAGCAATGTCGTTGGCAGGGGCTATGACCGTAACAATCATATAATACAATTCAAGGGTTAAAATAAAACCTCAATTTGTGTTACTTTAGAAACGACAGTTTCAAGTGTAAGCATTTTCTTCTTAGTTTTTATTTAAGGTCAATGAACATCTTCTAGATCATTATTCAAGCAAACAGTGGGAACATGTTCGCATTTGTATGTATCAATTATACTTAGTATATAACTTTCAAGCCCAATAGAAAACATATACTTAAACTCGCTTTTGACAGACGAACAGACATGCTGTTCACCTTTCTGCACTGTTTAATTCTACTTTATCAAAGTGAAAATTTATAGCGTAAAGCGACTTTCTAGATTATTGCACGCAACCGTAGTTATAATCCGTCCGGGTAAACCCTTAATCTTAAGGATCAGAGCAATCTTTAAAATTAAGGTTTCCTCTGACGGATGAATATTGGCATATTCAACTTTAACCTAAAATCTCCATTACTTTTCGTATTATCTCCTGTTTCGAGGTCTTTATTAATGTTGTACATGAATGTTTGAATACTCTCGACTGTTAATCATACCTCAACAGACAGACGAACGCAATATGCTGTCTCTTCTAGCAGTTTATAAAAAAATAGAAATAAAAACTTTCACAGTAAACTAAATATCCACGTCTCCGACCGATTGCTTCTTTAAACAAGCGTTCTTGTGATCAAATGTATTTTTTTTAAACTACAATTACCGCAATTATCAATCTCAGACGTCAAGTTTTTCGTAAAATTATCCTGAAAGTTAATTTTCGTACTATTTATTATCAGACAAAAATAACATCTACTTTTTCATCATTCCTTTGTATTCAACATTTTTAATTCAATGGACTATTCTGATGTGAACTTCAGTTGCAAATACTATGCCTTAATTAAATTTCTAATCCTCTGAATTACTACTAACTCTTAAAGATTTGTTTGACCCCATATTCAAATGCTGCTTGATAATCAGAGACTGTACGATTCTTTATCAAAACAAAATATATATAGTATTCTAGAGTCTGTTTGTACTAATTATTATCTGTTTAATCGGATTTAAATTTTCTGAACTAAAATAGTACTGTAATGCCTCTATCTGTTTGTCTGTTTATCAACTCAAATAGTTATGAACTCAAATAGTTATGTTTCTATCTGTCTGTCTGTTTATCCATACGGACGTGCATGTTTTCTTATCCGTTTAATGTCTTATCAGTTGACAACGCCATGAGGTTTTGGCGGATCACTTTTTACCCAATCTATAATTTTGATCCCTTTAATTTTGGGTAAAAAGTAAAGCAAATATACTCATGGCAGAGAGATGCATCACCAAATGTTTCAGTCATAATATTGTGTCTTACCATGTCCATCTATGGATTGTCTATTAAAGATAGCAACTCTCGGGTCTATCAAACTGATTTTTACTCTTCCATTTGAGATTGAAACACAAAATTGAAATATTAGAAAGCATAAAAACAATTTGTTATGCACGTGCATAAGTTTTATTAACCCCCATATACACTTTAGGCTATTACTGATATTTGTCCACAAAATATTTTGAGTTGTCTTCTCTGTTATATGTGACAACTCTCGCATACATGAAAAACTTGATTAGTCATCAGTCGGACATTACAGGGGGACATAAAAGCAAATATTTGTTTGAAAATACTGTCAATCTGAGAATGCCAGCTTTTGAAATTAAATTCATTTCATGTCAGCAGGACATGACTATGTGCCCGTGATTCGATCAACTACATACAAGCTCCAAGAAATACAATTTGGAATTTCAACAATACAATATTGCCATTTTGTTTTTGTTAAAAACTTGGCCAAAGGTTATACCAGATCCAGGGCGACGTTGGTTAAAAGCTAAATTCATACTGAAGCCATTAAGGCGCATAAGGCCGGTACTTATTCCCGGTGTCCTTGTTGTCCGCGGAGGAGAACAGATGGCTCCCCCTGGACAGGACGCCAGTCCATCGCAGGTCAATTCCCAGCAGTCAGTCGGGGAGCTTACCTTCATCGAGGAACCCTAAAGTTCTTCCCTAAAGTTCCTCGATGCAGGAACTTTTGCTACCATGGGCGCAGCCATTTTCTAAAGATTACGCACAATCCTCCACTTCCTCGCCATACATATACTGTAGGTGGTCAACTTTAAATGGTCACATAATTTTTTTAAGTACGAGGGGAACTTGCAATGTTGCGTAGATTATGCGTGGTTAACATATAAATATTTTACCCGCGTCCCATTTATATGTTCGCCGATGATTTTTTTTGCAAATAAAGAAAAACCGTGCAAGTCTCGCCATCCTGAGGATGGTGCGCACTAGCAGATTGCCGGTGTGTGTGCAGTGTTCAAAGGTGTGGAAAATTATCTGTAATACTATTACAAAAAACCTGACTGTGATAGCGAGAACCTAGCGGTGATTTTAAGGATGTTAATTGAGCATTATATTTATTTAGATGTGATAATTTTCATCTTGATTTAAGTTTTATTGAAGGAGACAAATAATAATATCATTTTAAGGCAAAAAATGGTGGTTGTATATGTTTTTGACTGCGGATTTACTAGGTTATTTAAGAGTGACAGTTTTCTGATTGTGAATTTTAGTCTAACCTGTTAGTCACGTTATAATTTTTCTTTCATTTATTATATTATTTATTATTTTACTGATATATTTTTAACTGTTTTCTGGGCATAATTCTAAGATCCCTTGGGTGTAGGGGTCAAATTCTTACCAAGTAGCCCATGAGGAGAGTCGAAAGACGCAATATATTTTGTAAGTCGAATTTAGTTTTTAGTTTTTTTTCAAGTGTTAAGTCAATGGAAGAAATTTTTTAAAATATTTTTTTCTTCCCAGAAATTTATATGAAAAATCAATTCCATGCCAACTGTAAACTGTTCTCTGGGCATAGATCTTAAGATCCACACCGGGTTTCTTGGTCAAATCCTTATACTGAAGCTATACCCCACTAGCCCATGATGGGGGTCGAAAGACGGAACACATTTTATAAGTCGAATTTAGTTTTTTATTTCTTGATTTTTCGTACGTGTTAAATCAATGGGAGAATTTTTCATGAATATTTTTCTTCCTCCCATAAATTTAATTTTTATGGAAAATAATTCCATGCCAACTGCAAACTGTTTTCTGTGCAAAGTTCTAAGATCCCCATTGGCTGTCGGGGTTAATTCCCTACTCACTAGCCCATGAGGGAGGAAGGTGGGGGCGGGGGGGGGGAGGAAGGGGGGGGTCGAAATTCGCAACATATTTTGTAAGTCGGACTTCAGTCTGATTGACTGAAGATATATCAGTCAATCAATACAAAATCTCCTTGAATATGATTCCTTAAAAATTGGAGTCAAAACAGTTCAGTAGGCGAAATTCAGCACAAACAGTTCTTACTCCGTCATTTCATCAACAATCTCTTCATTATTTAGGCTACACTTTACTATAGCCTATGATAAGGGATTATGATCAGGGAGCGGTAAATGATGGACAACCTCTTCATTGTTTACACTTTGGTCTGTTCACTTGAATGTTCTTAACCACAGAACAGAGCGAGAGATATACTTAATGGCGAAACTGTGACATTGTGCGCACCGTGATACGCGTGTGCTTAATATTGTGATTGGTAAAAAACAAAATAGAGATAGATAGATAGATAGATGGTATGCAGTTCTCCACTGGAACGTACGTTTGAATAATGAATGTGAGATGGTGAGTGAAAAATCATATGTCATCGTCGGGATTCGAACCCTAAACCCCGAACACCATTCGGTTGTTCTACCACTGAGCTATAAGGCCAAGATGGTATTACCCCCTCAAACTGTTCCCTTAGACATCAATTTCTCTATGGGCTGCTCGATTACAGCTACGTAATTTAATATAGAGATAGCGTGAAATATGTGGAATGCAGTTCTCTACTGGAACGTACGTTTGAATCATGAATGTGAGATGGTGAGAGAAAAATCATATGTTCTTGTCGGGATTCAAACCCGAGACCTCCGACTACCACTCGGTTGCTCTACCAATGAGCTATACGGCCAAGTGGTATTATCCCCTCGAACTGTTCCCTTAGGCATCAATTTTTATCTGGGCTTCTTGAGTACAGCTACGTAACTAAATATAGAGATGGTGTCAAATGTGTGGAATGCAGTTCTCCACTGAAACGTACTTTTGAATAATGAATGAGAGATGGTGAGAGCAAAATCGTATGTCCTCATCGGGATTTGAACCCAAGACCCACGACTACCGTGGGGTGCTCTACCACTAAGCTATAAGGCCAAGTGGTATTACCCCCTCGAACTGTTCCCTTAGGCATCAATTTCTTTCTGGGATGCTCCAGTATAGGTACGTAATTAAATATAGTGGTAGTGTGAAATGTGTGGATTGCGGTTTTCTACTGGAACGTACGTTTGAATAATGAATGTGAGATGGGGAGAGAAAAATCATATGTCCTCATCGGGATTCGAACCTAAGACCCCGACTACCGGTCGGATGCTCTACCACTGAGCTATAAGGCAAAGTGGTATTACCCCCTCGAACTGTTCCCTTAGGCATCAATTTCGTTCTGGGATGCTCGAGTACAGGTACGTAATTAAATATAGAAATGGTGTGACATGTGTGGAATGCAGTTCTCCACTGGAACGTACGTTTGAATTATGAATGTGAGATGGTGAGAGAAAAATCACATGTCCTAATCGGGATTCAAACCCGAGACCTCCGACTACAGTTCGGTTGCTCTACCAATGAGCTATAAGGCGAAGTGGTATTACCCCCTCGAACTGTTCCCTATAGGCATCAATTTCTCTCTGGGCTGTTTGAGTACAGCTACGTAATTAAAAATAGAGATGGTGTCAAATGTGTGGAATGCAGTTCTCTACTGGAACGTAAATTTGAATAATGAATGAGAGATGGTGAGAGGAAAATCATATGTCCTCATCGGGATTTGAGCTTGAGACCTCCGACTACCGTTCGATTGCTCTACAAATAAGCTATAAGGCCAAGTGGTATTACCCCATCAAACTGTTCCCTTAGGCATCGATTTCCCTCTGGGCTTTTCGAGTACAGCTACGTAATTAAATATAGAGATGGTGTGAAATGTGTGGAATACAGTTTTCCACTGGAACGTACGTTTGAATAATGAATGTAAGATGGTTAGAGAAAAATCATATCCACTCATCGGGATTCAAACCCAAAACTCCCGACTACCGTTCGGCTGCTTTACCACAGAGCTATAAGGCAAAGTAGTATTACCTGCTTAAACGGTTCCCTTAGGCATCAATTTCTCTATGGGCTTCTCGAGTACAGCTACGTAATTAAATATAGAGGTAGTGTGAAATGTGTGGAGTGCGGTTTTTTACTGGAAAGTACGTTTAAATAATGAATGTGATATGGGCGAGAAAAATCATATGTCCTCATCGGGATTCGAACCCAAGACCCCCGATTACCGTTTGGATGCTCTACCACTGAGCTATAAGGCCAAGTGGTATTACCCCCTCGAACTGTTCCGTTAGGCATAAATTTCTTTCTGGGATGCTCGAGTACAGGTACGTAATTAAAAATAGAGCTGGTGTGACATGTGTGGAATGCAGTTCTCCACTGGAACGTACGTTTGAATCATGAATGTGAGATGGTGAGAGAAAAATCACATGTCCTAATCGTTATTCAAACCCAAGATCTCCGACTACCGTTTGTTTGCTCTACCAATGCGCTATAAGGCGAAGTGGTACTACACCCTCGAACTGTTCCCTTAGGCAACAGTTTTTATTTGGGCTTCTTGAGTACAGCTACGTACTTAAATATAGAGATGGTGTGAAATGTGTGGAATGCAGTTCTCCACTGGAATATACGTTTGAATAATGAATGAGGGATGGTGAGAGAAAAATCATATGCCCTTATTGGGATTTGAACCGTAGACATCCGACTACCGTTCGGTAGTTCTACCACTGAGCTAGAAGGCGAAGTGGTAGTATCTCTTCAAAGTGTTCCTTTAGGCATCAATTTATCTCTGGGCTGCTCGAGTACAGCTACGTAAATAAATATAGAGATAGCGTGTAATATGTGGAATGCAGTTCTCTACTAGAACGTACGTTTGAATAATTAATGTGAGGTGGTGAGAGAAAAATCATATGTCCTCATCGGAATTCGAACCCAAGACCCCCGACTACCGTTCGGATGCTCTACCACTGAGCTATAAGGATAAGTGGTATTACCCCTTCGAACTGTTCCCAGAGGCATCAATTTTTATTTGGGCTTCTTGAGTACAGCTACGTAATTAAATATAGAGATGGTGTGACATGTGTGGAATACAGTTCTCCACTGGAACGTACGTTTGAATAATGAATGAGAGATAGTGAGAGAAAAATCATATGTCCCCATCGGGATTTGAACCCGAGACGTCCGACTACCGTTCGGTTGCTTTACCAATGAGCTATAAGGCCAAGTGGTATTACCCCCCGAACTGTTCCCTTAGGCATCAATTTCTTTCTGGGATTCTCGAGTACAGCTACGTAGTTAAAGATAGACATGGTGTGAAATATGTGGAATGCAGTTCTCCACAGGAACCTACGTTTGAATAATGAATGTGAGATGGTCGGTGAGAGAAAAATTATTTGCCATTATTGGAATTCGAACACGAGACTCCCGACTATCGTTCGGTTGCTCTACCACTGAGCTATAAAGCGAAGTGGTATTAGCTCCTCGAACTGTTCCCTTAGGCATCAAGTTCTCTCTGGGCTCCTTGAGTACAGCTCCGTAATTAAATATAGACACAGTGTGAAATATGTGGAATGCAGTTCTCTACTGGAACGTACGTTTGAATAATTAATGTGAGATGGTGAGAGAAAAATCATATGTCCTCATCGGAATTCGAACCCAAGACGCCCGACTACTGTTTGGATGCTCTCCCACTGAGCTATAAGGCCAAGTGGTAATACCCCTTCGAACTGTTCCCTTAGGCATTAACTTCTTTCTGGGATGCTCGAGTACAGGTACGTAATTAAATATAGAGATGGTGTGAAATGTGTGGAATGCAGTTCTTCACTGGAACGTACGTTTAAATCATGAATGTGAGATGGTGAGTAAAAAATTACATGTCCTAGTCGGGATTTAAACCCGAGACCTCCAACTACCGTTCGGTTGCTCTAACACTGAGCTATAAGGCGAAGTGGTATTACCTCCTTGAACTGTTCCCTTAGGCATCAATTTCTCTCTGGGCTGCTCTAGTACAGGTATTTAATTAAATATAAAGATAGTGTGACATGTGTGGATGCACTTCTCTACTGGAACGTACGTTTGAATAATGAATGTGAGATGGTGAGAAAAAAATCATATGTCCTCATCGGGATTCCAACCCAAGACCCCGACTACCGTGTAGATGCTCTACCACTGAGCTATTTGGCCAAGTGGTATTACCCCCTCAAACTGTTCCCTTAGGCATCAATTTCTCTCTGGGCTGTTGAGTACAGCTACGTAATTCAATATAAAGATAGTGTGAAATGTGTGGAATGCAGTTCTCCACAGGAACGTACGTTTGAATAATGAATATGAGATGGTTGGTGAGAGAAAAATTATATGCCATCATTGGAGTTCGAACACGAGACTCCCGACTACCGTTCGGTTGCTCTACCACTGAGCTATAAGGCCAAGTGGTATTACCTTCTCGAACTGTTCCCTTAGGCATCATTTTCTTTCTGGGCTGCTCGAGTACAGCTACGTAATTAAATATAAAGATGGTGTGAAATGTGTGGAATGTAGTTCTTCAGAGGAACGTAAATTTGAATAATGAATGAAAGATGGTGAGAGAAAAACATATGTACTCATTGGGATTCGAACCTGAGACTCCCGACTACCGTTCGGCTGCTCTACCAATGAGCTATACGGCGAAGTGGTTTTACTTCCTCGAACGGTTCCCTTAGGCATCAATTTCTCTCTGGGATGTTTGAGTACAGCTCCGTAATTAAATATAGACACAGTGTGAAATATGTGGAATGCAGTTCTCTACAGGAACGTACATTTGAATAATGAATGTGAGATGGTTGGTGAGATAAAAATTATATGCCATCATTGAAATTCGAACACGAGACTCCCAACTACCGTTCGGTTGCTCTACCACTGAGCTATACCGCGAAGTGGTATTACCTCCTCGAATTGTTCCCTTAGGCATCAATTTCTCTCTGGGAGGTTTGAGTACAGCTCCGTAATTAAATATAGAGATAGTGTGAAATGTGTGGAATGCAGTTCTCCACTGGAACGTACGTTTGAATAATTAATGTGAGATGGTGAGAGAAAAATCACATGTCCTCATCGAGATTCGAACCCAGGACGCCCGACTACCTTTGGGATGCTCCAAAACTGAGCTATACCGCGAAGTGGTATTACCTCCTCGAACGGTTCCCCTGGGCATCAATTTCTCTCTGGGCTGCTCGAGTACAGCTACGTAATTAAACATAGAGATGGTGTGACATGTGTGGAATGCAGTTCTCCACTGGAACGTACGTTTGAATCATGAATGTGAGATGGTGAGAGTAAAATCACATGTCCCAATCGGGATTCAAACCCGAGACCGTTCTGTTGCTCTACCAATGAGCTATAAGGCGAAGTGGTATTACCCCCTCGAACGGTTCGCTTAGGCATCAATTTCTCTCTGGGCTGCTCGAGTACAGGTATTTAATTAAATATAAAGATAGTGTGACATGTGTGGATGCCCTTCTCTACTGGAACGTACGTTTGAATAATGAATGTGAGATGGTGAGAGAAAAATCATATGTCCTTATCGGGATTCGAACCCAAGACCACGACTACCGTTCAGATGCTCTACCACTGAGCCAAAAGGCCAAGTGGTATTACCCCCTCGAATTGTTCCCTTAGGCATCAATTTCACTCTGGGCTGTTGAGTACAGCTACGTAGTTCAATATAAAGATAGTGTGAAATGTGTGGAATGCAGTTCTCCACAGGAATGTACGTTTGAATAATGAATATGAGATGGTTGGTGAGAGAAAATTTATATGCCATCATTGGAGTTCGAACACGAGACTCCCGACTACTGTTCGGCTGCTCTACCACTGAGCTATACGGCGAAGTGGTATTACCTCTTCGAACGGATCCCTTAGGCATCAATTTCTCTCTGGGCTATTGAGTACAGCTATATAATTCAATATAAAGATGGTGTGAAATGTGTGGAATGTAGTTCTCCACTGGAACGTACGTTTTAATAATGAGCGTCAGATGGGGAGAGAAAATTCATATGTCCTTGTCGGGATTTGAATCCGAGACAACGACTGTCGTTCAGTTGCTCTACTACTGAGCTATAAGGCCAAGTGGTATTACTTTCTCGAACTGTTCCCTTAGGCGTCAATTTCTCTCTGGGCTGCTCGAGTACAACTACGTAATTAAATATAAAGAAAGTGTAAAATGTGAGGAATGCAGTTCTCTATTGGAAGGTACGTTTGAATAATCAATGTGAGATGGTGAAAGAAAAATGGTATGCCCTCATTAGGATTTGAGCCCGAAACCTCCGACTACCGTTCGGTTGATCTACCACTGAGCTATAAGGCCAAGTGGTATTACCCCCTCGAACTGTTCCGTTAGGCATCAATTTCTTGCTGGGATGTTCGAGTACAGGTACGTAATTAAATATAGAGATGGTGTGACATGTGTGGAATGCAGTTCTCCACTGGAACGTACGTTTGAATCATGAATGTGAGATGGTTAGAGAAAAATCACATGTCCTAATCGGGATTCAAACCCGAGACCTCCGACTACCGTTCGGTTGCTCTACCAATGAGCTATAAGGCGAAGTGGTATTACCCCCTCGAACTGTTCCCTTAGGCATCAATTTTTATCTGAGCTTCTTGAGTACAGTTACCTAATTAAATATAGAGATGGTGTCAAATGTGTGGAATGCAGTTCTCCACTGGGACGTACGTTAGAATAATGAATGAGAGATGGTGAGAGCAAAAACATATGTCCTCATCGGGATTTGAACCCGAGACTCCCGACTACCGTTCGGTTGCTCTACCAGTGACCTATACGGCCAACTGGTATTACTTCCTTGAACGGTTCCCTTAGGCATCAATTTCTCTCTGGGCTGTTTGAGTACAGCTCCGTAATTAAATATAGACACAGTGTGAAATGTGTGGAATGCAGTTCTTCACAGGAACGTACGTTTGAATAATTAATGTGAGATGGTGAGAGAAAAATCATATGTCCTTATCGGGATTCGTACCCAGAACCCCGACTACCGTTGGGATGCTCTACCACTGAGCTATCAGGCCAAGTGGTATTACCCCCTCGAACTGTTACCTTAGGCATCAATTTTTATCTGGGCTTCTTGAGTACAGCTACGTAATTAAATATTGAGATGGTGTCAAATGTGTGGAATGCAGTTCTCCACTGGAACGTAAATTTGAATTCTGAATGAGAGATGGTGAGAGAAAAATCATATGCACTCATTAGGATTCGAATCCGAGACTCCCGACTACCGTTCGGTTGCTCTACCAGTGACCTATAAGGCGAAGTGGTATTACTTCCTCGAACGGTTCCCTTAAGCATCGATTTCTCTCTGGGCTGTTTGAATACAGCTCCGTAATTAAATATAGACAAGGTGTAAAATATGTGGAATGCAGTTCTCTACAGGAACGTACGTTTGAATAATGAATGTGAGATGGTTGGTGAGAGAAAAATTCTATGCCATCATTGGAATTCGAACACGAGACTCCCGACCTCCGTTCGGTTGCTCTACCACTGAGCTATACCGCGAAGTGGTTTTACCTCCTCGAACGGTTCCTTTAGGCATCAATTTCTCTCTGGGGTGTTTGAGTACAGCTACGTAATTAAATATAGACACTGTGTGAAATGTGTGGAATGCAGTTCTCCACAGAAATGTACGTTTGAATAATGAATGTGAGATGGTTGGTGAATTTTTTTTATATGGCATTACTAGAATTCGAACTCGAAACTCCTGACTACCGTGTGATTGCTCTACCACTCTACTATGAGGCCAAGTTGTATTACCTCCTCGAACTGTTCCCTTAGGCATCAATTTCTCTCTGGGCTGCTCGAGTACAGCTATGTAATTAAACATAGAGATGGTGTGACATGTGTGGAATGCAGTTCTCCACTAGAACGTACGTTTAAATCATGAAAGTGAGATGGTGAGGGAAAAATCACATGTCCTAATCGGGATTCAAACCCGAGACCTCCGACTACCGTTCGATTGCTCTACCAATGAGCTATAAATCGAAGTGGTATTACCCCCTCGAACTCTTCCTTTAGGCATTAATTTCTCTCTGGGCTGCTCGAGTACAGCTACGTAATTATATATAAAGATAGCGTGACATGTGTGGAATGCAGTTCTCTACTGGAACGTACGTTTGAATAATAAATGTGAGAGGGTGATAGAAAAATCATATGTCCTTATCGGGATTCGAACCCAAGACCCCGACTACCGTTCGGATGCTCTACCACTGAGCTATAAGGCCAAGTGGTATTATCCCCGAACTGTTCCCTTAGGCATTAATTTCTTTCTGGGATGCTCGAGTACAGGTACGTGATTAAATATAGAGATGGTGTGATATGTGTGCAATGCAGTTCTTTCTGGAACGTACATTTGATTTGAATCATGAATGTGAGATGATAAGAGAAAAATCACATGTCCTAATCAGGTTTCAAACCCGAGACCTCCGACTACCGTTCGGTTGCTCTACCAATGAGCTATTAGGCGAAGTCGTATTACCCCCTCGAATGGTTCCCTTAGACATCAATTTTTATCTGGGCTTCTTAAGTACAACTACGTAATTAAATATAGATATGGTGTGAAATGTGTAAAATGCAGTTCTCTACTGGAAAGTACGTTTGAATAATGAATAAGAGATGGTAAGAGAAAAATCATATGTCCTGATCGGGATTTGAACCTGAGACCTCCGACTACCGTTCGGCTGCTCTACCATGAACTATAAGGCCAAGTGGTATTACCCCCTCGAACTGTTCCCTTAGGCATCAATTTCTCTCTGGGCTGCTCGAGTACAGCTACGTAATTAAATATAGAGATAGTGTAAAATGTGTGGAATGCAGTTCTCCACTGGAACGTACGTTTGAATAATGAATGTGAGATGGTGAGAGAAAAATCATATGCACTCATCGGGATTCAAACCCGAAACTCCCGACTACCGTTCGATTGCTTTAACACTGAGCTATACGGCGAAGTGGTATTACTTCCTCGAACGATTCCCTTAGGCATCAATATCTCTCTGGGCTGTTTGAGTACAGCTCCGTAATTGAATATAGACACGGTGTAAAATATGTGTTATGCAGTTCTCTACAAGAACGTACGTTTGAATAATGAATGTGAGATGGTTGGTGAGAGAAAAATTATATTCCATCATTGGAATTCGAACACGAGACTCCCGACTACCGTTCGGATGCTCTACCAATGAGCTATAAGGCGAAGTGGTTTTACCTCCTCGAACGGTTCCCTTAGACATCAATTTCTCTCTGGGCTGTTTGAGTACAGCTACGTCATTAAATATAGACACTCTGTGAAATGTGTGGAATGCAGTTCTCCACTGGAACGTACGTTTGAATAATGAATGTGAGATGGTGAAAGAAAAAATCATATGTCCTCGTCGGGATTTGAACCCGAGACCCAGCTATAAGGCGAAGTGGTATTACCCCCTCGAACTCTTCCTTTAGGCATTAATTTCTCTCTGGGCTGCTCGAGTACAGCTACATAATTAAATATAGAGATAGTGTGAAATGTGTGGAATACAGTTCTCCACTGGAACGTACGTTTGAATCATAAATGAGAGATGGTGAGAGAAAAATCATATGTCTTCATCGGTTTTCAAACCAGAGACCTCCGACTACCGTTCGGTCGGTCTACCAATGAGCTATAAGGCGAAATGGTACTACCCCCTCGAACTTCGAACTGTTCCCTCAGGCATCAATTTTTCTCTGGGTTTCTTAAGTACACCTACATAATTAAAAAATAGAGATGGTGTGAAGTGTGTGGAATGCAGTTCTCCACTGGAACGTACGTTTGAATAATGAATGTGAGATGGTTGGTGAGAGAAAAATCCTATGCCATTATTGGAATTCGAACACGAAACTCCCGACTTCCGTTTGGTTGCTCTACCACTAAGCTATACGGCGAAGTGGTATTACCTCCTCGAACGGTTCTTTTAGGCATCAATTTCTCTATGGGCTGCTCGAGTACAGCTACGTAATTAAATATAGAGATGGGATGAAATGTTTGTAATGCAGTTCTCCACTGGAACGTACGTTTGAATAACGAATGTGAGATGGTGAAAGAAAAAACCATATGTCCTCGTCGGGATTTGAACCCGAGACCCAGCTATAAGGCCAAGTGGTAATACCCCCTCGAACTGTTCCTTTAAGCATTACTTTTTCTCTAGGCTGCTTGAGTACAGCTACATGATTAAAAATAGAGATGATGTCAAATGTGTGGAATGCAGCTCTCCTCTGGAACGTACGTTTGAATACTGAATGTGAGATTGTGAGAGAAAAACCATATGCCCTCATCGGGATTTGAATCAGAGACTCAAGACTACCACTTCTGAATGAGGCCAATTGGTATTACCCCGTCGAATTGTTCCCTCAAGCATCAATTTCTCTCTGGGCTGCTCGAGTACACCTACGTAATTAAATATAGAGATGCTGTGAAATGTGTCGGTGGAATGCAGTTTTCCACTGGAACGTACGTTTGAATAATGAATGTGAGATGGTGAGAGAAAAATCACATGTCCTCATCGTGATTCGAACTTGAGACCTCCGACTACCGTGCTCTACCAATGAGCTACAACGCCAAGTGCTATTACCCTCTCAAATTGTTCCCTCAGGCACCACTTTTCTCTGGGCTGCTCGAGTACAGCTACGTTATTAAATATAGAGATGGTGTGAATTGTGTGGAATGCTGTTCTCCACTGGACCGTACGTTTGAATAATGAATGTGAGATGATGAGAGAAAAATCATATGTTCTCATCGGGATTCGAACCCGAAATTCCCGACTACAGTTCGGATGCCCTTTCACTGATCTATAAGGCCAAGAGTTATTACCCCCTGGAATTGTTCCCTTAGACATCAATTTCTCTTTGTGTTGCTCGAGTACAGCTACGTAATTAGATTAAAGGCCATGTGGTATTACTCCCTCGAACTGTTCCCTTAGGCATCAATTTCTCTCTATAATAAAGTATAAAAATGATCAAGCTTACATACAAAATAATAAAGCTTTCTATATAATCAAGTACAAAAATAATAAAGCTTACTATATAATCAAGTTCACAAATAGTAAAGCTTACTATATAATCAAGTATAAAAATAAGAAAGCTCACTATATAATCAAGTATAAAAATAAGAAAGCTTACTATATAATCAAATATAAAATAATAAAGCTTACTATATAATCAAATATACAAATAATAAAGCTTTCTATATAATCAAGTACAAAAATAATCAAGCTTACTATATAATCAAGTACAAAAATAGTAAAGCTTACTATATAATCAAGTATACAAATAATAAAGCTTACTATATAATCAAGTATAAAAATAATCAAGCTTACTATATAATCAAGTATACAAATAATAAAGCTTACTATATAATCAAGTATATAAATAATCAAGCTCACAATATAATCAAGTATAAAAATAATAAAATAATTAAAACAGGTTTGAACAATGAAGGTAAGTGTCCGGCGATTTATTTGTCATGCCGCAGGCGCGAACAGGTTGGGGTGGGGGGGGGGGGGGAGTTTTATTATTTTTATTCTTTATTATATAGTATTTACTGTGGGTCTCGGCCAATTTGGCTATTCGACAAGTTATCGCCGCATTGCAGACGCTTTGCATGTGACGATTTCAATAATTTGTTGCTAGGTTACCGGCGCTGTATAAGGCAAGGTTTTTTAAAATAATTTTCTAAAGAATATTATGGAATCAAATTGAATTCCTGTAACATTTTGTAAATCAACAACAGTAGTTAGAGAATACTAAACAGACCCGGACAGTCCGGGTCTGTATAACGTCCTCAGATTTTCCCTCTTGATCATCGGATTGTTCGGGGTCTGTATAGTGACCTCTGAGATTTTTATTCATTTGCATATACTTAATGCTAACTTCGGATTGGTCGGGGTCTGTAGAGCGGCCCCTGAGCTTTTCCCTTTTGGTCATCGGATTGGTCGGGGTCTGTATAGTGACCTCTGAAATTTTCCAGCCAATCACTACCTGTATAGCGGCCCCTGAGATTGTCCAGCCAATCACTACCTGTATAGCAGCCCCTGAGATTTTCCCAATTACCACCTGTATAGCGGCCCCTGAGATTTTCCAGCCAATCACTACCTGTATAGCGGCCCCTGAGATTTTCCCAATCACTACCTGTATAGCGGCCCCTGATCTTTTCCCTCTGGGTCATCGGATTACCGTCACAAGATAATCTCCATTGTTCCGCAGTGTCCTTTTAACGAGGTGTATAGCTCATTTGCAATGCTGGCTTCTGATTCGTCACTACCTGTATAGTGGCCCTGAAATTTTCCAGGTCATCGGATTGCCATCACAAGATAGTCTCGAGGACGGCATAGAGTCCTTTTAACGAGGTGTATAGCTTTTCCTGACTGGGTGTGTCAGGTGATTGTAAAGTACCTCAAAGGTGAAATTATACAATTTCTTTTTGTAGGTCTCTCTCAATATATAAAGACATGTCCTACATGATAAGGATCATCTACGATGACGTCGCATAACGACACGTTAGACGGGACGTTGAAACACCCATTTACCTGTATCATTGCAGGTCCAACGGGATGTGGAAAGACCCGTTGGGTTAGAACATTGTTGGAACGTCGTACATAATTCATCGACCCACCACCTGAACGCATCTATTGGTTCTATGCCGAAAACCAACCCGATTATGAAGTACTGAAGCAAGTTTTACCTCACGTGGAGTTTATTGAAGGCCTACCCACCGAAGACGATCTGAAACGTTTGGATCCGGAACGTAATAATATCATTGTCATTGACGATCTCATGAGTGAACTGAATCCCATTGTAACGACACTGTTTACCAAAAGCAGTCATCACCAAAACATATCCGTGTTGCTTCTTGTACAGAATTTGTTTTTCAAAGACGGACGTACCCTCAGTCTCAACACCCACTATCTCGTCTACTTCAAAAATCCGCGCGATGCTTCTTCTATCGATCATTTGGCTCGTCAAATGTTTCCTGGACGGGTGCGTTACGTCCGCGACGCCTACACCGACGCCACACGAGAGCCGCATGGTTACCTGTTCATCGATTTTACCCCTACGACGCCCGATCGATATCGTCTGCAGACCGGTCTGTTCGACCGACGCTACGTGTATATACCAAGATAAATAAATGGACAACAGTATCGTCTAACGAGCTTATTTGACGTTATGACGTGGTCCCGCAAAGTGTCGATAGAAAATGAACAATGTTTGGCTTGTAACTTTGACTTTTAGATAATTGTTTGAATTATAGTATCTATCTCACTATACATTTAATTGATTTGTTGCTTATGAGGTTTCTATCATGGACAAATTCAATGAAGTGTTAAAGTGGCTTGTCCTCTCTGTTTGGGCGTTTCACCTAATGTTACATGCATGGATGTGTAAATACACTTATAAAATACGTTTACCAAAGTGGGGTAATGTCATTTATCATGGAGAAGTGGAGGGGTCAAGAACCCTATCTCAAAGCGATCGCTAAAGGTACACCAAGACAACGTCTTCACGTATTGAACAACGCAAATAAACATTTATTACACTGCTTATGTGAGTGTGTCCGAAACGTATTAGAAGGCAAGGTGAAGTTGAGCCCGTCGGAGAAGAAAGCCATTGCAAGACATCGACGCAAGTTACAGGTGTTAGCCTACCCAAACATCCCGCAAAAGTACAAACGACACGTGTTACGTCAACGTGGTGCAGGGATTTTTTTTCAAAACATCGTCGTCCCGGTACTAAAGCAGCTTCCAAATGTGTTGCCTGACGTGATCCCTCTCCTGTTGTAATCATGAAGAAGATGATGGTTGTCAACCCGGATGCGTTAACGCGCCAAACGCAGCTCTTTGAAACGCCGGAAAAGACCAAGATGATGGTTTTGAATGAAAAGATGCGAGAGATTCTTAAACGACCTAATATTACCGACGAGGAAAAAGTCAAGTTGTACGAAGATGCTTTGGTTCTGTACACAACATACTGACGGAAAACGCTAGGTCCGCCGACACCACCACCGCCACCGACACAAGCGCCAATCCCCGAGAGGCAATTCATCAAAGACGTCATAAACAGCGTACCCAAAGCGTTACGAGCAAAAGAAGAACAGTTGATCAAGACGGTGCTACGCGAGATGACATGGAGTCCTAAAGGCGAACTGATGGTCGACGGACAAGTCGTTTCTGGAACCCACGTTGTGGATCTGATCAACGACGCAATCTGTTCCCGAAAATCATTCACCCCGCAAGGACGCAACGCATTTGTGGAAGGCTTGTCGCGCATAAATGTTCCTCAAGAGTTAATCAGCAATCGTGACGTGTGGGGTCGACTTCAACGTTTTCAACGTACAGGAAAATTTGACGATGGCCACCCAGTAGAACGTGAAGACATCCTTCCCGTGGCAATGCGCAAGGGGTCCTGGGAAGACGACGACGACCAAATGTTGGAACCACGCACATCTTTTATGACACGTACTCGACGCGGAGATCGTTATAAACAAAAGGACCGGTGGTTGCAGTACCCTGAGAGCTAATAAAATTCAATCACTCTCATCCTTCCTATTTAGTAATGAAGTAGCCGTCATGGCAAACATATCAGCACCTTTAGCGACTTTAAGCAATTTTCTACAAAACATTACATGCATCAGCGCTTGTTTTAGAGGACGTGTGATTCATCATGACGACGAAAATATCTGCGACGGAAAAAAAGAAAGTGGAAAAAAATCCTTCGAGACATCTACTACGATCCATCTCATTCCGCTGGTTTCGCCGGAGTCGACAAGCTACACGCAGTGGTCAAGAAAGAGTTCCTGAATCTGACGAAAGACCTCGGTTTGATCTTGGCTTGAGAACCAAGACACATACACGTTGCATAAACCCTCACGGCGCAGATATCCCAGAAATCGCGTTATCGTGAACGGCATCAACGAGCAATGGCAAGCCGATTTCGTCAATCTTAGTGCTTATTCTCGATATAACAAAGGAGCGAAATGGCTATTGACGTGCATCGATAAATTTCCCAAATATGCTTGGGCCATTCCTCTGAAAAACAAAACGGGAGCGTCGCTCCTTGTTGCATCTAAAAAATTGTTTAAAGAGGCTGGTCGTTTACCGCTGAAGCTGCAGACAGACAAAGGATCGGAATTTTACAACCACCGGGTGAAAGCGTTTTTGAAAGAAAAAGGCGTCCAACTTCGACGGAGAACGAGACTAAGGCAAGTGTCGTAGAAAGATTTAATCGTACGTTAAAATCGAGAGTGCGGCGGTATTTTACGGCCAATGACACGTACAACTACGTAGACGTCTTCTCGGATCTGATGGCGGCATACAACGCCGCGCGCCATCGAAGTATTGGACGAGCACCCAAAGACGTGAATTGGACCAACGAGTTAGACGTGTCCGCAACTTGGAATTACTCTGGATTCATCCCTTTCTATGAGCAATCACATTACCTCTGTTTGCAAAGCTGCCTACATTTTCATTCGGAATATAAGTCGCATTCGCAGTTGTTTAAACCAAAAGACTGCTGAAATATTAGTACATGCTTTTATTACTTCAAAAATAGATATCGGAAATTCCCTGTTGTATGGCATCACAAAAACACGGCTGAACCGGCTTCAAAGAATTCAGAATATTGCGGCAAGACTAATAACCTTCACTAAGCCCTCTGCTCATATTACACCAGTTTTGTGTAAACTTCACTGGTTACCAGTTGAACAGCGTATTGTATTTAAAGTAGCCTGGTTCGTTTACAAAATTTTACATGGCTCTGCGCCATCTAATCTGTGTGAACTCGTTGACCTATATGTTCCAGCACGTGAGAACTTGCGTTCATCGTCTCAGGTTCTCTTTCAAGAAAGAGTCGCAAGAAACCAGTGGGGATCAAGATCATTTTATGTCGCAGCGGCCAAAGTGTGGATTGGTCTCCCACAAACTGTTAGATCCGCTAGGTACCTGAACACTTTCAAAACTGGTTTAAAAACATTCCTTTTCAAAAAACTTTCTTGTTAATGTTGTACTGTTATGTGTATTCCAGCCTGGGATGAGTTTGAACTGTTTTAGCGGCTTGTTTTTTGCAAAGCGCCATGAGAGTCTTTTGGCGGATACCGGCGCTTTATCAAATATACATTATCATTACTATTATTAAAGACTGTACGGAGATGCAAAGTCTACGGTCAAGCCGACATCGACTTTACGCGTCGGAGACGTCGTTCGGCTCAGTATGGTGACGCGCCCATTTCGAAAAGGTTACTTACCTCAATGGACGGAAGAAGTGTTTGCGATCGACAAAGTAATCCAGCGACAAACCATCGTGTATACGGTGAAAGATCTTGACGGCGAGGCGGTGAAAGGTACGTTTACCGTGAGGAATTGCAACGGATTGGTAAAAAAGAGGCCGATACCCTCTACAAAATCGAAAAGATCGTGCGAACCCGCAAACGCAAGGACGGGAAGCGGGAGTATTTTCCCAAATGGTACAGTTATCCCAGCAAATTTAACAGTTGGGTCGATGAGGTGGTTCTAATGTGTGACAATCAAAACCTTCATTAACGTAAACGTCATCGTCATGGCCAAATCGTTTTACATAACGCTACGGACCAACGGGCCCATGAACGTGTTTCCTGACAACACGGTCACCGAGTACAAGAACAAACTCCCGAGACCTTGGCATTTGGACGGCGAATGGGAAGTCAGATTTGTTGAGTTCACGTACCCGTACTCGTGGTTCCAAATGTGCAACGAAACCAGCAAGTTTTACTTCAAGGAATTAGCGACGCACTCAAACTAAAATCCTGTGAAATTACATCCGGTAAAGTCGTTTTGCAATGAACAGGCAATCTTTGACAGAACATATCTACCAACAACTTTAAATCGAAGAGACATTTTGCTATGGCAATGGTCAACTGAAACTACGCGCCTGTCCTAATTGTGAAGTGAAACTGGAAGGCAAGATCACGTAAACACTCGGTGTATCGGATCCACATGTGCTGACGAGCGAATGGGAATACGGACGCTATCCATGGCTGAAGCAGAATGTTCACCAACTAGTTGTGTACACAGACATCATCACATCCCATCCGGTGGGAGATCACAAAGTACCGTTGTTGAAGAGTTTCAGCGTCACAATTCTGCCGGATTTTGGCTCCCCCGTGGACGTAGTACCTCCACTCGTCGCCTACTACCCCATCAACATGAACCCCATCGACACGATCGAGATAGCCCTCCGCGATGGAACAGGACAAACAAATCCGTTTACGTCGGGACGTACCATCGTCACGCTACATTTTCGTCAACGACGTTCTGCGTGGCTCTAGCTATATAATTGTGTAGACTGCGCATCAACTCTCATTTACACATTAGATAACACCATGGCAGGACCTTTACCCGTGTTTGCAGGGCCTGGAAATCAACGAGGCTACGGTCTCGGAGGAATGTTTCGGGACTATTTAGGACAGCACTACCGTTTGTGAAACGAGGTGCTGCAAGCATGGCAAAAGAAGTCGGTAAAGAAGCGTTGAGCACTGGTGCAGGAATTCTGGAAGACGTGTTGGCCGGACAAAGCATAAAACGAGCTGCATCCCGTTGAGCCAAAACGGCTGGACAACGTTTGAAACGCAAAGCCATGGGTCGCGCTAAAGCGCGATTGCAACAGCTTGGTACTGGTACAAGGAACCCACTTCGTCAGCGAAAAGCCAAGATAACAAAGCCGAAGAATCCTTTTAGTGATGCTCGTTTGAAACAGTATTTACGTCAAGGACCGTCGTTTTACGTCCAACCCCAGAAATAAGAAGGAAAACACTTTGGGTCAATACTCATTTGTCATTTGTCTACGAAACCGTCAACATGGCTCTCGTTCACACTTTACCGTGCTCTAAATCTCAAATGAAATTGTTTACCGTGCCGCCAACGCAGATGGTTATCAAAGACAGCGAGTACGTCGAATACCGTCCGTTTACAGGTTTGAACGCCACAGGACCTATCGACTTCGTCATTCCCGGAACCGGAACCAAGTACATTGACATCAACAAAACCCAACTGTATCTCAAAGTCAAGGTTACGAACGCAGATGGGACAAACTGCGACGCGACCGTCAACGACGAAAAAGTGGCGCCCGTCAACCAGTTGTTGCATTTGATGTTTTCTCAGGTGGAAGTGTCTCTTAACGGCAAACTCATCAGTGACTCCACACCCACGTATCTGTACAGAGCGATGATTGAAACGCTGCTCAACTATGACAAAGAGGCCAAAGACACCCACCTCCAATCGCGAATGTATTTCAAGGACACCGCCGGTCACATGGATTTTTACAACTTGACGGCTGAAGTCATTCCTAATACAGGCTCAAAACATCGTTTCATTAATACCAAAGGCAGCAAAGTCTTCGAAATGATGGGCTCAATTCATGCTGACATCTTTGCACAGAACAACGTGTTATTACCCGGCGTGGAAGTACGACTGAAGTTACATCACACCAAAGACCCATTTTGCTCGATATCAGGAGCTGGAAACGCCAATTTTCGAGTACAAATCTTGAACGCCATCCTGTACATGCGAAAGATGACGTGTAGCAACACCCACGTGTTAAACGACATCGCTATGCTCAACCAAGAACCAGCCAAGTACAAAATTCGACGCACCGTCCTCCACAATATCGCCATCCCGATGGGCACCCATAATTTGCAACGGGACAACGTGTTTTGGGGTAAACTACCTAAACGGAAGGTGCTTTGTCTGGTGGACACGTCTGCATTCAACGGCGATCACACCAAAAGCCATTTCGTTTCCAAGGATTTAACCTGAACTACTTGACCATACATGTCGACGAGAAACAGTATCCTGCCACACCGCTCACCCCAACTCTGGCTCACACCAGACCTTACGCAGCTACCTTCAGTTTTTTTTCGGCCACACGTCGTTTGTATAGCGATGCGGGTATGGATATTACGCCGTCTGACTTTCTCGACGGTTACACAATGTTTGCGTTCGATCTGACACCTGATGGATCTCATAGACAGCATTATTCAGTCAACAAAAGAGGCAACTTACGTCTGGATCTAAAGTTTGGAACCGTACTACCGACTACCACGAACCTCCTCATCTACGCTGAATTTGGCAACATCATCGAAATCGATAACAACCGTAACATTCTCTATGCCTTCACCAATTAGTCATAAAAACGTCCGACCTGATACATCTCTTGAATTCCGATGCATTCACACGCTGGTTAACGTGCGACGTGTACAATGGCGTTCACGCGGCCGATCAATTACACGAGCCGCTTCATCGCCCGACCGCATTGGTAATCAACACTGATCCGAGCTAGAAACCGGGCCGGCATTGGATTGCCATTTACATTCCCAAACGAGGACTTTGGGAGTATTTCGATTCTTATGGTGAATTGCCTAATGTTCTTGCTATACGAAATTATCTGAAGGGGAAACCGGTAATCTACAATCGCAAACCGCTTCAGAGTCCGGGATCAAACGTGTGTGGCCTTTACTGCATTTACTATTTGATACACTGAGCGCGAAGACAACCCATGAATATTATCACGGCACGGTTTGGAGAAGATGTGGAACGTCACGACGAGGACGTGCGTGCATTCATACGACGTTATTACGAAGGACTATAAATTAAGCGCCAATAAACTACTAAAGATTATTTTCTAAAGACGTTGAGCATTTGAAATGACTGGAGTCGGAACGGGTAATCCCGTCTCCTCGTCGTAACGAAAGACTCCAACTAAAGTAGTGAATCGTTGAAAAAAGAGGGCGCTGTATCGCAAACTTATAAGTATTAAATAAAAGTAAACCGGATCCCGCGAACTGCTGATGTTACTTTTGTTTGCACATTTGTTACTTTTAAAATTTCATTTTAAATATTCATTGTTTGATTAGTGATGTTTTTTAGCGCCATATAACCTGCGTGTTATTTTCTGGCGTATTATGTCCTGTACAGTGCTAATATACGGACGTCTTTCCCTGCAAGTTATTTTCTGACGATAATGCTGTATCAATAAATTGGAAAAAGGCAAGTTTGATGTGACTACGTGTGTCTTGTATCTTGTTTACCTCCTTTTTTATAGTATTTCCCCCCGATTATTCCATTTTTAAACGATACCCTTTACCCTTCAACCCCCAGCCCCCTCCCCATACCCCTTTCTCGTTTAGAAAAACATGCATCCTCCTTGCCCTTTTCCCCCTAGAAATAAATTCATACCCCACCTCTTTTCTCGTTTAGAAATACATGCATCCTCCCTGCCCTTTCCCCCTTAGAAATAAAATCACACCCCACCCCTTTTCTTGTTTAGAAATACATACATCCTTTTCCTCCTCTATTACCCCTTAGAATTACATTTCAAAAGTGAGATCAACGCATGGTATATTTCCAGTGGTCAAAAGAAGTACGCTCTTTGTTATCTGAATGTCGATCAATAGAGCTGACTGGAGTATTGGTTGTTTACATACATTGAGTACTTACGTATGGTGTAATCATAGCGCTCATACAATTTGAAGTTAGATAGCTCTTATATTTTTCGTTATTCCCCCAGTAAAACTCACTTTGTCCGCTCAAATGAAAAACAGTCCAGCAAAAAGTGCCTTAAATGACAGTGTTTCAAAAAAATTATTTTTTAAATATGGAGTGTCAGAAAAAAAATGTCTGCTCATATTACACCGTTTAAAACATATTGTCGCTCAAATTTTGCTCCCTGTGCAAAGTCAATGGGATTTGAAAATACAATTTCGTTCTTTAATCGTACCCGTTTAAAAAAATGTCTTCTCATATTACACCGTTTATAAAATGTCCCCGCTCCAATCTCTCCTATTTTTTAAAAACGTTGGTCTCATACATGACAAGTTTCAGATCAAACTGTTTCTTAAATGTCATTTGCTAAAATTCTCTTCACAAAGTGTCGAGAATACAAACAGTCTTTTGGGAAAATAAATAGGTCCACCTATCGATTTTCCGCACGAGTTTATTTGAGTGCTTAGAATGTACCAACTGCCGATGCTGCTTCTGGGGTCATTTGAGGACATGAACCTCTAACTGTAGAAGAAACCGAGCGCAATTTGACTGAGTTATCGTCACGCGCCTTGTTTAGGATATACAGTCGATCCATGTTGTGCACATCATGCGTATTTTTTGCTATAGCCTTGATTATATGATGTTTATTATAGGGGTTAGTAGAGCCGATCAATACATCATTTCTGTACATAATGCGTGGTCAAAGGGTGATGATAATAATACAGAAAAATTATCTGTGAAGATATTTGCGTGGCAAATCGATATTAATAGTATGAGAAAAAAAAACCCATACATAATCCATGTGTGTTTATTGGATCAATATAGATCCTTTGTTTATCTGTGAAGATGTGTTTGCATGGTAAATCGATATCAATAGTATGAGAAAAAAAATCATAATCCATGTGTGTTTATTGGATCAATATAGATCCTTTATTTAAATGTCCTTGTGTTTGACAAAGAGAACCGATCGATACATCATTTCTGTACATAATGCGTGTTTAATAAGGGCGGTCAAAATGTGATGATATAACAATGGTGTATATGTGAAGATGTTTGCATGGCAAATCGATATCAATAGTATGAGAAAAAAAATAATTCATAATCCATGTGTGTTTATTAGATCAATATAGATCCTTTGTTTAAATGTCCTTGATGTCTGTTACCATGGGATAAGACATGAAAGACGAACATTAGATAATGGTATTGGTCCATTACATACGTAACAGAATTATGTCATTTTCAATCCATCCGATTGGTCATTTAAAAGTGGTGTGATGACCATATATGGCAATAGTATTGAATGTCATTCAAGACTGAACATTTAAAAGCGGGCTGAAGATTTTGTTTTATCATTCATACATTCGTCAGCTACACTAACAACTATAACGTGTTATTGACTGATAACGTGTTGACATTTCGTGTTATACTTACTGTGGTGTATTGTGTGCATACTGCGTGTTTTGATTACCATGACTCACTATAAGGAGAGAGACCAATCGTCGTTTAGGAGAACAGCAGGGGTGGTGGACTATGAGCCTGATGCTGAAGACAATGAGTTGTTTTTGGCGTCACCCAATAATGAGGTGCAAATGAATATGAAAGGGTGGGATATCGATAAATCAAACAACAAAGAACAAATAGACATGGAAGAATGGGACGTCGATTCGCAATAATGTCAACCAACCACCGACGGACTGAGCAGCATGGTGGCTAGAAGTGGGATTAAATTGCCTCAGGAACTCGACCAATTCGTCGACCACTTGGTACAAGAGTACAATGTCGGAGAACAAGTAAGAATGGGTGGCAACGTTGAAGATCGAGAGGGGGTCAGAGGAGAACAGGACAAGTTGGAAAATATGGACGTAGAAGGGTACGAAGTAGGGGACGAGGAAGTCACTGCTGAGAGCTGCTATCACATCGCCGAGACTCGAGGACGTCAGATTTCAAGGTAACATTCTCAAGCCAACGAACTTGTAATTTGTTTTGACGGGAAGAGAATTGCCCAACTGGTCAATAGAGAGGGAGACGTTGTCATTGCCTTACACGCCATTTTCGAAAGTTTAATCAAACGACTGGTCCAAGGCTTTGCAGCTCGCGATTGTGTGGGTTTTGAAATTCACGCACCGGCGTTATACATCCCGATATGGATTCAACTCATGCGGAGAGATCAAGTAAGTGTTCAACGTATCCTACATGCGATCGCCCGAGTACTACAATCCAAGACCGCTTTTGTACTCGACGGCAATGTTGAAATCCGAGTCCTCCACATCAAAATGCCTCGGGGAAGTGGACGCAGTAACCTAAAAGAATGGACTCAAAGAAAACGATCCATCATCCGCATTACAAACAACGACCACTTCTGTTTAGCCCGAGCCCTCGTGACCGCCAAAGCTCGCATCGATAGAGAGACCGATCAAACTGTTAATTGGAACAATATTCGGCAAGGTAAATGTGACCAACAATGTTTAGCGAAAGAGTTACACGAACGAGCCGGCGTGGCGCTTGGATCTTGTGGGTTAGACGAAGTCAACCAATTCCAAGCGTGTTACCTGACTACCAAGTGAACGTCCTTACGACGAATCCCCACGACTTGTTTGTGTTCCAAGGGCCACCTCGTGAGAAACAGCTTTATCTACTCTACCACGATGCTCATTTTGACGTTGTTACTTTACTACCGGGGTTATTGGATGTGGCCAACTTTGGCCATCTCTGCCTAAAAGGGTATTACCACTTTAAACATCACCGTGGCCGTAACGTCTGCGAGTGCTGCTTCAATGCAGGGAAGGAGGAATGCCAAATGACTGAATGGGTACATTGTAAAGATTGTGATTGATCCTTCAAGAGTCCGACATGTTTTGCTAATCACAAGAAGATCCCGAAAAAGAACAATGTCACCATCAAACCTAAAACCAAAACAACACCACGTACGATCTGTCAAAGCATCCGTCGTTGCCCAACTTGTAGAGTAACCGTCAAAGGGCAGCACAAATGTGGTCACCGTTACTGTCGAAACTGCCAAAGTTACCAACCAAACGACCATCTTTGCTACATGCAAGTAATTAAGGATAGAGGAGAAGCAGGAGGACACGTTGAAATCGATTACGAAGAGGCTTGAATTATTCTCGGTCTGGAAGACGAGGTAGAGGGAGAAGAAGAGACCCTTCTGTTGAAATACATCTCTTTGATTTCGAATGCAAGCAGGAAGATAAGCTCGACAACGGTGGTTACATGCATGTGCCGAACTACTGTGTGGCACATCATTTTGATTAACCTGCATCCACAACAATGATATCTGTCAAGGCTGCGAGACATGTGGTGAGCGAGAACACCTCTTTTCAGGAAGAAATACTCAAAAAGACTTTTGACAATGCTTACTTTCTCCAGAGAACAAAAGAGCCACGGCTATTGCACACAACATGAAAGGATACGATGGCCATTTCATTCTCAACCACATGAACAACATTGGAATGTGCCCCAATGTCGTGATGAACGGATCCAAACAGATAAGTATAGACTTGAAAGGAAAAGCCAGAAATAAGAAAAAGAAAGATGTCACAACCTTGAGGATCATTGACTCGTGCACCTTCATTCCGGCTCCGCTCTCATCCTTTCCCAAAACGTTTGGATTAACAGAGATGAAAAAGGGATATTTTCCGTACCTTTTTAACACCAGAGCTAATGAAAATTACGTCGGTCCATGGCCTGCAGTTGATACCTATAATCCCAATCACATAAAACCTACTCAACGCAAAGATTTTCTCGTCTGGTATGAGGAGCAGAAGGCCAAGATTTTTGACATGGCTCGAGAAAAGTACGAATACTGTTGCAGCGACGTAGAACTGCTTCGTCGAGGATGTTTGAGATTCAGAAAAGAGTTTTTGGAGACCACCGGAGAAGATCCCTTCGAAAAATGCATCACTATCTCCATGGCCTGTATGCGGATGTTTCGACGAAAATTCCTACGCCCTAATACGATCGCTCTGGTTCCTCACCGTGGTTACGATAATGACACCCAATCCGTCAAAGCTCTCCATTGGTTGAAATGGTTGGAGCACCGATACGGTCGACGCATTCAGCATGCTCGGTCTCGTGGAGGAGAAAAACACATGAGGTCTTACAAAGTTGACGGCTGGAATGAAGCGTCAAAGACCGCCTTTGAGTTCTACGGTTGCTTGTGGCATGGTTGTCAAACCTGCTACCCAAGAAGAGATCAGAAACTGCCAGGTGTCAAAACGACCGTCGAGGATGCTCTGATCAAGCTCAACCGACGACGAGAGTGGTTGATTAACGAAGGTCGTCGTCCAGGCTGGCAATTAGTGGAGATCTGGGAATGCCAGTTCCGAGATGAGCTGGCGAGGAATCCGCTGATGAAAAACTTCATTGATAACCTGAAACTGACATCACCTCTCCAACCAAGGGACGCTTTCTTCGAAGGACGCACCAATGCCATTAAACTGCACCATATCGTTGCAGACGATGAAAAAATTAAATACATCGATGTCTGCTCACTCTACCCGTGGGTCAACAAATACTGCAAGTATCCTATTGGTCATCCTACTATCATCAAGACCCCGAACACGACCAATGTGAGTGACTATGAAGGACTGATCAAATGCACCGTCCTATCTCCTCGTGGTCTGTACCATCCCTTGCTCCCGTACCGATGTCAAGGAAAACTCTTGTTTCCACTATGTGCTACCTGCGCAGAAACACTAGCCAAAGAACCATGCAAAGACCACGAAGATCAACGCGCTCTCCATGGAACTTGGGTGAGCTCTGAGTTGCAGAAAGCTGTAGAGATGGGGTATCGCGTTATACATGTCGAAGAAGTTTTAACCAAACGGTACGTTACGACCCCCCAACCGAAGCAGCGGGTTTGTTCACGGCTTATATCAATGCGTTCCTAAAAATGAAACAAGAAGCAAGCGGATGGCCTCCAGGATGCGACACCGAAGAACAGCGTCGTCTGTACATCGACGATTATGAATCTTGCAAAAGTATCCGACTCGACCCACAAAATATTGTAAAAAACGAGGGAAAGCGTGCCTTGGCTAAGCTGATGTTGAACTCCTTCTGGAGAAAGTTTGGTCAACGCAACACACTCACCAAGACAGAGTTTTTCAACATCCTGGAAAAGCTCTACAAACTGCTGATGGACAAATCTAAAAAAGTTAAATATGTGCAGTTCAACGATAAGTTTACTGCCAGGATCCAGTGGGTCGACACCGATGAGTATATTGAAGTGTCACCTAACACCAACATATTTAATGCTGCCTATATTACGGCCCACGCCCGCCTCAAACTTTACAGCTACCTAGAAAAACTAGGGGAACGCGTGGTCTACTTTGACACCGATTCCATCGTCCACGTCCATCGACCCGGAGATTGGCAACCACCCATCGGAAACTTTCTGGGCGACTAGACCGATGAGCTCGAGAAACCTTACGATGTCGGGATTTACATCATTGAATTCGTAACGGGAGGCCCAAAGAACTACGCTTACAAAGTGCACTCAACCAAAACTGACGCCGTCATTGTCGGAGAATGCAAAGTGAAGGGCATCACTCTGGACCACAATGCCATTCAAATGGTTAACTTTGAAGCGACGGAAAATATGGTCAATCATGTGGATCCAGGAACCGGTAGGGCTTGGGACGATGATGAAGAAGTTTTCGTTCCCGTCCACTACTCTCACCGCATCCAGAGAGACAGTCCCGTTAAAGTTCTCACCAGAGGCATATCCAAGGAATATCGACTGATCTATACAAAACGCGTCGTTCAGCCCGATCTCACAACCCTCCCGTACGGGTATTAAACCTTTCATCCCACAAGTCCCCTTACATGAAACGGACAGGTTCGTTTACAAAAATTGGGTGATTCAATTAGACCACACTGCTGAATGCCAACATTCGTAACTAAAGAGCCGATGAAAGCCTAATAAGGGCGGAAGGAGGGAAAAAAGCTACCATGGCTTGCCTCCTACGGTATCCTGCGTTAGTTGGGGCAGGTACTTTTACCCTACAATCACCTGACACACCCAGTCAGGAAAAGCTATACCCGTCGTTAAAAGGACTCTGCAAAACAATCGAGACTATCTTGTGACGGCAATCCGATGACCTGGAAAATCTCAGGGCCACTCTACAGGTAGTGACGAATCAGAAACCAGCATTGCAAATGAGCTGTGCACCTCGTTAAAAGGACTCTACGGAACAATCGAGACTATCTTGTGACGGCAATCCGATAACCCAGAGGGAAAAGCTCGGGGGCCGCTATACAGGTAGTGAGTGATTAAGCAAATCTGAGTGGCCGCTCTACAGATTCCAACCAATCCGAAGTTAGCATTAAGTATATGCCTATGAATAAAAAATCTCAGAGGTCACCATACAGACCCCGACCAATCCAATGATCAAGAGGGAAAATCTGAGGACGCTATACAGACCCGGACTGTCCAGGTCTGTATAGTAACCTCTTACCACTGACAATCCCCCCTCCCCCTACCCGAACCTCTTCACCCCTTGACGTCCCCATCCCAACCTCATCGCGCCTGCGGCAGAAAAAATGACTCGCCGGAAAAAATGACAACTCCAGAGAAAAGGCTTAAGAAATGATTTTTTTGCCAATATGCCACTATACATTATGACGCTAGGCCTACGCCCACGTTTTGTGCCTAAAAACAATTGATAAACATATAAAATGCGACTTACGACTAAAACATAAAAAAGAAGAAACAAATCGGAAGTAATTTGTCTTGAAACAGATGATTGTGGCGAGTGCTTTAGTGTTTTTAATATACAGTAAAATTTATTTTAGTTGTATTTTTATTTTTCTTGACGCCAGGACGTCCTGTAAGTATACATAATTTGAAGATTTCTTTACAGTGCTCTTAAACATTTTCAATTTCGTTAACTTTTCTGTGGACAGGGAGAAGCCTATCATCATCAGCGATCCAGACTAGCCTAACGTAATTTGTATAGACGTAGGCGTAAGTGTAGGCTCATATCGCAAAAGAACATTGAAATTGCAATGTTCTGTAAGAAATCAATATAATAAATAGCCGGATATAATATGAAAAGATAACTGATTAATTTCTTTGGCTTTTTATATATATATTTAAGGAAAATATTTTTGATCTCCACATTATTTTGTGTATTTTACTCTTAATTACAAGAATGTGACATAAATGTATCGAAAAGTTATTTTAACGGTCAGGTATCATCTGAATCACATAATCCAGAGAAAGAGGTGAATATGTTTAATGAGTTGAGCCTTAAATTTCCATTCTTATCCTTTTTAATTTCATGTGCCATTGGCATCAATCTGAAAACAGGAATTAACATTTCAATTCTGAACCCGCAAAAATCAATAGTTTTAGACATGGGGCACTAAATTCAATACCATATTCGGTCTTATCGTTAAAACATGACCCCAAATAGTATTACCTTCACTGTTCAAACCCTGTTATTATTAGTTTTATTAGTTTTATACTTTATGATATAGTATTTACTGTAGGTCTAGGCCAACTTTGCAATTCGACAAGTTATCGCCGCATTGCAGACGCTTTGCATGCGACAATTTCAATAATTTGTTGCTAGATTACTGGCGCTGTATAAGGCAAGGTTTTTTTTAATAACTATGTTAAGAATATTATGGAATCAAATTGAATTCCTATAACATTTTTATAATCGACAACCCCCTCACCTCTTCCCCCCCCCCCCCCAACCTGTTCGCACTGCGGCAAAACAAATAAATCGCCCTATACTTACCTTCACTGTTCAAACCCTGTTATTATCAGTTTTATTATTTTTATACTTTATTATATAGTGGGCTTATTTATTTTCATACTTGATTGAGTATGTAGTAAGCTTTAATAATTTTATACTTTATTATATAGTAAGCTTTATTTAGTATACTTGATTATATAGTAAGCTTAAATATTTTTATACTTTGTTATATAGTGTTTTATTATTTCTGTATATTATTATATAGTAAGCCTAATTATTTTCTATGCATAATTATACAGTAAGTTTGACTATTTTTATATTTTATTATATAGTAAGTTGATTATTTGTATACTTTATTACATAGTAAACTTGATTATTTGCATACTTTATTATATGGTGCTTTATCATTTGTATACTTTATTATATAGTAAGCTTTATTATTTGTATAATTTATTACATAGTAGGCTTGATTATTTTAATACTTGATTATATAGTAAGCTTGATTATTTGTATGCTTGATTATATAGTGTTTTACTATTTCTATACTTGATTATATAGTGTTTGATTCTTTTATCCTTGATTATATATTGCTTTGCTATTTTTACACTTGATTATATAGTAAGCTTTATCATTTTTGTACTTGATTATATAGTAAGCTTTATCATATTTTATGTAAGCTTGACTATTAGTATACTTTAATTTATAGTAAGCTTGAATATTTTTATACTTTATTATATAGTAAGCTTGATTATCTTATACGTTATTATATAGTTAGCTTTATTATTTTTACACTGTATTATATAGTATACTTCATTATTTGTACACTTTATTATATAGTATGCTTGATTGTTTCTATACTTTATTATATAGTGAGCTTGATTATTTGTATACTTTATCATATAGTAAGTTTGATTATTTCTAAACGTTTTCATATAGTAAGTTTGAATATTTGTATACTTTATTATATAATAAGTTTGATTAATTTTATACTTTATGATATAGTAAGCTGTATCAATTTTATACATTACTATATAGTTAGCTTTATCATTTTTACACTGTATTATATAGTATACTTGATTATTTGTACACTTTATTATATAGTGTTTGATTATTTCTATACTTTATTATATAGTGAGCTTGATTATTTTTATACTTTATCATATAGTAAGTTTAAATATTTTTAAACTTTATCATATAGTAAGCTTTGTTATTTGTATACTTTATTACATAGTGTTTGACATTTTTTAAAGTTTATTATATAGCAAGCTGTATTATTTTAAATTTCATTATATAGTAAGCTTTATTATTTGTATACTTTATCATATACTAAGCTTTATTATTTTTATATTTTATTATATAGTAAGTTTTTATTATTGTTATACTTGAGTATATATTAAGCTTGATTATTTGCATGCTTGATTATACAGTAAGTTTGATTATTTTTCTACTTGAACATATAGTAAGCCTAATTATTTTCATACTTGATTTTATATTAAGCTTGATTATTTGTATACTTGATTATATAGTAAGCTTTATTATTTGTATACTTGATTATATAGTAAGCTGTATAAGTTGTATACTTGATTATATAGTAAACTTTATATTTTGCATGCTTGATTATATAGTAAGCTATATTATTTGTATATCTTATCTTATAGTAAGTTTTATTATTTGGTTACTTTAATATATAGTAAGTTTTTATTATTTGTATACTTTATTATATAGTGTTTTATTATTTGCATAGGTTATTATATAGTAAGCGTTATTATTCTTATACATTATTATATAGTAGGCTTCATTATTTGTGTACTTTATTATATAGTAAGCTTTATTATTTGTATACTTGATTATATAGTGTTTTTATTATTTGTATACTTTATTATATAGTGTTTTATTATTTTTATACTTGACTATATAGTAAGCTTTATCAATTTTATGCTTGATTATATAAGAAAGCTTGATTATTTTTATACTTGTTTATATGGTGCTTTTTCATTTTACATTTGTATCATTATTTGTTATATTATTATTATCATTATTATGATTATGATTATTATTCTTATTATTTTTATTTTTATTATTATTATTATTATTAGTATTAATATTATTAATATTATTATTATTATTATTATTAATATTATTATTATTATCATTATTATTATTATTATTTATTATTATTATTATTATTATTATTATTATTATTATTATTATTATTATTATTATTATTATTATTATTATTATTATTATTATTATTATTATTATTATTATTATTATTATTATTATTATTATTATTATTATTATTATTATTATTATCATTATTATTATTTTTATTATTATTATTATTATTATTATTATTATTATTATTATTATTATTATTATTATTATTATTATTATTATTTTTTTATTATTATTATTATTATTATTCTTATTATTATTTTTATTATTAGTATTAAAATTATTATCATTATTATTATTATTATTATCATTATAATTAGTATTATTATTATTATTATTATTATTATTATTATTATTATTATTATTATTATTATTATTATTATTATTATTATTATTATTATTATTGTTATTATTCTTATTATTATTATCATTATTATTATTATTAATATTATTATTCTTATAATTATTATCAAAACAATGCTTTTGGCATGAATGGACAAGGATGGAATGTGAATTTTTTTGGAAAGAATTCAAACAAAGAATTCTTAGCCTGAATAATACTTCAAACAGCGAAGGTAAATAACCCTGAAATGTCTATAATGCAAAATGGCAAAAACTTATTACAAGTGAGGAAGAGATTTGGGGATAAAACTTAGTGGGTCTAGGATATCTGAGATTATATTGGGGATAACGATGAACTTGACCAAATTTTAGATGATAAGCAGATGTTGTTCTCCGGTTGCCTTCCTAGAAAATTTATTGGGTTTGTGGGACTTTCTAAAAAATGTTGTTTTAGAATTAAGCGTAAGGCAGCTGAAGGTAGTCACAAGTACATTTTGGTGAGAATATCAAACATGGTGACCAGATGACGTAATTCCTAAAGATGCCCTACTGTATGGTGAAAGGCTCATATTTTTAATCCAGGTCTCTCAGATCACTCTTTGATTGGAGATCAACTGACGAAAATAGAAGAACAATGCAACGTTTTGATCATGTTATAGGAATATGTTTTACATAGCAAACTACTGAAGAACATTTAAATAAATTTAGTAGCAAACAGCTGTAAATAATAACACAAATAGGACCTGTGACCACAGCGCATAACGGCCACTAAGCATCTTCAATAATGCTAGGTCGTCACACCAGCCAAAAGTTCAATTTAATGAATATTATAAATGTAGTATAGACCTAATTCGGTGCTAAGAAAGCAAGTAATTTGCGCATAAATTCTGATGTATTTTTTAACAGGAATAACCCCTCTATATGATTATGTCATAAAACTGAAGTAAATACGAAACAAGAAATAATAAATATATGCGTGCTGTTTGCGCGAAATTTGCATCATAATCAACAGGGCCAGATTAACACCGGAGGGGCCCCTAACCTAGCTAGATGGGGCTTTCCTATAATCCCCTCCCCAGACGAAAAGTTTGCATTTAGCTCATTTACGAGTGCACTTTTTCTTCGGATGAGGTTAACAAGCTGTTGCTGTGTAGCTTCATCAATATGCGTTTCTATCAATACATGTATACTGGAGTTGTTACACTATCGGTAATTTATTTGCTACATTATCGGTAGTTTCTATTAATACGTGTATACTGGAATTGTTACATTATCGGTAATTTATTTGCTACATTATTGGTAGTTACTACATTATCGGTAAATATTGTGCTACATTTTTGTTCGTTACCACATTATCGGTAAATGTTGTGCTACAGTATCGATAGTTACTAGTATATCGGTAAATGTTGTGCTACAGTACATTATCGGCAGTTACTACAATATCGGATATTGTTGTACTACATTATCAGTAGTTAATACAATATCGGTATATATTGTGCTACATTATCGGTAGTTACTACAATATCGGTATCAAATAGTCTTTTATTTGTAGCACTTGATAGACACATACTTCAAAAAGCTGTCCTAAAATACTAGTGGCATCTAGAGCATTTGCCTTACAGTTTGGTGCTAGAAAATATTGACAAGGAAGTATAGTTAAAAAAGCATATTAAGTATCAGACAAAACAGTAGCAAATTAAATTTGAGCCTTATTAGGGTATGTATAATATGTGATGTAATGTAGTATGATATAAAATATTTTCATAGTGTGATATATTGTGCTTTTTCTCTATTGACCCAGATAATTCATTTTTCCTTGTAGGATATGGCAAAGAAAAAAACAAAGCTAGTTGCTCTTATTAAAACTTATTGTAGATTTTAATTTTGAAGAAATAATGAAGGGCAGTTCTACTTATGAGACAACAAATACCTTGCATTTGTGTGAACAATTATTTGTTGTGCTATTTCACAAAGCTTTAAAATACTCAAATATAAAACTAAATTTAATTTACATCATTAAGTGATGTCTGGTCTTTAAAGCAATTATATCAAGCTTGCTTAGATGTAAAGTGAAATATACCTGTAGTCCAAATCGAGGCTTAAAGTCTACGAGTGGGTAGGTGAAAAGCTTTATGTAATTCTTTATATTTCCATCCTAAATTTCAGTTCTTGAAAATGAGGACAAAGGCTATTCCTGCTAGATTATGCTTAAGGGGTATGGTCAACACTTAAAAACCTTTGGTTAAAATTTCTCTTTTTCTCACAAATCTGTGACAAAGGGGTTACATAAGGAAATAGGAACTTTTGTCCACTCATACATCAGAAAAGGAACTTAAAAAGGAACACAAATTTGCATATTTTGGCCTGCAAATTCAAAATGCTCTAAAATGGTCAATTTTTAACCAATTTGGATGGATTTTGTTTGCTATTATTCATGGATTATAAAGCAATTTTGCATAAGTTGCTGCTACACATCCATATATCTTTAAAGAAGCACTTATACATATGAAAGATTTAATGCATTGTTTATTTGTGATGAAGCTGAAACAAGTCTTACATTTGAACCAGAAGAGATAAATACATTTTCAGTTGATAATAAAGTATTTTCTTTGATTTTTCTTAAGTGTTATGTGAATGTTTGTAATTGCGTACCATTTATCATCTAATTATTTATCTGCAAATTCGTCTGCCTTAAACAAGGATATAAATAGTTGTTTTGTATGTATTTTGTGTTTTAGGTTACTGTATATCTGATGGAGCCACTTTTTAAACTGAAATAGCAGACAGGCGTATTGTAACAGACCTGCAAAATACACATGAATGTTCTGCATTCGCAAAGTAATGCGTTGTGTAAGACTAAACCAATCAAATAATGTATTAAATCATTTTTGTCAGAAACAAGGATGGTTATTATAAGAATTATATTGAAAATAATTTTCATGCAATCTGACAGCCCAGAGAAAAGTTATGCCCTATTTTGAAATGCTTATTCTTGAAATGATTTAATAGATAATGGGAAAATAGTAATGCACCATCAGTTGTAAAATTTAATTGGATTTGAACAAAAAGAAAGTGCTACAATGATTTTATTAAAAAGTGTGAGGCAGATTTTTCAGGTGGGGAGGAAAACCAATGTGTTAAAAGTTACCTTTCATTCAAATATTGATGTATGTCTCTTAAATAGGTACATTTTCACTTTAAAAGAATGGCTATCATAATTTTATTGTAGATATGCTCATTGGGTTTGGAACTCTCTAGTAGGCCTACTGTGGTGGTGCCACATTTGGTTAATTATTGGGTTATACCACTCATGTGAAGCCTGAGATAAGACCCTGTATTAAACATCTAGCCTTTTCTGAAAACGGTTCATTCACACAGAAAAGGGAATGGAATGAAAAATATGCAGTGACTTAGAATAGCTCGATTTCTGTTTGGAAGCACCTTGGATCATTCAGATTATCTTCAAGCACATCCAGATGAAAACATTATCACAACATTGACAGACTGACAGTTAGTGACAAGTAGACGCAGCACAGCCCTCTGACTACATCACTTGTATGCCTTATAAGTCATTGATTTCCCAATCATTTTACTCCTCTCAGGCCTTTCACATGATTGTTTGCGATATGTTGCCTCAGCCCTCATACTAGTGCTGTAATATTATAGGTACCCTATCCGTGCAACTATTCATGATCTTCTATTGGTCAAGAGCTTTATTCGCCAATGGATTATTTAGTGACAGTTCCCTTCATGTCCCACATTCACTCCCAACTAACACTTTGCCCCACATTGCACAGAAAAAGAACTACTTGAATTCATGACAGATAGACAGACTTATGTCCCGGTTGTTTAAAGCAGTAAGAACAAATCTGGGGAAGAATTTACGGAGGATGAGATGAATGGTGGGGTTTTCTTATTAAAACTTGTGTCCCGGGTTGTCTAAGGCAGTAAAAACAAATCTGGAGGATGAATATACGGAGAATGAGGTGAATGGTGGGATTTTTATATTAAAAGTTGTGTCCTGGGTTGTCTAAGGCAGTAAAAACAAACCTGGAGGATGATTACACGAAGAATGAGGTGAATGGTAGGTTTTTTTCATTTACATTTGTGACGTGGGTTGTCTATTGCAGTAAGAACAAATCTGGAGGAGGCATTTACGAAGGATGATATGAATGATAGGGTTTTCTCATTAAAGGTTGTATCCCGGGCTGTCAAAGGCAATAAGAACAAATCTGGAGGAGGAATTTCCGGAGGATAAAGTGACTGGTGTGGATTTTCCATTTAGGTTGTATCCCGGGGTTGTCCCTGGTATGGATTTTCCATTTAAGGCTGTCCAAGTCAGTAAGAACAAATCTTTAAGAGGAATTTCCGGAGGATAAAGTGACTGGTGTGGATTTTCCATTTAAGGTTGTATCCCGGGCTGTCCAAGTCAGTAAGAACAAATCTTAAGGAGGAATTTCCGGAGGATAAAGTGACTGGTGTGGATTTTCCATTTAAGGTTGTATCCCGGGCTGTCCAAGTCAGTAAGAACAAATCTGGAGGAGGTATTTCCGGAGGATAAAGTGACTGGTGTGGATTTTCCATTTAAGGTTGTATCCCGGGCTGTCCAAGTCAGTAAGAACAAATCTTTAGGAGGAATTTCCGGAGGATAAAGTGACTGGTATGGATTTTCCATTTAAGGTTGTGTCCCGGGCTGTCAAAGGCAATAAGAACAAAATTGGAGGAGGTATTTACGGAGGATGAGGTGGATGGTGGGGTTTTTCTATTTAATATTGTGTCCCTGGTTGTATAAAGCAGTAAGAACAAATATGGAGAAGGAATTTACGAAGGATGAGGTGAATGGTGAGGCTTTTCCTTTGAAGGTTGTGTCCCGGATTGTCTAAGGCAGTAAGAACAAATCTGGAGGAGAAATTTACGGAGGATAAGGTGAATGGTGGGTTTTCCTATTTAAGTTTGTGTCTCGGGTTTTCCAAGGTAGTAAGAACAAATCTGGAAGAGGAATTTACAGAGGATGAGGTAGATGGTGGGATTTTTCTATTTAATATTGTGTCCCTAATTGTTTAAGGTAGTAAGAACAAATCTGGAGGAGGAATTTACGGAGGATGAGGTAAATGGTGGAGTTTTTCTATTTAAGGTTGTATCCCTGGTTATCTAAGACAGTAAGAACAAGTCGGGAAGAGGAATTTTTGGAGGATGAGGTGAATGGTGGCTTTTCCCATATGGGGTTGTGTAAGGAAGTATGGACAGATATTGTCTGAGATGATGGCAAAACGGTTGAGAGGAGAGTGATCAATGCTAGCATAGAACTAATTAGGTATTACTCCGCCAGCCTAGAAAAGGCTAATACAAGTATTTTGGGGTTGCCATATCGGACTTTGGTCTAAAAAGATTGCCTAAACCTCTGGTGATCAACTATTGAAATTACTCTCATCCGATAGATATTACATACTTCATGGAAAACATCACTTGACTCCCTTCTTATAGGTTTAAATGGTGCATAAAATTAGTTCCGTGTTACTCAAATGGCGTTGAAGGTGGGCATGCAAGATGGCCTTGGCTTCGGCTGAAAGGATAGACATGTTGTACTGCTACTGCGTGAGAAATCTTCACAGCGTCGCCATGACCCTATTTACCCTATAGTAGAAGACCAATGTTGATGTTCCTTTACCAAATCATGGGGACAAAAGTTTCAAAGTGTTTTTTTAAATGATTGAACAAATTTGGCTTGGGATGCCTTTTTCAAAGCTCCAGGCATTTTTGGTTGGGGTCAAACAGTGATCAAAAAATATTCCAATCCTATTGAAATGTCCTCTAATCTCTAAAAACAAATGGTCAAATTTAACCATAACATGTTCAACTCTGCACGGAAGCAACTTTGGTTAAAATTGAACGACCATTACAGGGTCAAATTTGACCATACTATGGCAATTATGGACATATTTGACCAAATTTGTTGTTCAATTTTGACCAAAGTTGGTTCGATCGGATTTAATCATGTTTTGGTCAAAATCTAAACATTAAAGTTTTAGAATGTACTACTACCAGAATTTTCTCAAGATTTAGAGAATATATGCCCATGTATATTATAACATAATAAACTAAAATTGTGTTCATTTTCATCCATTTCCATTTCGGGGAATTACAATCCCTTGTGCCATACTAATGCCTCGCCCCTGGGCCCCATCAGACAAGAGCCCTTAAGCGGGTCTAAAGCGCATACATGGTAGAAAATGAATTATTTACTCTGTCCGCCATCCGGTATCAATAGCTTGAAGGTTGCAAGGGTTTTGAAAAACGAAAAACTTTTTTGCATGTAAATCTTGTCATCAACGAATTTTCTGGCATTTTTCTTGTATTAGATGATTGTTGTAAAAAAAAAAAAAATCAGAAACAGAAGAGCAAGACAGAACACAACCAATTCATCTGTGTTATATATCTTTTTAATCATATCGATCCTTATGTTAACTTCCTCACAGAATGATATTATTACCTTCAAAAATTGATATGACCATCAATGAACAGCATTGTTCTTTGAAATGCAGTTAAGCATATAAGTCTGTAACAATGATACAATTTATGCTATTAGAAACATAGGCCATCAGTTGATGCAATTTAGTGATCAAGGAAATATTTAAAGTAATGATTTGAAAACTGGAACAGTTGCACTTTGGTCGCTTTCATACGAAACTGACCTTTGCCTTTAATGCAATCTAGCCTATATCCCCTTCCATCAGTACGTGTGAAACCCATTCCTGCCCACCTTATCTGACTGAACCCTGATATTGCCAATCATATTGATGATTGGTAGTTTGCGCCGCTTTTGAGGAATAATGGGATACTATATCCTTTTACACAGTAACATCTTTAACATATAAATTAAAAAGACATTTTTTTCTTCTCAAATTGAGATTATGGAAAATATAAAACTTGAAAAAGGAATAATAGGATGCTATAACCTTTTTGACATTAATATCTTTAATACTTAAATTAGAAGAATTTTTTTTAGCTTGAGTTTATTGAAAACTTTAAACTATAAGATTTCAAGAAAGATTTATGAACAAGTATTACTAATGAATAAGATATAGCTAACAACATGTATGAACATATTCATTATTATCATTAGGTTTTATGCTTAACATTTTTTCGGGAAATTTTGTTGGGGCTTTACCATTGTATCCAACAAGGGAATCACACCTTAAAGCAGTCAAATGGATTGCACCCGTTTCGCTTATCATGTAATACATCGGTTCACTTTAACTACTGCGTCCTAACCCATATGAAAATCCTAGTCAAGATATACCAAGGGATTTGGGCACAAGAGATTCTGTCCGGCCGAACAGAATCTCCTGGGGGAATCTGTTTCCTTAGGAGGTTTTGTCCTCCACAGACAGAAAATTTTGTTCGCCAGGAGAATTTGTCCCCCAAAGTTTATAATGATAATTTAAGAAGTTATTTTTACCGTCCGTAGTGATTGCCAAAGGAATAAATACTACGTTTTTGATGTTGGAAACGTATTTGACTTGTGAAAACAAAAGATGTATAGCTATCTTTGCAAAAAAATTATTTCAAATATCGAAATTTAGTCATTCAGTTTTCAATTAAAGTACGCTCAGTTTAGTATAGTGGTTTAGCCCACTAGAAGAAGTTTGAAATATTTCGTCGGTTGAAAACTTGGTATTGGAGAACAATTGATATGGTTATGCCTTTATTTTTTGGTTTCTTCGCAAAATGACAGCTATAATCAAATTGTGCCTGAAAGTGTTATGTCATTGGAGAAAATGTTGGAGAAGTCGAACAGAGTGTAGTAAGTATTTATAGGTTGGAAAGAGTTTGGGTAAGCTATAGTTGTATCAGCAAATATATATATAGCGTAGAAATGAGACGATGTTTTCTTTCTGGGGGTGTGCGGAAGAGTTCGGCAATGAATTTGATCTGTTTCAATATGTCATATTACTTTTGTGCTACCTGTAGGATGGCTTTGGCTTCGGCTGAAGGTGGCACAGAAGTAATTATTTGCTTTATCAAAACCTATTAAGTTTGGGGTCCGTTTTGTACCAGACAGGGGAAGAAATAGTTTCCCCTTAAACTTTTTCTAAATCACATCTTATCAGATCTTGACATGCGTGTAGTCAAGACGTATCCCGTTTGTACCATTCCTGAAATTTTCAACTTCTCAGCTTCCTGTTCCGTTAAATGGGACCTTTCCAAAATATTTTTAGTTAGCTTTTCTCCGGGAGTTCTCATTTTGGGCTGGCGGAGTAATACCTAATTAGTTATGTGCTACCAAAAATCATATTCGCTTCTCTCGTTAAAACAAGAGTCAATTGGAGCTGCAGTGCAGCCTTTATTTGGGTTCATAGCTGCTATATCCACGAAAACATCTTCAAAACGTCATCACATATTATATTGTGAAGCATATCAACAAATTATATAGCATCTGATATGACTCTTAATAAAAACGGTTTGTTTTAGGTAGAATCTGAATATATAAAGATAAATGTAAAGTGAAATAATTGTATTAGTTGTATTTACAGTACAACAAATAATATAAAGCAGTTCATAAATTGTTTTATCTTTATTTTGTATAGCCAATGAAATTGATATAGGATATAATATGCACTGAGTATCCTCATGCATTAGTGTTCTAAAAATGAAACTTCGAAAATGAATTTCATGTATCATTGAATGCAAGCCTAGGATAAAATGTCTGGCCGGACAAAATCTCCTAGGAGATATAGTAGATTTAATCCCCGGACAGAATCTCCTAAGGAAAACTGTCTGGCTGTACAGTTTCTCACATGCTGACAGGAGGCTGAATCTTCTGTGACAATGGCATTTAAGGGAGGACTGCTACACCTTGGCAGTGCAAATATTACTGTATAATCTTTCCCAGGCATTTTATATTACTGTCATATTATCACAATCTGATGTATACTTGTTTTACGTCAGATTTAATAAATATTGAAAGCTATTAGAAGAAAATTGTCGAATTTCAGTAAAAAGTAGAAAAACGGAAGTGCGGACGCTATATGACATATTCGACAGAGAAAAATAACGTACCCCCACAACTTATGCAGATAAACTAATTTTTTTTTTTTTTTTTATGGGGCTTAAAGTTTATTTGGTAAAGATAATGTTTAAAAAATCGATTTGATATGGCATTATCGAACAGTATAATTGATACATAATGATACAAACATACTAACCTGTTTGCTTGGACAATAATTTCTTCCAACATTAATAAGAATTGATAAGAAAAATGCCTGCAGTTAAAGCGACATCTAAAGCAAAGCATTTTATCCCTATGGCGTTGACTGCATGAGTTGCACCATCACCGATGAGCTTAATGCTGGTACTGCATCACCTGCCTCGTAGTAAACCAAGTTGGCACCAAAGCCGAACCTAACACATTTTTTCTCTCTGGTAATTTTTCTTATTGTCACAAACGCGCCTATATTGCAGATAAAAGCTGCAGACGTCTGGCATCATAGGCGAAGTATCATAATATTTACCGATGATTTCCTGGCAGAGAAGACCCTTCTCTGGATTCTGTAGAAAACCCGAAGTCGGATATTCAATAGAGGCTGATTTGGCTCCATCGTAGTTGAAGAGCTGTCCAAAGCAAAGCTCTCTACAATTGTCATTCCAATTTTTGTAATTTCCTCTGTGTTTGAATCTCCCGCTGATTTTTAGATTATATTCACTCCTAAAATAATTTGGTGTGCTGGTGGCATCGGTGAGCTGGATGTAGTTCTTCAGAGTTGAATCGTCACTGCTAGCTGGTGAGCAACACGAGTAGACAACCTGGCAATTGCATACCCATGGGGCCGATCTAGAATTTAATTCAAAACAAGAAACGTTTGTAATGAAAATAATTGAGTAATTAAATTCTCAGTGATAAACACTTTTAGCAAGGAGGCACTGTATAGTACCACCTTGCGTTTAGCGCTCATCCGTGTGTGGTCACAAATAACCATGTGCAGCTATGTCCAGAGAGATATGTAAAACTCCTTGACTAAAAGGTGTACTTCTTACCTCTTTTCCCTTAAATTTTCTCGTCCTTCAAACAGTCAACGGCCTCCCTGTAAATTTTGTGTCAATTTTGAGCAACGTATAAGTAATAATGTATTTTCAGATAAGTTAAAGGTGTACAATATTACGTCAAATATGTATAGTTGTTTTAAGTGCAATAAGAGCCATCATCTACCAATGGGTCACATCTGTTTTATTTAATATATCAACGTCGTTCAATAGCGGTTAACAAAATATATTTTTACTAGGTAAGTGAGGGACCTACATTATTTTGATATGGATGATGTTAAGTCGAAAGCTTATAGAACCGTGAGTGCGGGGCTTCAGTCTCGTACTCAAAAAGTGCTGGGATCGAGCCTCAGCCAGAGCGCTGTACTGTCAACTTGAGTAAGACACTTTATACTATTTGCTCCAGTTCAATCAGATGCGAACTGAGTACCAGTTTTGGATGAGATTAACCTGCGATGGACTGGTGTCCCATCCAGGGGAGTCAAGTACTCTCGTCAAGTAACCGCTTGTGTAGCAAAGCACACCGTGTGTATACTAACTACCAAAGTATTCCACACAAACCTTTAGCAATAATAATACACGTTTAAGTTGACAGTGTGAATACATTTTCGACACTCTTACCCTCAGAATTCATGCCGCGTGAAATAGTCCCAAATTAAATGCAATGTCAATTCTTTTCAAATTGCTAATAAAGACATTTGCATATTTAATGCTAGCAAACTGTCGAATGATTTTATACTACGGTAAATATGGGAATGAGGGTTCAAGAAAAGAGATGTTGTTAATCACATACCCAACACCCATCGTTGTGTCGCCCAATTGTTAAACGTGAAGACTAGATCCACTATCCAGGAGTTAAGGGAAAGCGGGAGTCGTTGTTACGGGAGCCTGACTATTTGTGAGTTCAATATTTGATCTCTACATGTATGGCGTCAAACATTGACGCTCGTTGTATAGAGTTTCATTATCATATCATTGCAATTTTAGCCTATCCCAATACCATTCAATACTTTCTTCGCAGCAGAATAGAATGAGTTAAATCCACCCAAGCCATTAGGCCAATAGGGTCGGTGGATATACCCAATTTCCAACGCGCACATGACTCCCACTAGACAGGACGCTACTTTATTGCAGGTCATCTCCCCAGCATTTTACAGATGAGTGGACTGGAGCAAGTAGAACATAAGTGTCGTGTACAGGGACATAATGTAGCGTTTGCAGCTGGAATCGAACCCGTCGCATTTTTTATGCAAGCAAGACTGCTTAAAAACTGAGGCAATGTGCCTTCAGCAGATTAGAATTGTATTATTAGTAATAACTGTAACCGCTGAGTTCACCCGTGTGTAAGGATGAAATGTCCGAAGATACTGCAGAAAATAAAAACCATTTTTAATTCTGCACTAACTATAGAATGTGCCTTAATGTAGTTGAATATTCCGCGCTTGATAATATTGTTAAAACTTCAAAAGTCTATAGACAGCTACAACAATTTCTCGATACAATACCAACAAAGGCTTTCCTACCATTGATCAGTCATTGCTACATAGGTTAACTTCTAAAGCATATTCTAGTTTACTTTTATCAAAAAGTAATTAAACAATAGGCTTTGGTAGGCCTCAAAGTACAAGTCAAATCTAGCAAATATTTGTTTTGTGAAAGAGTATATCAGAATATTTTGTATGTGTTTAAAGTCTTTAATTGTTCAAAAATTGTGTAAACGTGTGAAATTTATGACATAGTAAATCGCGGGCATGCAAGTAAAAGATCTTCTGCCCTTAAATGAAATTGAAAATGTTGATTGAATGTATAATCAAATTTTGGAAATTCTCAAGTCTTATTCTCAGCTATTCAACTGCACGTTATTACAAATTCGAAAGTTTTCTTGATTTATTAGGCCTGACCATTTTATACAACTTTGGTGGGAATTACTGCTGGTTTTTTTTATCCCAATCGACAAAACAAATATTGTTCGGGGCCTTCCCTTTCAAGCAATTTATGCATATCTATAATGAGTCCTGTCTCTCACTTGCTTGTGGATATCAGCGCGATAGTAATAATTATTTATATCAGTACTTATCCAGTAGACTGTAGACAAATGGTAGACTATAACTCAAGACTAATACAATCTTTATGGGTGAGAGAAACTTAGCAACAATCATCAATAAGTAATAATGACTAAACGATTTTTTTCTTTGTAAATTTGTTATTTTTATATCAAAACAATTATACTATTTACCTTGTTTAGATATTAACCAAAATCAAGACCAATCTGAATATTCTAGTGTTATGCTAAGAATTATTTCGGTTTCCGTTTTTAGGAAATAAATTCAACAGGAGTGACTCATTTTGCTTCAAGCTGTCAAGGGATGAGATGTTGTTTCAAGAGATGAGGTGTTTCTTTAACGTGTTGACGATCAAATAGGCCTACTTGCAATCGAGACGTACTTGTAGTTTGCTTTAGCACAGTGAAGAGCTGCATGACGATTTATCTGAAACCGATACTCCGGATGACAATTGACACCAAGGTAACAGCAGCTTCGTTGTTACCAAAAGCACTCTAAAAGTAGACAAAAATCTCGTCGACTAAAAAGCTCTTTAAAGATTATCCTTTTTATGTGCACCCTTGAACTATTGCAAAAGGATATGTAAATCAGAATTTATGATGTTATCAGTTTAAACAACTGTACATTTGTTTATGCAAATTCAATGTAACTTCATCATCTGCTACAAAAGTTCAAAGCACGCAGATCAAATATTTGTACAATTCTGGTACGAAAAACATTCTTCTGTTTAAATGTGTAGTTTGAAGAACAAAGATTAAAGAATTTCAGAAAAAAATGGGACCCGTCCTTAAACTTCCATGTCATAGATTGCGGATATATTAAAACAAATTCAAGTTTGATCGGTTTTAAGGGGAAAAGTATATTTGGTATTACCAAATTTTAAGTGTTGATTTACAATGAAATTATTTTTTCACTAGAAATATAAAGTGCATTCTTTCAACGCTAATATTTTTTTATTCATAGCTGATAAAAAAAAAATTACACTAAATAGATACTTACACTGAATTGCTGCACACTGTTCTCTGCCCTGCAGACAATTGCAATGTCATCACGAAGAGGCACACAACTGAAGTGTATTTTACGATACCCATGACGCCTCAGCGAAATTTACCATCAACGGAATTTCAAATGTTTTGCTGGCGCAAGCACGGTAGTTCTCTTCCACAATCTGGAAACATCTGCAACAAATTGAGTAAAAATGACTAAACAATGTCAACCACACTTCAATATGCACCGAATGCCAAGCTATTATCTACTGCAGCGCATCGTGATTGGTCGTCAAATCTTTGCTGAAAATCCTAGTAGGCTCCACCCACTTGTTTAACTAACGTGACAGACAGTGTAATGTTTGATCTCCAAATTATAGTACTTTGAATTCAAAGCAATTTAACTAAATGCTAAAATATTACGATATGATATTCATATTATATTTCAACTGTTCAATAACGAACTAGGATAAACGCAAACAAATTATTCTTGTCATTTCTTTTTCTGTCTTAAAGTAATCTTATTTCAATGATTTCAAGTTAGAAAATCGACATATTTCACCATGGGCGTATGAAATGGAAGTTAAGGGGGACCCAGTCTATGGGGATTCCTAATATCCTGAGGGAATTTCTCCCCAATCTAGATGCTCCCATATCAAACACCAGTAACGATGAGTCAAACGGTATAGACGCGCTTTTGCAATTTGAATTTCATTTGCCAGACAGGATTATCATTTATAGACCGATATTAAAGGCTGGTGAAACAATAACTCCCTAACAACTGTAAACAATATTCTTCATAAACAGTTGTATGACCCTCCGGTTGCAACGCGATTAAAACAAGAAATGGGTTGATACACCACATGCAGGTCTTACGATTATGAACAGCAGCGCTATGAACATGTTGAAACAATGAGCGGAGAACGTAAACCAAAATTGGGGAGAATTTTTTGACAAACAACCTGGAACTGGGCAAGGAGATATCTTCTCAGGTGACAGTTTCTCCCGGGAATTATCTTCATTTTCTTTAAATATTCTTTAATTTTTAGAGAATTTCCTTCATTTACGGGAGTATTTTGCCAATTTTCTGGAGAAGGGGGTGAGGTTGCAAGGCTGTGTTAACATTTACACCAAAGGAATACCCGATCATGCCTCGTTGATGGGTTCTTGACATTATTCCCCCCCTCCTCCACACACACACACCTGCCAACTTAAAATCATGTAGGTATAGACTGGTAGAACAGCATCAATGGCATATCAGTGACCGTTTGAATTGTTAAGTAAAAAACGCCATTTAATGAAAAATCATTAAATCTATTTTCTCTCAACGATTTTGTTGCATTCACATGTACTGACAAAACTTGGTTTTTAAATATCAAGATATCCATTTAAGTGAAACATATTTTTCCTCGAGGCATTTCACGTAGCATCGCATCACTAGAAAGAGACAATTCTATACAAGCACAATTTTAGGTTTATATTTTTCTCAACAAAATAGGGAATTGTTATTAACAGAGAAATAATAATGCTGAAAAGCAGATGTGTAATATAATACTTACAAATAACTGCTTAACATGTAACTTAATATAAGAAATGATTTTTTTGTGAAGAAAAGAAACGCATAGGACGAATAACTATATCTCTTCACGGGTGACTAACTTTGATGATTGTACATGTGTTGAATGTGCAAGAACCGTTATGCATGTATGAGTTGAATAGGAATGCCTTGAAAATGCATGGAAGCACAAATGGGCGGGATTTTACATTTTGATTGGGTGAAGATAAACCAATAGAGAACAGGATAACAACTTGATAAAAAAATCACCTTTAACACCAGCAGGGTTTAACTTTTTAAAGTTTCATTTTAATTTAAACAGAAGTCAAACGGTTGTGCCTAAGATGGCTTTCCAGTCTCTATTTAGCGTTTCGCTTCTATTGTGTATTGGTTTTTCTCTCAGTGATGCACAAACCTGCACTGTTGGGTAAGATTCGTTCAATGTTAGTTTTATAAAGCTTATTCTATGTCAGAGAAGAATAAAACAAAATATGTTTTTGTTATACTTTCAATATATCAATCTAACCAGCAACTCCACTTTTGAAAAAGCTAATATGATAACTTTTCTTTACTTTGTATGATTATAGAAAAAAGGATAATATAAAAGCTCACACATTTTCTTGCATTTCAATTTAGAACAAATCCACTTACTAAGTGATCAATTTGATCTTGTTTAAGAATAGAAATCTCCAGGCCCAAAAGAAAATTACGCTTATCAGATATAGCCATTTAAAGTTGTAATTTCTAGAAATCGAAATGATGTCTTCAAAGAGCTCTGTGTCATATTAAAATCTATTCAATCTTTATTTTTCAATGTACGTGAAATGTAAAAGAGTTTCACGTCTACAAAGTAAAAGTAAATTTAATTGTCAAAGCGCCGATCTGTTGCATGGTTACCTTCATTGTAGAAAAATATTTTACATGGAATCCATACTCGATCCATGCTGACTCATCCCCGATGCGCATGCCAAGTTTCCTTAGACCGTTAGCGTAAGCCGATGAGATACAAATATAAAGTGTCTTACTTAATGACACATACGACCACGATTCTTTATCCACTGAGCTACTGCTACCTTTATAATGCATTAAACCCCTAAGTTTTCAAAGTTTCTCCTGGACTGATTTTAGAAAATAATTACAATATAACTTGATTAAAGCAGGTCCTAAATTGTTGGGATATCAAAGAATAAAAATCCATGTGATCTGGGGCACGTTAAGCGCTCATATACAAATCAAAAGATTTACAATCCAAATATCCTTCCCTCACTATTCCTATCGCTGAAATGATCCTCAGTGAAACATATCACATTCAAAATATGAATAGATCCTGAAAATTAGTGCATACACGTCCTGCTTTATAAGCATATTAGGTAGGCCATACCTCCAAAAGTCATTATAAATTCCACCCTCATGTATTTTCAAACTTTGCTAGTTAATGTGTTATTACTTGCCTACAACCAGGGACAAAAGTCTTGGCACTTTTTCACTTTCATATCTATTCATATCTGGTAAGCGATTTCAAGGGGTTTTGTAATATATCTGCAATATTAAAGAGGGACAATTTGATAGTCCTCTATCATACAAATTTACAGGAATATTTCTCTCCCTGTTGCACACATCATAGCCTACTAGACCATGCTTGAAATTACATGTAAAAAAGCATTTCACGGCATTGTGTGTTAAAAGTCTAGTTCAGTGCTCATTCAAATTTATCTGATATAAAAGAGGACTTCAAAAGAAATAAAATGGTGAAAAAAATCATTCAAAAATCTTATTCCATTATAAAGATATGCAAGTTTAAAGTTTGGTATCATGTGTAGAAATGACTGAAATCAGACTAGTTGTAATTACACAGCCTCACTCCTTAAAATCTTTATGTATTTTAAAGAAAGTATATTTAATTTGTTTCACTATTTGAATTATTTTCCCTCAAACTTTCTTCAGGTGGTATATAATAAATATCCTTCCTAGATTCAGTTTTACTGCTTTTTTTATACATCCCATGGTTTTTAAGCCACACAATCGCAGGACAAAATATTATAGAATACATAAAAGCTTTTGAGGAATCTAAAACTATGACATCACAAATATTATGATTTTAGTCGTTTCTGCACAAATAATACCAAACTATAAAGGTAAATATCTCTTGAATGGAATAAGATTTCTAAATGCTTTTTTAACAATTTTGTTGTTGTTGAAGTTATCTTTCATGTAAGATAAACATGCTTGACCACTGAACTAATTCTTTAATGGAAGGCATCCATGCTAGATGTACTGGACAAAATCTGAGCAGACCGTGATGGTGTATTTGGTTTTTTAACGTCGTTTGGGATGGAGGGAGGGGGAAGGGGGGGGGGGGTCAAAAGGTTAAGCAGTTCGGTTCTGTGTCCCAAATGTGAAACACCGCCTATTTACCAATTAGGACAGTCAGTCATGCACAGATTGCACATTGACTGCAATGGTGGTCGTCATATAAAATGCGTAGATTCATGGTAGACTTCTGTTGAGTCGTTTTAGTAATAGACTATATGTACCAACGAACGAAACTGTTTAGTTTACCGACCGCGCTTCACAGCTGCAGGTCGTGCTACAACGTCAAAAACAAAAACGAGCACGGACAACAAGATGGAGGGGGAGGGAGGGTGTGTGGGGAGGAGGGGGGGGGATAGGCCACACACAAAACAAACCCGACAACACTCAGGGGACACACAAGCAAAAACGTTAACACAAAGATGTCGTTCAGAGCCACTCCACCCTAGGAAAAACTACAAAATAGCAAACTACAAGTAAGCACCATACCAAAAGTTCCTAGGGTGGAACAAAAAGAAAACACCAACTAGAAAAACATACTTGAAAAAAGGAATAGGCCTAAAAATAGCTAAATAAGATTTTCCGGAAAAAGGCCTTTTACTTTAAGCTGATAAATATTCAAAAGGATCAACTGTTTTTCATTAATACAAGTTTTAATAAAGTGTTTATCAGTGGTGAGACGATTTTTACAATAATTACTAAGGAGTAAATCAATACGAGATTGAACGTTGGGAAGGGAGTGAGGACGACAAGTGATAGTGGTGAAACCCAACGAGGTATGTGGAAAATTCTTTTTAAAGCATTAGTTTGAATTGCCTTAGTTTAAGACGATTAGTGTTGGAGAGCAAAGGCAAAACAATTAACGAATAATCAATGAGTGAGCAAATAAGGCTAGTATAAAAAAAACTAAGGTTGTAGAAGGTAGAGCTATAGAATTGCAAGCAGTCCCACAGATAGTAAACAGTTGAGAAGTGCGGACTTTGAGTTCTTTAATCAAAATATCGAGATGCGGCCTAAAATGAAATCTAGTATCAAAAGTGATTCTCAAAAACTTAAATGAAGTATAATTCGGTATAACAGTATCATTACAAACTAAGATCGGAATAGAAACTGGACGGCGACGGGAGAAAAGATTAGATTGAGATTTGGAAGAGTTAAGGAAGATTCTCCATTTACTACACACGTATTGAAGAGGATTAATGTAATATTGCAAATCGTCCCTGGCAGCAAGAACATTTTTGACCGAACGGTAACAGAATTAAGTAAGCGGTGGTTGTCACCTGTTTTGCATTTGGAATTACAATAGAGGTTTGAAAAATTCTTCTTTCGAACAAAATCATTCATATAATTAAAATAATCATTGTCAAAGGAAATATCAGAAGAGCTGTGGAAAGGTCAGAGTCAAAGTACATTCGAAAACAATTGGATCTTTCGAGGTCAGTAGAGTAGGTCGAGTTATCATAGTTTAACGGAGTAGGAAAAGAGAGTGCTGTCTCCAAATGTAAAGAAAACAGAATGTATGGTGGTTTAACAAAAGTCATAAAGCCATTATGTAGTATACGAAGCCAAGGAGAAATAATTAAAGAAGTACAACACTTTAAGTACTTGGGCTACACACTAACATCAGATAGTCGGTGCATTAACGAAGTTACAAAATGCATTACAATTGCCAAAGACATGCTTACAAAAATGAATCCAATTCTGAAGAATATAAATATTGGAATGGACACGAAAGTCCGTGTCTTGAAGTCATATGTATGATCTACTTTTCTCTATGGCTGTGAATGCTGGACAATTACCAGTGACATCAAGAAAAGATTAAAAGCTATGGAAATGTGGTTCATTAGGAGAATGTTGAAAATATCTTGGACAGAAAGGAAAACAAATAGTGATGTTCTGATACAGTAGCTTCAGACATGGACAGGTCCCTACTCAATGCCATCAGAAGGAGACAGATGGAATTTTTCGGGAATGTTTATCGGCAGAGTGGATTGGAACAGCTTGCAGTATTTGGGAAAATTGAGGGCAAAAGAAGCAGAGAAAAGCTGCAAGTTAAATATGTCTAAAACTTAAACAGCTGGGCAACCAACGACAGCCTAAGTAACAATAAGTTTATGCATTTAATCTAAAACAGAAGTGACTGGAGGACCATGATCGCCAATGTCTGCTCCAGACTCAGCACCTAGTGAAAGAGAGAGTAGTAGACTTAGTTCTAGACTTAGATTTATTTAGTAGGTTGTTATCACTTTTACAGAAATGGCGACTGTCAGACATGTTGTCCACTTTAATATATTTATTATAAAGATTATGAGTTTTAAATGACTTTAATTAAAGACTTTCCCTACGGATAAAATCAATACTGTGCTTAAGTAACTTGCATTTATTTTTTATCATAACTCCTACGTGGACGTCTGTAAAATTTGATTAAATGAACAATATGCTGAGATAAAATAGTATGTTTCCTAACGTTGGCAGTATAAGACTTAATCGGGATAAACATAAAACTGGCGAATTGATTGACGAAGTTATAAAAGAAACCAAAGTATATCAAAAGACTTACAATACAAATTATCGATACTCAAATCTAAGGCTGCCGAGAAACCTGACCAGTCAGCATGAGTAAAATCAGGGTAGCAGGTCAAAACTACACCAACACTAGCACACGGTAGATTTCAAACAATAGGTGAGTGGTCGCTATTAATACCAGGACCAACATCAAAAGACGAGCAGTATTTATAGAGATTATTACTGAGTAAAAATAAATCCGGAATGCAAGGTTTTTTATTTATGTTGACATGATAAAAAGTAGGGGTATTGTCGGTTATAAAATTCAATATTATTGTTAAGCATGAAAGTTGACAATCTTGTTACTTTTGGGGGAGTCAAAAGAATCGCACCTAACAGCCTAAGAGTATGTTTTGCATTGAAATCGCCAATAATAACAACAAAACTGTGATTAATGATAAGTCCATTGATCAGACCAGTAGGAAAGATTTATAGGCGCAAGGTAGATATAAGCAGATAAGCAGATAACCAGTAAATCAGGAATATCGGGAGTTGAGATTGTAATAGCGATAATCTCAAAGTTATTAGAAACATTTTTAATAACATTTAATGGTGAATTGTTGTCAACTGCTATCGCAGAATCCCAATAAATATTGGAGTTAGCAGTTGTAACCAAATTAAAAGCTGGGACATGAAAGCTTTGAGGGGTTTTGATAAATGTCATTGGATAAAAGGAAGTTAGTAATTTCATCTGATTTATTAGTTATAGACTAAATGGCTAATCTTAATAACGTGCGGATGTGTAAGTGTAAGTGTGTAAAGCGAGTAGGTAGATGTGAAAATCCACCGCTCCAAACAACCTACAACAATAACATAAACATTAGAAGACTGAATCCAAATACAAGCCTTCATCGCCGATGGAGAATGATTTCAAAAAATTGCTTGAAATAAGACCTTTTAGATGTTCTGACGCCACCTGTACACAAAGATTTGAGATAGTTGAGAAGAAAATTTGAGATAAACGAACAATGGAAAGGAACTTATCCAGGAGATCAGAAATTAACACACAAATTTTCTCCACTAATCCTTTAACAAGTTTACCTAAAATAGTTGAAATCAAAGAGGTAGGGTTATTTTCGATTTTACTCAATTGATCTATAATTTCTTTTTGAGCTTTCGCAGTGTTAACTTTTGTTTCTTGAGAGACAGCTTTAGCATATGAAATAATGAGATCATTTATTTGTTTGGCATCAGATTTAGACTTTGCCTTAGATTGGGCCTTGTCGAAGTCCTCTAGGAAGGCAGGACAAGTTTTGTAAGAAGCAGGATGATCACCACCGCAGTTGGTGAATTTTTGTTTTGGGTTGAAGGACAAACTTTAAAAGAACGACTGGAAGCGCAAATATTGCACTTAGTTTTACCAGCAGATTGGATCACCTCGACTAAAAAAATTTGTTGAAGGGCAAGTCTTACCTGTAACTTGTCCAGTTAATTTTATTGGTGGTGGGGAAAATTTTAGAAGGGTCCCATTTTATTATTGATTTCTAGACAAGACATATTTTCTTAGCTAATCATCACCGGGGCATCAACATTTTTAAAAACTCGCTTGTAACTACGACCTCAGAATGAGCATAAACGTATGCTTTAACCGTAGAACATTTTGGAAAAAAACTTAGGATTCAAAATGTTGTAGGGCCGGAGACTCTTTCCATCAATTTAGGCGAATTGCTTACAAACTTACAGCTGGACAGATTCGTCCTTTCCAGCTTTCTGAGGATTTGAATTCAAACCCCGAGAGGATTATAATTTGCTAAGGTGTTTTTATCAAAAGTGCCGCAAAGGGAGATTCATGACTGGGCGAAAAGGTAGAATGTTCCTTGCACTTTGTGCTTATCATATACTGTAGCAAATTTGACAAAATTAAAGGATATATTCGGGCAAAAACATCGTCATCTTAGTTTTGAATTCAGTTTCTAAAATAGTGCTTGTCGATCTTCTAGTTTTTATTAGTGCTTTGAAATATTTGGACATTATTTGAAACGTTGATCACCACATCCCACTAGATATCTCCCATGAGGGACTTCCATCCATAATCTCACACCTCTTTGGCGATAACTATGCGAAAAAGTGTAAGATTGAAGAATATTAGCAATTAAAATCCATTTTTGAAAGGTAATTTTAATCTCACCACTGCAATCCCACCACTGCACATTTTTTGCTCTTCAATAAAAAAAATTGTCGCCATCAGCAGTTTTTTGACCCCCTCTCCCTTCTTCCAGCATCCAAAAGGTTGGCTTTACCACTGATTTGTTTTATCAACAAAGGATGATTCGCTCCGCTCATGACGTCATATGTCCCAGGAATTCATCATTTGTCATAAAAATTAATCATTTTTTTTTAAAATTTGGTCAAATTCTTGATTCCTGATGATCCGCCACTGGTCTAGCCGAAAAAGATGGAAAATAAGGAGTGGAAGGATAAAGAAGAGAGGTGGGGGTCAAGTTTCACATGGTCAGCTTCACGAGTACGGAGGTTGTGACAGTTGGAAGGGGTTGTTAAAGGGGAAATGGATTAATTAGAACTTATATGTATACTAGGCATACAATTCCAACGTTGAAATACTGTAGCACATAGTATGTACAACGTTTCAAACAGGGACTTTCCCAAAAAGTTCTAGCACCTCAATTCGGATAGTAATGTCCGGCCGAGTTTCGATTAGTTTCGATTTTTCCTGCAACATTTAACTTCCATTCTCCATAACTAAACGTATACTGGCTACACACAAGGTAATAGGATATACTGGATATACACGAGGGCTATGAGATAGGGACAAAGACCAGGACCAACAAAAGGAGATACGATTCAGGGCCCAAGGACAAGGACCAGACCTAGGGGTTAAGAATTAATAATCTGGTTCTTCTTGGACCATCGCATTTATCTCATGCGGTAATATGATTAAGGCGTGGCTTATCTAGACTGACTTACTTATCTTACAGAGAAAAAACGACAAACCAAATTTACAAAAGAAAACACAACTCGTTTAATTAAATTGTTATGAAGAAAATCTGTACTCATCGTGAAAATGTATTTACAAAAAAATAATAATTCACGAGAGAAAAACTTTTCTCTAAATTTAACATGAATTATTTATTTTATGATTTTTTTATGATTTCTTTTCTCTGCGTGTCTAAAAAAAGTTTAAAACAACTTTTGATGCATTTAGTAACATCAAAAAACAGGAACAATTTTTTCATAGGCAAAGTTACAAAACATTTTAATTCACAAAGTCTTTGAAATTAATAAGCGCATGATTCTAATAAAAAAAATTGAAACACATGTCGGTGATTTTTTCAGTATTTTTCTGAGTCTCTCTGTTTGGTATTCCATTGCCCCTCCTGCCTGCCCCTCTCTTATAAAAGTCACAATATTGGGCGGGGATGTTCTCTCGCTCCAGATACTGGGTGTAGATGCTGGCGGTGGAGGCACAGCGGAGATTAGGGCGAAGGCGAGAACGTCAGCCACCAACTCGTTACCGTCCAAACAAAAATTGAGATCTAAAAGTCGCTACAAGGTCTTTCAATTTTTTCGTGACGTCTACTTGGGCCGCAAGAAGTCGATTAACTTTTCTTGCGAACAGATATAAGATTTTGTTGCACTTTTTGCTTTTTAAGTCCTTAAAGTTTTGATTTGAATGGGGTATCTGGCCTTGAATGCTTTCTTTTGAAGGCCGTATTAGTCATTTAGGACGTTGATGGTCCTAGTGTTTCCGCGGGGCAGGTACTACAGTGGGTGTAGGTGGGACTTTGTTCGTGTCGTCGTAGACATCGGCGTCTTCGGGACCAGCTCATCCTCGGTCGCCAAACCCTCACCCTCTATGCCGCTGTAACCAAAATATTCGTAATTGGGTTCTTCCGGGTCATCATTATCGGTATCACTACCACAATCATTACATGCATTTTCGCTTCCAATGGAATATCCATCAATAGGGTCGACTTCCATCTGTGCGATAATATCAGTTGGTGCAGGTGGGGGTACAATAGTTGCTGTCGGTGGGTTGCAACATTTGGTGTAGGTTGGGGTACAATGGATGGTGCGGTTGCAGATACAACAGTGGGTGTGGGTGTGGGTGGGGTGGAGATGGGACGTGTACAAGTTTCGGAAGAGGGGAGGGGGAGTCAGCGTGGTTCATGTTTACAAGTTTTTACATCCAAAGATAGATATTCAAACAGATGGTCAATGGCGCTGTTAATGTTCGGAGGGAGAGGGGAAGGGGGGGGGGTGCATGATTTGAACGAGTTCCCTTGATATTGTCCACGATTGTACATAAATGCTGTCAAAATTAATGAGGGCAGATGTATCGGCGTTGACTGTAATGCATTTAGCCTTAAACTCAGTAGAGGTTCCCTTTTGGTTTTCTTTACCAGGCCCGCCGAAACAAGTTCCGATATGTAAAAGTCTTCCCCGTTCCCCTCCAGTTCATCAGTCATGTTCCCCAGGAATGTCCTTAGAGGTGAATTGTTGGTCCCTTCCGATACGTACACGACACTGTCTGTGTCAAGATAAAAGATCCAGTTACCTTAAATAAGAACACAATTTTTTGCGAGCCTTCGCCGTGGTGAACGCTACAATGAACAGTTTGTAATAGCATTGACATAAATGAATTCATCCTCTTTTATATTGAACAAGAGCTGCAAATTCAATGTATTTCATCCTCTTTGTCTAATCAGTAAACAATGAAAAGAACTCTACCGATGTGGTGACGCAATTCGTCTTTGGAATTGTCATGTGCTGGCCAATCTTACCCCAGACCGAGTTGAGCATAATTTTGGCTAGGGCACGTTTACCAGGGTTTACACAAATGTTTGTTTAGGTCCAGCCGAATACCCTTGAGGACCTAGTAGTCGTTCACGTACTGTTGGCACTGCTCCTCGATCACGCATCACGAGGGTTTATCGCTGGCTTCTTGTTTCTTCTTTAAAAACATATTGATGTAACCGACGAATAAACTGGAGGTCTGTGCGGGGTAATCCGCTACGATAAAATCCACATCATCCAGTTTCGGGTATTCGGGGTGTTCATAGGTCGATACTTCGTTGAAGCGGTAGACCTCATACACCTCCGTGACCTTGTACCCTATGTCTATCGCCAGCGGGAGTTTCAAGGAAACCCATGTACCTACGAGGCTCCACTCCTCTTCGTTATGTTTGCACTCGCGACAGTAATTTATGCGCATGTTATTCACAACGGCAACATGAGATTTCCATTGACACTGACTGGTAGCACGGGGTGGTAGAAGTCCGTTGGCGGAGACACTTTGCACTTAACAAAAACAAAGTATTCCTGTACCTCCAAGACATTGCCCTCAAAAACGTTGGGGTGTCCCACGGGGTACTTGCCATTATTGTTGACCCACGGATACAACGAGCACACGTCATTGTATCTGATCTTTTCGTTCACACCATCGAATTTATGATAGAGTTTGACGGCATTAGTGCGTCCATCAAAGAAGGAGTTACGTGGGTCAATAGGATCGACAAATGGGGTATTGCGCAACCAATGCTTTAATTCTTGGTTACTCTTGTTCTCTGCATCCCAATCGTGTTCCCACTTTTCTACTACAGCGTAACCTTTGCTGCGCAAGTCGTCCACCTTCATCTTTGACAACAAACGGGCCTCCGTTACCGTCTGTTTACCACCGGGTAAGTTGGTATCACGCTTAGGAAAACACCGCTCACAGCCATGCCACAGGCACCCCAGAAATTCGTAAACAATTTTGTGCTCTGGCACAAATCCGACTACGTAATATTGGTAATCGACCTTCACCTCCCCACCGTTGTCACCGGTGCGGACCGGGACGTTTGAATGTTTCTGAATCCAGCGGAGCAAACAACGAGCCGTCGACTGTTTTTTTCTTAACAGCGTACCCCGTGGGGTACAATAGTCTCGAACGTCCTGCGAAACAATGAACATTCTTTACGCAAGAGTTTGAAGTAACCTCTGCGGTTCTCCAACATGCTGTGTTGCAGATTATACTTCTTGTGACGCACAGTCTCGAACCACGCATCAAATTATTTCAACTTCTTGGGTGACATCGTCACAGTCGAATACCACTCTTTTCCCGACCATTCATCTACGTACGCCTGCCTGGTTCGCAACGATGTTAAGCAATAAAGGAAACATCCTTTCTTGGGTTTGGTGATGCCAAAGGTCTTCGTGAATTTTGTAAGAGTGTGAGGGACAAAATTAAAATAATCGATGAAGTGTAAACGCGAACGGAACGTCTTTTTCACCTTCACCTTCTTCAGAGTCATGATTTTCGAACCGCTAAAAATACACGACAGGGACAGCCTTTTTTTCATCATCCAATCCAGGATGAATATTGACTGTCATAATCATTCAGATTTTGAGCGACACACGTAGTGTATTTCATCTCGTCCGAAAGAGGCCACATGCACAACTTGTCGACTGAGTCGGACCTACAAAGATGTGCTTGCGCATGTGGTGGCACGGTAAATTGGTTTCAAACGAAATAGACACGCACATTTCCACAAATTATTGCACAAACACAAAGGTTATGGACGTGCGTTTTTAGTCCGTTAGTGTCCATGTCCAGTGTCCATCAAACACAAAATAAAACGTGTTTTAGAATAACACTTCATCACCCCCTGGAACAGTTCAGTCTCTTTGCTATCGCTAAAAGACGCACCACCAGCACCACCTACCAAGGTCGAAAACTCTTCTTCCTCTTTGCAAGCCTTTTTTTTTTTACTTTTCATGTAGCATTTGTGACCTTTCCTAGTCATAATCCTTCAGGAGTGGCAGTACGTGCTATCGTAAACGTGAACCATGTGGCCTACAAGAATTTTAACGGCACATTTGTTGACGCCGTTTACAGATAGAGTTAATGGGTTTGTCAGTTTTTGACGTCTTTATGTTGCTGCCCCTGATCATTATTACGGGCGTTTTTTTTATGCGCCGCAAGACAATCAAGGTTTGAGAATTACCAATTACAATCTGGGAACTTAACTTTCTCCACAACAACGCAATTTGTTTCTCGGACGGACTTTGCAAAGGTCACAAATGTAATTGCACGTATGATTCGCGGGATTGCAAATAGATTTTTCGCAAAACGTGCCGGTTTTTGCACCTACGAATCCTTTCATACCTGTCACTACATCAACGTGCTTATTGGAAAAGTACAGGGTTACCCTCACCGCAGTGGCCTCGGACTTGTCATTGTCCCACACGAGAGGGGCCTGTTTGTCATCAGAGAGGACCCAGATGTAGAAAATAATGTTCTGCTGGTATACTGTAACATCATCTAGAGGGTAAGACCCTTTGGTAGGAACACCAAACTCTACAGCTTTAGAAATTGTTGCATCGATGCAAAGTTTGCACTGCCTACGCACAACGTCCCATGTCTTTTGGTCATTTTACCCCCTGCCACTTAACCCTCTCACACGCAACGTAAATATCCATCGATAAACAAATGTTTAGAGATGATCTTTATAGTACCTTTTACGGTGTTGCTTACACCGTTACCCCCGCTACACGCAAGCATCTTAACCCGAACCCAACAAATTGAAATAGTGCATTACCGTTTAGCATGAAAGTGCGCTTACGCTGCATGGCCATCTGAATGGCATCCAGAACTCTTTCGACGCTAAACTGGGATAAGACGATGGCGGGGACCCAAATAGGGTATTCCTAGCGATCACTACTTATCACTGTAATATATCAATTTGTGCAAAACCGCTTAAAAGGTTTCGAACAACGCATCGAATATTAGAAAGGTCGATTGCGCACAACATCCCCTAAGCATGCACGAAACGAGCGATGCGCTGCGGGTTAAACGTCACACCCCACACGTTGAATCGTCGCAATCGCCGAGATTCAACCCTACAAACCTTAAAGGTATCTTTCGCGCGCAAATCACCAACAAACCCAAGACAACCCACCTCATCTACCTCACCCTGACTCCCCTTCCCCTTATTTGGTAGTTGTTATTATCATCGTCATCGTCATTGTCAGTGCTGGGCCCCACGGTAGTCGTGGTCGTCGTCGTCACCATCGTCACTGCTGGGCCAGGGATTGTCACTACTGTTACTGTCACAGACTACACCGTCCTGAGTGTACCACAGTGCGGAGTGGGAGTCAGAGTCAGAATCGTAATCTGGGGTATCGGATTGGCACACCAACGTACCGGATTAAGTCGGGCAGGATATAGGGATTGAATACCAAAGGTTGTTCATGTGGAACCAATACTTACCGCTACATCTGCGCACCGTCATAAGATAGAAAAAGGAACCATCGGAAGCCCGAAGTACCGGAACATTCGCACAGTCGGCCTTCGCTTCGAAATTAAAATGCATCGTTTCGACACAATGTTTAGCAACCATAAATTTGGAAAGAGTCAAATAACGAGATGACACTTTCATATCCATGAAAGCTAGCTCTTTATCAGGACCCTTTATTTTAAGCCAACGGTCCATTTCTACTAGGAGGCAAAAATACACATTGCATTCCGGCGAAAAATACCAAACACTACCTGCTTGCACCACCCTTTGTGTTTTAATTGCTTAGCGAACGCTTTAGCCATTGATGAAGAAGAAGAAAGTTACAGGAAATTTTAAAAATACTGTCACAGATTCGCCTTTTTTCAAAATTTGCAATAAGTGGAAACAATTCAACCAAAGTTCTTTATTTTGAGATTGTCAACAGCAGTTCACTTACACAAAAATTCTTTTTTATCACAGGAAATAGATTATACAAATATCGTATAGCAGCAGCACAAATAAATTTAAGATGAAGTATATAGTAAAAGAGTAGATCTATTTAGAGTAGTTCTAGAGCTATTAAAAAATATCAGACAGTGTTGTGAGTTGTTATATATATTTTTTTACATATTTTCCCGCCAAACTTTCCCGCCCGATATTAATTAGGTATCTCAGAAAAGTCTTACCACACAATTAAATTTGTACAACACCTTCTTTTCTGATAAGATTATTTTTGTTTCAATCAAACGGATATCAATTGCCGGTCAAAATGTATCAATTACTGGTCAAATTGTTAGTGATTTAGTTTATCTTTCCGTCAAACAACCCCCTCCTTGATATTAATCAGGTATTCCAGAAAATAGCATTATGTATATTTGCAGCATGCTATACATTTAAGTTACACAATTTCAATGACATTATAATTTGACCAATTTTCAGGAAAAATGGTAAATACAGAAATCTGGCTACAAGGAAGTTGACTAAATCAAATGGTGAATTCTCAGAACAGAAATCTGGCTACTGGGAAGTTGGTTAAATCAAATGGTGATTTTTTGTGACAAATATAAACTGGCTACAAGGAGGCTGGCTATTTCAAATAGTGAATTTGCAGGACATGGTTAAATTAGATAGTGGATTCTCAGGACACAAATAAACTGGCTAATTATACAAAAATCAATTACGCCCGCACTACTTTAAAAGGAATTACACCACAGGTAACATGAAATTCAAGAAAAATGCTTGCGTCGCGGAGACGCTGACTGCGTTCCCCCTGGTAACGTTTTTTCTAATGCTTGGGTGGGGGTGACCTTGACAATTTGAATAATTATAAATAGTTATTTGGTCATAACTTAAAGTTAAGTTTGCTAATATTTCAATACAGTTCATCTCTCTTCCTGTAGCTGGCTGATTCCAAACACCATTGCACTTAAGAAAATTCACTGTCTTCACGAAAGTGTTCCCTGTTCACCAAATTGTGCATTTTATCTTTAAGTAATTCCCCTTGTTGCTGGGTTGTGTCAAATTGCATATCGTCGCTTTGATGCTCTTCCGTATCCACTGTAGTACAGCATCATATCTCGTTGTTTAAACAGCAGCTCAAATTAAAACAAGGCCGGTACAAGTCCGTGGGTTGCAAGAGACTGTCTTTGAGACCAAGGGTACCCAACGTTAAATCCAATGACCTCAGATGCTTAGAGGAAGGGTATGGTTCCATCAAGAGAGACAAATGCGTATGATATATCGCACCATGCTATCAAGCAACATAAGGTCCAACAATAATCTGTCGAGGGCAACATCACAGTCGACTCCATACTTCACCAAATAGTCTTTTATCACAGTTGCAAAACCATGTCGCAGCTTTTCGAGAATCTTGCATTTGGGGAGTGGGCTCTGCCGTCAACCTTTAGGCGTTTCACGTTCGAACCTGTAACAACCACGCGTTTATAGCTCAATTCCTAGTGTTCCACCAGGCGGTTTAGGTACACCATGACGTCGTAGAGGACCAGTGAAGTCAATTTGTCCGCTCACTTCTTTCCTTTCACTTTTTTGTATAGAGTAACAACGTTCTTAAAGTTCTTGTTTGTGCAATTTTACACGACTTTTACGTGCTCCTCGGGGCGCATGACGGAAACACCACAAGCATCATATACTACGTTACCAATAAGTCTGACACGCAAAACGCTCTGTCTATTTGCATTGGTGATGTTACGTTTCATGTCACTAAACCAATGTTCATGCAAAATGCGTGACGAATCACCACCGGGGCGAATAAGCACATGTGGCCATCATTATCTTATTTTACAGAATTTATATAGCGTCTTATCCAATAAAAAATTGCTCTAAGGCGCTTTACAATAAAAACATACAAGTCAAGAAAAAATACAATAAATCAATTGTTAAAAATACAAATAAAAAATGGTTCATCAAAGTTAAAACTGTTCAAAATAGTAAATAGCAAATTCATTGTAAAAAGCTAAATTGGACTTTATCAATATAATATTTATATAATATGTATATTTATATTTATAATTTATATTTATTTAATTTATAATTATATATATTTATATTTATAATATATATATATATATATATATATATATATATATATATATATATATATATATATATATATATATATATATATATATATATATATATATATATATGTATATATATATATATATATATATATATATATATATATATATATATATATATATATATATATATATATATATATATATATATATATATAAATACACAATACTGATGATCTAATAAAAGGCAGCTCTAAAGAGGTAAATTTTCACATGTTTTTTTTAATTCAATAATATTTATTGCACGCTTGGCCTCATCTGGTAAATCATTCCACAATACTGCAGCTGAATGATCAAACCGCCTATTTCCGTAAGTAGATGTTCTGATAATTGGCTTAGTTAATAATGACTTGTTTTTGGACTGAAGTGATCTAGTTGGTTCATATTTATGCACAAGATTTGTGAGGTAGACAGGAACTAAACCATTGAGAGCCTTATAAGTATAAAAACAAAATTGAAAGTGGACCTGTAATGAATCGGCAGCCAATGCAAGTCACGCAAAACAGACCTACTATGCTCACATCTACGTGTGTGGGTGACAAGCCGTGTAGCGCAATTCTGAACGCGCTGAAGCCGGTCAGTAAGCTTATGAGGCAGACTATAAAGTAGGGCATTACAGTAGTCCCATTTTTATGTCACAAGAGCGTAAACCAATGTCTTACAAGCCTCATCCGTAATATACCGTCTGATTTTACCAATATTATGGATCTGCCAATAACATTATCTTGAAATGGAGTCTATTTAGTTTTGCATCGAAAGATTTTAAACATTCTGCACACCCACATTTCTCACAAGGGAAACAGAACTTATGTCATATGGTCCCATTTTTTTACAATTATCTTGGGAGAAATTGCCCTGAAACTTTGGTGTGAAAACGATTACTTCCGTTTTGTCTGGATTTAGTTTCAAATAATTTGCCTGCATCCAATTGATTACATCTAATAGGCATGCCTAAAGCTTTAATGAAACACTTCCCACCATTCTAATGAACCAAAATCCAAATACAATTGGGTATCATCCGCTTAGCAGTAGTAGTTGATCTTATAAAGCTTGATGATTTCCCCTACTGGACGGGTAAACATACAGTATATCAAAGGACCTAAGACTGATCCTTGTGGAAACCCCATATTTAACTGATCTTCACGAGATAGCACATTGCCTATTTCCACACATTGTACTCGATCATTTATATAGGACCTGAACCACTGCAATAAATTTGAGACAATTCCAAATGTATGTTCAAGACGATTAAATAAAATCTTATGATCGATAAGATCAAAAGATGCAGAAAGATCTAACCTGATTAAGGCAGTGTTTGCCTTCTTGTCAAGAGTTGCAGCAATATCGTTATGCACTCTAAGCAATGTGGACTCAGTGGAATGGAACTTGCGATATGCAGACTGCAGATTGTCATACAAAGAGTTGTCTTTCAAATATTGCTGGAGGCGTAATTCCACAACTCTTTCGATAAGTTTCAAGATGAAAGGTAAGTTTGATACAGGTCGGTAGTTCTTTAGCACCTCTTTATCTAAAGCAGGTTTTTTGAACGCTTAACGCTTAAAGCAGGTTGGTACAACTGACTAAACAGGTGAATGGTTAATGATAGCAGTGATGATTTGCAAAAGTTAATTTACACAATGTTTCAATAGCCAGGTAGGCATCGGGTCCAGACTACATGACTTTGGTGGGGACCTTGCAATTAATGTCCATACCTCATCCTCAGTGGTAGGTGCAAATGATGTGAGAGGAATTCCAGTAAAAATGCTATCAACCGACATAATATCAGACATCGCAGGTACTGCATCGATCTCCTCACGGATGCCTTTTATTTTGCTTACAAGGAAATTCCCAAATTTATTGGCGAGATATTCAACACATCGGTATGTTGGCAACGTTGCATCATCCGGAACACTCATCATGTGCTTAGCGAGATTAAACAGTCTCTTTTGATCTCCGCCATATTTGGCTATTTTGTTGAAATAAAAAACTGTTTTTCTTGGATCAGAAGCTTATTCACAACTTGACATTGTTTTTTGTAAATCTGCCGGTTTACGGTCAGACGTGTCTTCCTCCAAACTCTTTCAGCCCTCCTACGTCCGTGTTTTGCCTCCCTAAGTTCATATGTGTACCAGGGGGCATGGGGTCTCAGAATAATAGACTTTGTGCATTTTGGTGCATGGCGATCAAATATTTCGTTTAAGCATGTGTTGTAGGAACGCACTAACTCATTAACAGGTCGACCCACATTCTTCAGGGGTTCACAATTTCTAATGTCCTCAATGAAATTGGTCACACTGAGACCACGAAACTTCCTGAAAGTTGTAACCTTGTGAGAAGGCATGGCAGGACCACTTTAAGTGCTATTAATTATTGTGACTGTTCAAACACTGTTCTGATTAGATTGTAATTATCTTTCATCTGAGTAAGAATTCTCTAATTTACATCTGTACACCTTTAAGGCTAATGAAAATGGGATACCAAATTTGTTTGTAATGATCTATTTTGACCTTAAACGTTACCTTTTATTATCAGTTCTCATGAAATCAAAACTACACCCCCGTCGAAATCTCTATTCCCTCTCACCCGTTAGGGAAATTTGTTTCAATATGCCGGGAAATAAACTAGAACATTTTGTCTGCAATTAACATACTTTAGGGAATATTAGCCTCCTGACGGGGAGGGTAGACCCCTGATTGCCTTATGCCAGTGTCAGTGAATGAGAACAAACAATTAGATCAAAATATAATTCCAAAGTGTCTTCAAAGTTTGTTTGAATTATTTTTGATAACATATCAAATATCCATCATTTTTGACCTAGCCGCACTAAAAGGTTTTTAATATTACTCCCAATCAAGTAATGTACAATCCCTATTGTAAACAACATACAGACAAATTGATGCTTCACTGACTGTTTTAACTATTAATAGCTAGGGTTGGTAGATCCATGGAGATATTAACTGAATTAGTCAATAGCTCCATTGTAGATCAGAGAGTTGCCATTTAAATGGCAATTCTCTGGGTAGATCGACCCAAGCAATTAAAGCCAAATCTGTTTATTATATGTATACTCAGTAGTACTAACATTTGGAATGTCTGTGGTTCTAACTGTATGGGGATATACTATTGGCTCAATATTGATGCATATACTGTCAATGAATTGAAAATACAATCAATTTTGTTTGGGTAATTTAAAATATACTTATCAATTGTTAACTTTTCACGTAATCTTTAGTATATGTAACAATTTGATAACAAAAGTATGTGTTTTTCTCTGAAGATTCATTGCTTTTTTTGTTCTTCTGTTTGCGTTAAGTCTCATGCCCCCTGAAGCTGAACTTGAAGTGTGTGTGAGTTTCTGCGGGCACTGATTTTAAAATATTGTTTCTTTTAAATTTTGTCACCTGTTATGCTTTTGTATATTGTACATGTGCGTCATTCCCACCTTTTGCTACTCAAAAATGAGGTACTGTTTAAAACTTTGCAATTAATAGATGGTAACAGGTCAATAAGCTGGGAGAATTAAAGTTAGCTTTAACATCATATGTGGGCGGTGTAGAAAAAAAATCATTGTACGCATATAGTCTTACCAAAATCAAAATAGTCTACTGCGGGTATTAAAAAGGATCGTTGAATTGATGATTAGGAAAGGGAAGTCTATATGCAGTTCTTCGTTAGAAACATTTCTAAATTAAAGGAACTGAAACGTATTTTATTCCCCCTTCCCCCTCCCTCCCCCTTCCCCCTCCTCCCCATGCTTCCTTCCTTTCTTTGCGAAACGCTTATGATGAATACCTGCTTGTATTTTTCATGTTTCTGAATTATGGTTGCTCACCAAGCAAGCATAACTTAAGAGAGGTGTGTGTGTGTGTGCGGAGGAATAAGAGGGAGGGGGGATTGAGGGGGTGCGATACTCTTAGCAACAACTTCCTAGGCTTATTCCAATTTTGACTATTTCGTATTGCAAAAACTTGATATTGAAGAGAAATGGTAGGAAAATTAATTTGGTTCTTCCTCTACGTTTTTTGTTTTCTTCACAAAAAGAAATACTTTTTTTTTGAAAATATTTAGTTATTTTTGTTGTATATGTCAGTACTATTAGATATTATGGTAAAAAAGCAGCACTAAGGTCAATATACCAGTAGGATACAGGAGGGGGTGAGCGGGGATTAGGCGGGTATCCTATTTTGCCATATCTCTGTCGGGCAAACTGATTCCGATAAAAGTTTGTCTATTTGTCAAACGAAAATGACAGAAATGAAAGAAAAGTGCAGCAATATTGGCAAAAACAAAGAAATTTCCCGATTTGCTAGGCCTAGGTTAAAAGAAGTACATTGCTTGAAGTTGGACCGGATGGACCAGGTAAAAATATAGAGGACATTTTTGAGTGGTTGGCAGACTTTTTTTTTAAACATAGAACAAAGTTGTGAAATGTCCTCGGCCTAAGGAGCCCCAAAATAAATAGATAAATAAAGAATAGACATAGTATAAACCGTGCATAGAAGCCTTTCTACAGCTTTTTACCCCAAATATGTCCAAAATTATTTTATCAACATTTTCTCAATTTTCAGGAAAAATTATTATCTACTTGTTAACCCAAATGCTTATCTTAGATTTTAAAATTATGATATAAAACATTCTTCTTTTCACCAATTGAATATTTGAACTTAACTGATTCTAGTGTCAAAAATAAGAAATATATAGGTGTCAGAACGTTGCCGGGCCCAGATCTCCTACAGCCTAGCAGGCCTTCACTCATGAACCCCATAGCTTTCTGAACAGGGAGGTGGAGCTCCCTGTTCTGACTTTGCCCAAATTTTCTCACGTTTTGAGGAAAAATTTCTCCTCTGCCTACTTAGAAATGGTAACCCAAATGCTTATCTGAGTAGATTTTAACATCCAAATTAAACTTGTCATCTTTTCATCAATTGGAACATTTTGTTGATTTTAGGCCATTGTAAAAAAAGTAAAAAATCTCCAGAGCTTTCGGGAACTTCGCCCTTTGGACCAAGAATCAAAGAAAAATGCCCGAAAATAAAGAAAGTTGAATTATTTTCCAAAATGTTCGGTAAAATTTTTATGGGAACTAAAGAATGCAATATTTCCCTTTGCGGGGCATGATTATGCAGATATGATTAAAATTAAAATTGAATCTAAAACTATTTGTTCCCGCGTTTGATACTGATAGTTAGTAGGCCCATACCAATCAAAAGTAACTTAAAAACTGTAGTATTGTGACAATGTAGTTTCATCACACCTTTAGTAAGCCTATTAGTATTGTACCACCTCGACTAGTTAGGTTTGCCTACCATGTTCTTGCATATGACTTGGAGCCTATTGTTATGTAATAGGCTAACTAAGTATGTAGTATGTCTGCACAGCTGTAGTTCCAGATAAAATGTGCACGCGTAGGCCGGGTCAGTGATAACTATAATTGGGAATCAGATGGAAGGAAGGAGGTGGGAAGGGGGAGGTGGGAAGGGGGATGAGGGGGGTATTCGTGATTTGGGATTGGTTTCCCGGGGTGTGTGATTAGAATGAGGATGGGGGGGGGGGGGTTAAGCCTATTTGCAGAATATCCCGAAAACTGCTAGGTTAAGTATGAAACTATGAATGAATTTATGTTGCAGACATTCCCGGCCATTTTTGGCTACGTGGAAGTTTTTAATGAATTAACAAATTCCTATCGATCGACGATACCCCTGGTTTAGATCAGTAGCTCAGTGGCTTAATGTATCGTCCATACATATATCAAATTTTATTCCACCATTTAAAGGTTCATATAGTAATTCTACATGTGTATTTTGTAAAAATGTATATGAATTACATCATTGTTTACAACCATATAAAGATTAATATGCACTAAGAAAAGGCTTATAAGCGATATAAAGAATTTGCCACATATGTTAATCAGATTGTACACACCTATATAAAGCCACATATGTAATTAAAACTGATACAGCTATATAAAGATTGATATAAATTATATAAAAGGCAGGTTTTATATAGCCATATAAATATTGGCAATATATGTAAATCAAGTTTTATATACCCATATAAAGCCAAGTCTGTAAATCAAATTGTATACAGCCATATACAGATTTATGTATTATATAGAATATATGTATATATATATATATATATATATATATATATATATATATATATATATATATATATATATATATATATATATATATATATATATATATATATATATGTACATATTCATATATATATATATATATATATATATATATATATATATATATATATATATATATATATATATATATATATATATATATATATATATATATATATATATATATATATATATATACATATATATATACATATATATATATATATATATATATATATATATATATATATATATATATATATATATATATATATATATATATATATATATATATATATATATATATATATATATATATATATATATATTGGTATTCGAGATTATTTTCAGAGTATCATAATTCTTTCTGATAATGAATACAGATGTGAAAGGCATTATTTTCTGAAATCGTTTTTGTTCATTTTTGAATTTGTTGAAGATATGCTTTCATAGATATTGCAATATTCTTTGATCCCGAATCTGTGCACTATAAAGACAGGGTATAGCTACTAGTGAGGTAAACACACTCTAAAAACAGTTTGGTCAGCGAAATGACCAAATTCCTTGGTCATGGAAAAATGACCAAACTTCGGTCAGATTTTGTGTGCAGATGACGTTTACAAATTATGATGGTAAAACCATCAAAAATAGTAATGGCGAGGTGCCAATTTGATTACGATAATATTGTAAACTTTCTAACTACCTTTTGATCTCCTTATGTACAACAAAAAAGAATGAAATTGAATTTTTTTTTGGAGCTAAATGTTTACTTTGACAAATTTGTCCGTCCGACTCGCGACGGGCGTACACAAGTAATCAACGCTGCCACTCTAAATTTTCTGTTTCGCCTACCACGCATGCGCATTTCAACTATACTCCTCTATACTATTTGGCACATTTTTACCTACAAAATTCAGTTATCCCCTACAAAAATTTAGTTTTCTTCTACAAAAATTGTTTTTTCCCATACACAATAATATTTATATGACCTTCGAATGAAATGGACGGAATGATAACCAGATGTTGCCGAAGTGGTCACGCATGAATTGGGTGAGCCATTTGAGGGGAATACAACTGAAATATGGCAACAAAAGAGAAATTTAGGTTGTGTACATTATATTACGAAGAGTAAGTTCTGCCAGTCTCATAATAACGAAAAAATCTTCATTGTACTGTGTATACAAAGCTCTAAAAACTATAATGTATATGGATTACAACAGTTATGAGAACAATGAGCCAAAAAAGTATAAAAGCTGTTCAAATATATGCCTGGGAATGCACTGAATACCCATGTATTTCGTATATGACATGCCCAATTTCATATATGAAATGCTAAATTGATATATGAAATTGTTTTCTCACAAAAAGCATTTCATATATGAAAACCTATGGAATGAAATTTATATATGAAATACATGTGAAATTTAAAATTTCCCATATGAAATACGTGTGAAATGCCCAAATTAACTCATATTTTATAAATGAAATGCACGTTTCCCACGTGCATTTCATATATGAAATACGTGTGAAATTTTTGTACCATTAAATTATAACAAGGCCGGAAAAGGGAAGAAAAAATAAAGGACTTCGTGATAATAATAATAAGAATACAATAATGATCAGCTCAACAAAGCTCTGGTCTGTACTTGTTAAACTTCAACTATATCATATATTATGCTTAAGTAGAGATGCAGTCTCGACTCGATTGAGGACTCGATCCCAAGCTGTCAGAAGAATGGCAAGTTACTACTATTTGCAAAGTCAGTCACAAGCACTGAGCAACTTCGAAGTCTAGAGACGTATAAACAGTCAAATTCTCCTGCAGCCACAGCATATTCTTGCTCCTTTTTTAGTTCTTGTCCAGAAAAAAACCTTCCTTGCGTTGGCATGCAAGTGGCTTAGACTATGGTTAATGTCAAAATTCGATGTAAATGTGAAAAAAATTGTGAAAAGCAAAAAAAAAAAAAAAAAATCCTCATTTCTAGTGAAATTTGCAGACCGAGGTTTTAAGGTATTTTTAGTTATTTTGCATAGGTTTCCAACCACAATTTTTATGTGTAAACCACTTTTACTCAAAGTTTCTTAATAACTGGTTAACAAAAGTTGGGGCGGAAAAGTATTTGCCCCAGCTTTGAGAGTTGGGGCGATCGGCGCCCCTGTCCCTTTCCCCTATGCCTATTATGTATTATATGTGAAAATATATATTTCTTACCATTTCTCTTTCCTCTGTGCGCAAATAAAAGAGTGATATTTTCTTTGGACACTTTTGGGCACGGGGTTAAGAAGAGGTTGCTGGTATATTTTACCTGTCACTACCTCCTCGGCTGTCACGGGGTGGTGAGCAGGTTGTGCCAGGTGAGCCATATAATATGCGGGAAAAGTGTACATTTATTAGTTTCCTTCATGTTTTACCCTTCAGCTAATTTATTTTGATAATCCAGGAATCAAGACGTTCAACGCTTTATTTATGATAATGAAACTTGGGTCAAGTAGACCTAGGCCTATGTATCTTTTGAGCTTTTTAGTCCAACATTACAGTGTTCTCACATCACACTCACAGTGTAAACTTTTTTTCTATATATTTCTTTATCTTGTATGTTCAATCAAAATTTCGTCACATATAAAAAAAATCGTTTCATATTTACAGCTTATATTTTGACTTTAAAATCAAAACAGGGCAAAAAATTGTTAAAAGACACCAAACTAATTTAGCGCCTTGTACTTTTACTACTGCCGCGTTCCCGTCTCGATCAATCTTGGACAAAGAACTTAAGACATTCACTTACTATTTTAAAAATTTCGAAATATATTCAAATATATAATCAATAAAATAACGCCCCTTGCCCGCCCCAGGCAATGAATTATTAATAGACACCAACAAAAACCAAGTGACTTGTACTTTCACTTCCGCATTCCAGTCTCAGATAATCTTGGACAAAATACTTGAGACAATCACTTACTATTTTACAAAATCTAAATATAAACAATCAATAAAATACCCCACCCCTTTCAATGAGGGACCATACTTTTTCTGCATTACCTTTTTTTGAATGAAGGGTAGTTTTAAGTCAATTATATATATATATATATATATATATATATATATATATATATATATATATATATATATATATATATATATATATATATATATATATATATATATATATATATATATATATATATATATATATATATATATATATATATATATATATATATATATATATATATATATATATATATATATATATATATATATATATATATATATATATATATATATAAATATATATATATATATATATATATATATATATATATATATATATATATATATATATATATATATATATATATATATATATATATATATATATATATATATATATATATATATATATATATATATATATATATATATATATATATATATATATATATATATATATATATATATATATATATATATATATATATATATATATATATATATATATATATATATATATATATATATATATATATATATATATATATATATATATATATGTATATATATATATATATATATATATATATATATATATATATATATATATATATATATATATATATATATATATATATATATATATATATATATATATATATATACATTTATTTATATATAAATAAATATAATAAATATATGTATATATATATATATATATATATATATATATATATATATATATATATATATATATATATATATATATATATATATATATATATATATATATATATATATATATATATATATATATATATATATATATATATATATATATACATTTATTTATATATAAATAAATATAATAAATATATGTATATATATATATATATCGTATTGATCCATTAAAATAAGAGGTAGGGCCTATTCATGTTTGTGATATATTCATTCAACTTCACCAAGGCCGACTATACTTAGAACGAATCTCATGCTTAAATCGTGTAACGTTACCGTTAAGCCTAGCATAACGATACGTTCTTAGTAACCTAACGTTAGGCACCCTCTGCAGACCTAACGCAGTATCCTAGCACAGTAGGTGAACCAGATCAGCGAAATAATGATTAAATATTCCTGCTCTAATTGGCTAGATTATTAATTTGTCAGCTTTCTATCGTTAAGTTCTATCCATCCGTACATCGGTATGACCATCACGGTAAAAATCATTTAGTCTACTATAATAAAAAAATAAAAAAATGAGAAGAGAAAAATAATACCTGATTCCATCTTTACAATTTCAAAAAAATATCTCAAACCTTCACATTTTTTATTTTCATTTTAATTCACTTACGAATCTTTCAGTATCAAATAACCCTTGATATATATATATACATATATAAATATATATATGTATATATATATATACATATATATATATATATATATAAATATATATAAATATATATATATATATATATATATATATATATATATATATATATATATATATATATATATATATATATATATATATATATATATATATATATATATATATATATATATATATATATATATATATATATATATATATATATATATATATATATATATATATATATATATATATATATATATATATATATATATATATATATATATATATTTATAGTATAGAGAAGTATAGTTAAAATGCGCATGCGTGGTAGGCGAAACAGAAAATTTAGAGTGGCAGCGTTGATTACTTGTGTACGCCCGTCGCGATTCGGACGGACAAATTTGTCAAAGTAAACATTTAGCTCCGAAAAAAATTCAATTTCATTCTTTTTTGTTGTACATAAGGAGATCAAAAGGTAGTTAGAAAGTTTACAATATTATCGTAATCAAATTGGCACCTCGCCATTACTATTTTTGATGGTTTTACCATCATAATTTGTAAACGTCATCTGCACACAAAATCTGACCGAAGTTTGGTCATTTTTCCATGACCAAGGAATTTGGTCATTTCACTGACCAAACTGTTTTTAGAGTGTGTTTATCTCACTAGTAGCTATACCCTGTCTTGATAGTGCACAGATTCGGGGTCAAAGAATATTGCAATATCTATGAAAGCATATATTCAACAAATTCAAAAATGAACAAAAACGATTTCAGAAAATAATGCATTTCACATCTGTATTCATTATCAGAAAGAGTTAAGATACTCTGAAAATAATCTCGAATACCAATATATATATATATATATATATATATATATATATATATATATATATATATATATATATATATATATATATATATATATATATATATATATATATATATATATATATATATATATATATATATATATATATATATATATATATATATATATATGTATATAAATATATATATATATATATATATATATATATATATATATATATATATATATATATATATATATATATATATATATATATATATATATATATATATATATATATATATATATATATATATATATATATATATATATATATATATATATATATATATATATATATATATATATATATATATATATATATATATATATATATATATATATATATATATATATATATATATATATATATATATATTTTCTATATAATACATAAATCTGTGGATGGCTGTATACATTTTGATTTACAGACATATGGGTATATAAAACTTGATTTACATATATTGCCAATAATTATATGGCTATATAAAACCTGCCTTTTGATATAATTTATATCAATCTTTATATAGCTGTATCAGTTTTAATTATGTGGCTTTATATAGGTGTGTACAATCTGATTAACCTATGTGGCAAATTCTTTATATCGCTTGAAATAGCTATAAGCCTTTTCTTAGTGCATATTAATCTTTATATGGTTGTAAACAATGATGTAATTCATATACATTTTTACAAAACACACATGTAGAATTACTATATGAATCTTTAAATGGTGGAATAAAATTTGATATATGTATGGACGATACATTGAGCCACTGAGTTACTGATTCGAACCAGGGGTATCGTCGATCGATGGGAATTTGGTAATTCATTAAAAAGTTCCACGGAGCCAAAAATGGCCGGGAATGTCTGCAACATAAATTCATTCATAGTTTCATACTTAACCTAGCAGTTTTCGGGATATTCTGCAAATAGGCTTAACCCCATCCCAATCACACACCCCGGAAAACCAATCCCAAATCACGAATATCTCCCCCGATCTCCCCCACCCCCTTTACCACCTCCCTTCCCACCTTCTTCCTTCCATCTGAATCCCAATTATAGTTATCACTGACCCGGCCTACGCGTGCACATTTTATCTGGAACTACAGCTGTGCAGACATACTACATACTTAGTTAGCCTATTACATAACAATAGGTTCCAAGTCATATGCAAGAACATGGTAGGCAAACCTAACTAGTCGAGGTGGTACAATACTAATAGGCTTACTAAAGGTGTGATGAAACTACATTGTCACAATACTACAGTTTTTAAGTTACTTTTGATTGGTATGGGCCTACTAACTACCAGTATCAAACGCGGGAACAAATAGTTTTAGATTCAGTTTTAAATTTAATCATATCTGCATAATCATGCCCCGCAAAGGGAAATATTGCATTCTTTAGTTCCCATAAAATTTTTAACGAACATTTTGGAAAATAATTAAACTTTCGTTATTTTCGGGCAATTTTCTTTGATTCTTGGGCGGGGTAGAGGAAATTGTCAAAATGTAATTGTTTTTATTCTGCCTCCCCTGCTAAAATCTCCCCCACTCCCAAGATAAACAATATAGGCCTATATATTGCAGCGGCGTAGGAAGATATTTGACATTGGGGGTCAGATTTTATTTTTGTCCAAACAAACCTACAAAAATGTATGAGTCTATTATCACGATAAACTATTTATAAAGAGGGGTGAGGGGGCTGTGTGCTAAGTTATAATGTATTTTGAATTGAATAATACCCTAAACACACAATGAAACTGGCTGTTGTGAATATTTCCAGTCATTATACAAATAATGAGCACGGGCCTCCCTACGCGCCCTCCCAAGGGGTTTAACTTGACTTCAAGCGCTGAGGGTATAACTAATGAAAAGAAGACAATTATACAGTCTGATGTTAAAATCTACTCAGATAAGCATTTGGGTTACCATTTTTAAACAAGCAGAGGAAAAATTATCCTAAAGATTGAGAACAGTTTTGGGCGAAGCCCTGGTATGGGCACCGGTCCAAAGGGCGAAGTTCCCGAAAGCTCTGGAGATTTTTTATTTTTTCTACAATGGCCTAAAATCAACAAAATGTTCCAATTGATGAAAAGATGACAAGTTTAATTTGGATGTTAAAATCTACTCAGATAAGCATTTGGGTCACCATTTCTAAGTAGGCAGAGGAGAAATTTTTCCTCAAAACGTGAGAAAATTTGGGCAAAGTCAGAAGAGGGAGCTCCACCTCCCTGTTCAGAAAGCTATGGGGTTCATGAGTGAAGGCCTGCTAGGCTGTAGGAGATCTGGGCCCGGCAACGTTCTGACACCTATATATTTCTTATTTTTGACACTACAATCAGTTAAGTTCAAATATTTAATTGGTGAAAAGAAGAATATTTTATATCATAATTTCAAAATCTAAGATAAGCATTTGGGTTAACAAGTAGATAATAATTTTTCCTGAAAATTGAGAAAATGTTGACAAAATAATTTTGGACATATTTGGGGTAAAAAGCTGTAAAAAGGCTTCTATGCACGGTTTACACTATATCTATTCTTTATTTATCTGTTTGTTTTGGGGCTCCTTGGGCCGGGACATTTCACAACTTTGTTCTATGTTTTAAAAAAAAGTCTGCCAACCACTCAAAAATGTCCTCCATATTTTTACCTGGTCCATCCGGTCCAACTTCAAGCAATGTACTCCTTTTAACCTAGGCCTAGCAAATCGGGAAATTTCTTTGTTTTTGCCAATAATGCTGCACTTTTCTTTCATTTCTGTCATTTTCGTTTGACAAATAGACAAACTTTTATCGGAATCAGTTTGCCCGACAGAGATATGGCAAAATAGGATACCCGCCCAATCCCCGCCCACCCCCCTCCTGTATCCTACTGGTATATTGACCTTAGTGCTGCTTTTTTACCATAATATCTAATAGTACTGACATATACAACAAAAATAACTAAATATTTTCCAAAAAAGTATTTCTTTTTGTGAAGAAAACAAAAAACATAGAGGAAAAACCTAATTAATTTTCCTACCATTTCTCTTCAATATCAAGTTTTTGCCATACGAAATAGTCAAAATTGGAATAAGCCTAGGAAGTTGTTGCTTAGAGTATCGCACCCCCCATCCCTCCCTCTTATTCCTCCACACACACACACACAACTCTTAAGTTATGCTTGCTTGGTGAGCAACCATAATTCAGAAACATGAAAAATACAAGCAGGTATTCATCATAAGCGTTCCGCAAAGAAAGGAAGGAAGCGGGGGAGGAAGAGGGGGGATAAAATACGTTTCAGTTCCTTTAATTTAGAAATGTTTCTAACGAAGAACTGCATAGAGACTTCCCTTTCCTGATCATTAATTCAAGGATCCTTTTCATTACCCGCAGTAGACTATTTTGATTTTGGTAAGACTATGTGCGTACAATGATATATTTTTTTACACCGCCCACATATGATGTTAAAGCTAATTTTAATTCTCCCAGCTTATTGACCTGTTACCATCTATTAATTGCAAAGTTTTAAACAGTGTCTCATTTTTTAATAGCAAAAGGTGGGAATGACGCACATGTATAATATATAAAAGCATAAAAGGTGACAACATTTTAAAGAAACAATATTTTAAAATCGGTGCCCGCAGAAATTCACACACACTTCAAGTTCAGCTTCAGGGGCATAAGACTTAACGCAAACAGAAAAACAAAAAAAGTAATGAATCTTCAGAACAAAACACATACTTTTGTTATCAAATTGTTTACATATACTAAAGATTACGTGAAAAGTTAACAATTGATAAGTATATTTTAAATTTTCCAAAACGAAATTGATTGTATTTTCAATTCATTGACAATATATGCATCAATATTGAGCCAATAGTACATCGCCATACAGTTAGAACCACAGACATTCCAAATGTTAGTACTACTGAGTATACATATAATAAACAGATTTGGCTTTAATTGCTTGGGTCGATCTACCCAGAGAATTGCCAATTAAATGGCAACTCTCTGATCTACAATAGAGCTATTGACTAATTCAGTTAATATCTCCATGGATCTACCAACCCTAGCTATTAATAGTTAAAACAGTCAGTGAAGCATCAATTTGTCTGTATGTTGTTTACAATAGGGATTGTACATTACTTGATTGGGAGTAATATTAAGAACCTTTTAGTGCGGCTAGGTCAAAAATGAGGGATATTTGATATGTTATCAAAAATAATTCAAACAAACTTTGAAGACACTTTGGAATTATATTTTGATCTAATTGTTTGTTCTCATTCACTGACACTGGCATAAGGCAGTCAGGGGTCTACCCTCCTCGTCAGGAGGCTTATATTCCCTAAAGTATGTTAATTGCAGACAAAATGTTCTAGTTTATTTCCCGGCATATTGAAACAAATTTCCCTAACGGGTGAGGGGGATAGAGATTTCGACGGGGGTGTAGTTTTGATCTCATGAGAACTGATAATAAAAGGTAATGTTTAAGGTCAAAATAGATGATTACAAACAAATTTGGTATCCCATTTTCATTAGCCTTAAAGGTGTACAGATGTAGATTAGAGAATTCTTACTCAGATGAGAGATAATTACAATCTAAGCAGAACAGTGTTTGAACAGTCACAATAATTAATAGCACTTAAAGTGGTCCTGCCATGCTTTCTAACACAATTGAGATTTAACCTGTTATAGGTTTTTATATCCTTAAATTAAATAATACGTCAAGAAAGCCTGGAAATAAGTCCATTTTTATGATAGAAAACGACTTAGAAATTAATCATTTCATGCTTGTCTGAAAAAAGTTGAAAGGGATTTGTGACGTTATAACAGTTTGCTACGTTATTTCAGAGACTGCTGATCATAAACAATGCATCACACATATACTAACTACGTACAAATAGCGTCTAAATGCGAAAGATTTTCGGGTTGTTCAGATCTTAATTGTCATCTTCAAGTTCAAGCTATGATTAAGATGATTTGGAAATATATGAAGAACATTCCTATAATGAAAGGATGTCGTTCATTTTGAATTTTAACCTCTTGCAGATAAAAAAATAGAAGGATCAGGCTTACAACCCTTACACAGGCCCTTTCCAGTCGGAAACATGACCTCGATTGACCAGAAAACTTTAATCAAAATCACGTGACAATCAATTTCAATTCGGGTGATGAATTCCCATTTAATCTCTGTTCTAGATCAGCCCAAATTGCCTTAAAACCTTGGAACACATATTTATTGTATGGATACACGATAAAAGATACGACTTTAAAGAATTAACTTCATCGTTTTATATCATAATGTGAGCACTACTTTTTGCACAACAGCCTATGAAAGATTAAAAACCGTGATAAAATTGACAACAGACCGATACAAAAAAGGATGAAAATCACGAAAAAAAAGAACTTACCAATTTGTGAATTACAACCAAATGTTGTTTAAACTATGAAAACGCTAATTTCAAATTCATCTTAGGACAAATCACAAACCAAGAGCCTAAGAAAAGTTCTATCGCAATTTGATTAGACCCGATGTCGGCTTGGACGCCATGATTATAACGCATGCACATTGAGTGTATTTCCGTAAAACGGATGTACAACACCAATAGACGATCTACAGCGCTCCTGCCAGCGCTCAAGAACAACTGATGCTATAGGAGGGGAAATAAATGCTCGAGGTTTACAAAATACTCTTCAATTTGATTGTTGGAGGAGAAATAAACGCTCGGGGTTTACAAAATATTCTCCGATTCGATATTATATCAAGAAAAAGAGTTTATTTTGTGATTTATAAGAGTAATTTTATACCTAATTTCGAGATGTGTACCCGTTATATCAGTTTAACGTCTGAAAAGCTAGAGACCTCCCATTTTTTATAACTGTCAAATTTAGATAGATACGTAGGCCCCATAAGTATTTTACCGATCCAATTTACCTCATTTAATAATATGAGGTAGCATTTATTTACAAATTTTGTCACTTTTTTCTTTTTATTCCTACCAGCTAATAATCAAACACAATTTTCTTAAATTTAGTGGAGTTTTGGCCCCAAGACCGTGTCAGCTTTCATATTTCGCCTGGAAAATTGGGGTAATATTTGTTGTTTATATAAAATTCGCTTTTCAAAATTGCCTTAAGAATTTGGCTA